>OY751452.1:3605000-4205000 GCA_963565745.1 Phengaris arion | reverse complement strand
AATTACCAGTGATGATAATGATTAGATACTATAATATTAAATAATTATTGTCTATTATCAAATATAAATATCTATAGTAGTTACTACTTACATTTTATATATTAATTACAACTTTAATTTATATACATTTCTATAAATTTGAATATTTATTAATGCTTCAAACATATAAATCTCAAGGCTTGTGCATCTTATTTACTACTCAAAATAAAATCACAAGTTAAATCATCATACTCAATATTATAAAGAAGAAAGAATTGTTTGTTTGCATTGAATGGGCTCTTAATCTACTGGGTCGATTTTGATGGAATTTGCCACAGATGTAGAGTAGACAATGGGGTGGACATAGGCTACTTTTTATTGAAGCAAAATGTACGGTTTCTGCGAGATTTCCTTTTGCATGTACGAAGTCGCGGTAAACATCTAGTAATAAATAAAACTCCAAATTTAAAATGACAGGCACAGATGAACATGGTACTAAGATTCAGCAAGCAGCAGATAAAGTCAAGTTACCCTTAGGTCAATACTGCGACAACCTATCTAAAGAGTACAGGGATTTGTTTAAGGACTTTGAGGTGGAATATACCGACTTTGTACGTACTACAGAAGTCAGACACAAGAAAGCCGTGAATCATTTTTGGGTATGAATTTAATTCTATTTTATATTAAAAGATACTTATATGTTTTAATATACATTTTTCATAGTTAATATTTGTGACTCATTACAGGAGTCTCATTAAGTTATCATAAATATTAATATGTGTAGCAAAAACTTTGTACTCTGTTTTACAAAAATCATGCAAATGGAGGATTATAAAATTTAGCATACAAACAATTTACAATAAGAAATAGAAATAGATATATCGGCATGTGAAGTCACAATGTGCTGCATGAGTGCCGCAATACATTTTTCATTAAAGAATGTGACGTCACAATCTGCTACGGGGATACAGATTTGTGAGATCGTTTTGTGAGAATGGGCAACATTTTTTGTTTGTTTATATTTTTTCAACCACTGTTGACGTGAACTCTTACTTTTAGATTCATTATCTCTATTCAACAATTTTAAAAATTTATTTGTACAAATATGAAATTCGACACCAGTTACCATCCCTATTGTAATCCTTAATGTTACAGAGGAAACTCAAGGAAGATGATTACATCTACAAAGCTAAGTATGCAGGTTGGTACAGCATCAACGATGAAGCTTTTGTACCCGAGGCGCAGACTCGAACTGACATAACTACTGAAGGGAAAGTAAGTCGTATCATATACTAGATGCTGCCCGCGATTTCGTGAGTGAAAAAAAATATACACGAAAGCCGTACATTTGCCGCAATAAAAAGTAGTCGATGTCCTTCCCTGTATTATAGGTATTATATATCTGTGCCAATTTTCATCATATCGGTTTCGGAGCCTATTCAATGCAAACTAATTTCAAAATTTATAATAACAGTATAGACTATAGACTAACCCGCCCCAGCTTCGCATGGGTGTAATGTATTATATGTATAAACCTTACTTTCTGTTGAATAGTTTAAAAGATCTGAGGGAACAGGAAAGGAAGTGACTTCAAATAAGACAGAAACATGACTGTGAAATCAGGACATGTGCTAAATTTTTTTTCTAGATTCGTATATCGGTGGAGTCAGGTCACAAAGTAGAATGGACGGAGGAGACCAACTACATGTTCAGGCTCAGCGCTTTCAAAACGCATCTGCAGAACTGGCTGAAAACTGGTAGGTCTTTTGATGAATAAGTATACTATATATATATATATATATATATATATATATATATACACTATCGTGACATAGTTGATGTCATCATGATAAAACATAAGACACACTAGCGGATCCTACAGACGTTGTTCTGTACACGCTAAACGTACAAAATAAAAATCATCCAGCGGACCAAATTGTAAATCTTAAATAGAGACACTCAAAACATTTCATCAAAAGATTTATACAAATTATTATCATTAATGTAGGCATAGGCTGACCAGGACAAAAAACTGCATCTTTTTTTTATATCTTTATTTTAAGGCTTGTATCGAAATCGACAATGCTAGCCGTATAAAAACATCTAACAAGAGATAAATACAAATTAACCAGCCCCCAGCAAACAGATTATTCCGGATGGGCGAGAATAGCACCCACACAAAACTTCATCTTTTAATGCTACGAAAAGCTGGGATGTGATTGGTTAAATATCTGAGATTTGACAATTTATGACATTTTAGTTAAGTTTCTCTAATTTTCTGCAACCTGGCGAGCATGAAGAATAGAGTAAAGGAGTAGCATCTCTCTAAGATAGTAAAGCTAAAAAGTGTCCGACAAAAGCAATTAAATATTAGTTTCAAAACTGGCCATAGTGGCGCTAGTGTCAGAAGAGGGTGTGATATGAAGTTAGCAATAAGAGATGGAGTGAAGTTAGAGGTGAAGTGAGTTGAGTTTAGTTATTTAAATTTTCTAACGACTTTAGTAGACTTTAGTTGTTAATTCAGAAAATTCATTAACATGAAAATTCTAATTACTTGCGCAGTCGAAAATATTTTTATAAATATAAGCGAAGAAGATGCTAAGATTTAATTCTCCGTTTAAACTTTACCGCTTGACCCCCTTGCGACAGTAGCGGCACCACCTATTTAACGCGTTTTTACGGACACCGTTTCATACATGGAGAAGGTACTTTGATCTAGTCTCCATGATGGCGAGGTTTTTATAGATACTGTACTATGTATGGTCACCATAACATCAACCACCAACTTCTTACGCCAGATGGCGTGATCCAGCCCAGCAAGTTCCAGCGGCAGCTCCGAGAATACCTGTCAGCCGAGACCTACTTCCCCGACATATCTGTAAGCAGACCCGCTGAGAGGGTGCATTGGGCTATACCGGTAAGCATTATTGTAACTTTTTTATCCATCATCATCTTGTACTTTGAACGACACAATCTTGTATATATGTAATCGGTTTCTCGAAAACTACTGCAAGTATTACCATGAAATTTAGTGTGCTGGAAATGTTGGGGGAGAAAATCGATCTAGCTAGGTTAACTCGATTAGCTTAAAAATGCGCAGATTATCGCTGAAAAACTGCGTATTTTTAAGATATATAGGTTTTTTCTTACGTCGTACAACAATATATCAATAATAATGACACTATTATGTCAGTCCGATTGGCAGTTTGGTATGCGTTTTTTGCTTCGTTCGGAAATTCAGAATGGTGGACAGATAAGTAAATTTGTGATTCTTTTTATTTTTTTAAATTTATCAGAACTCAAAGCAAACCTTGATTACCCAGGTTCATTTATTATAGGGTTGCCAACCGTCCTGTTTTCCCAGGACATGTCCTAGTATTTGCAGTGTCCTGGGGTGTCCTTGATAGTTTAAAAGCAGCGTCCTGGCTTTTAAAGCACCATGTTATGGTCTTGTATTTTAAAACTCGCGTACCACCCTTACAATTTTTCTTTCTAATTTAATTTTATTTAAATACTTTTATGAAAATTAAATGCATATTAGCATTAAATGTATTTCATTGAACCTATTTTCACTACAGACTGATTTAATGGTTGCAACTTTTTCACTGCGTCCTGTTTTTAAACTGGATTGTCCTGGTATTTGTAACTTCAAGTCCTAGTTTTTTAAATTTGGGGTTGGCAACCCTAATTTATTATAATATTAATACGAGAAGCAAAAACTTTGAGGACAGTTTTACGATGGTTGTGCGGATTGGAGGAGTTTTATATTTGGCACAGTTAAAGCTTATGTGGAGGAAGGTGTGTGCGTAGCTATATTTTTTTAAATAATGCTTAGAAATACATAAAATCAATAAAAATATAGTTCCACACTATCATGCATTTGATACAACGAGGGTTTTCGATATTTTTTAGCCGCTAGGAGGCAGACCCGACTCGCACAAAGTGCCGTCTGATGGCGGAAGTGATTTCTAAAAGTGGCAATAAGAATTATTAAGAATTTTCGACACTTTTTCTGCCACCAGGCGGCGCTTCGTCGGGTCCTAGTCGTGTCAAACAGCTGTCAGATGTCACGAATTCCATAGACTACATTTACATATTTTTATTGCGTATCTAGGCGGCAAAAGAACCTGAAAAAGTTTAAACTTAAAAATTTAAATATTAATTATTATTTTATATAAAACCGGTTTTACCGGAGCTATTTTTCCAGCTACTTTTACAGACAATGTATGGGTTGCCTCAGGATAAAAAAAAATCGTTTTAGCACTAATGAAATGACACGCATTGTTTAAATAAATAAATAAATACTATTTGAACACATAAAAACATTATGCAGAACAAAAAACTCGAGTAAGGAAATTGGCGGCCTTACTTCCGAAAGCAGTTTCTTCCAGGTGTTTAGTGTTTTACATACAAATGTTTAGCTGAGTGTTTACATTTTTATAAAAAACTAACTTTTGCCCGTGGCTATGCTCGCGTAAATAAAGTATCCCACGGGAACACTGTACTTTTTCGGTATAAAAAGTAGCCTATGTTTTAATCCAGAGCCTAAATTACTACCATACCGAATATATCCATCCATCCATCCATACATCCTCACAAATCTAATTTAACAGTTTCAGTAGGGGGTAGTAACGGGTATCCATGTTGTTTATTTACTATTTAATTATTTTTAGGTACCGGACGACGACACACAAAGTGTGTATGTGTGGCTAGACGCTTTAGTCAACTACCTAACAGTCACCGGATACCCAGACGAGGAAGCCATGATGAGTCGGGGTAGACCGTGGCCAGCAGACCTGCATGTGGTGGGGAAGGATATACTCAAGTAAGTGTAGTCTAAACCTCGCCGTGTTGCGGAAAACTCACGCCGTCGTCGTGAATGTCAATCTTTGATATAACCAATCACGTCCCAACTTTATGGATAGTCCTCGGGCCTCGGCACAGATTAAAAAAGAGGTACAGATAAACAGCTACATAGATAGCTTTCGATTTGATTGCACTACTACAAGCATATGGTGTGTCCACGATTGTGTGGGGAAAATTGGGCCGTCGAAGGGGACGTTAAAATTTTCAAATTTGGATCGATTCGGTTGTTCTATGAAAGCTGTTTCTCTGTACGTAAATATATATTTATATTTTCTACTCTGTGTCCTCGTGCAGGTTTTTTATATCATTGGTCAGGCTATAAGTAAGTACTAATGTATTTTAATAAACATGGAGATTTCTATGGAGATTTTTTTCTGAAAAATAAAAATCCTTTAAATTTAGATTTTGAAAAAAGGGCTTAGTTTTGTTTTATTATTTTTCTTTATTATTGTTAGCTTTTAAAAAAAATACCAGCCGGTAAAAAACTGTCAAACTGACATAACTGACATTGACAGACGACCGACGCCGGTTCGAATCCCGCTAGGGAACAAATTGTTTTCTGTGTTTCTGGGTCGTGGATGTTTATTAAATATGTGTATAATATAATAAAAATCTTAAATATAAGTATAGAATAGAAATTATTGAATATATTTCGTTGTCTGGTACCCGTAACACAAGTTCTTCGGATACTTACCACGGTACCAGACTGATGGTGTGAACTGGTGTGAAGCGTCCATAGATATTATTATTATTATTGACAGCCACGAATATAGACAAAACTTTTATTTGAAACAGGTTCCACGGCATATACTGGCCGGCGTTTCTAATGGCGGCTCGCTGGCACCCCCCGCGTCGCCTCCTCGTGCATTCGCATTGGACAGTGGACGGCGGGAAAATGTCCAAGTCTTTGGGCAACACTGTCTGTCCGAGGAGTGTTCCCGCACCTCACGCGTTACGATATATGCTGCTGAGGGAGGCGACAATGGCCGATGATGCTAGTGAGTAGTGTAAATTTCACGGCGGTTTTCCGTGAGACCGCGGTGGCGCCGTCCGTGCCAATAGACCAGACTTGCTCTTGTAACTTCTCTATTGTTGCAGCGATCCGTGTTTTCGTTTCCCGGACTATTCCATAAAAAATATAGATAATTTCGCAGACCCCAAATGGCTTAGTGGTCAGCACATGGTCAATTTGTCGGAGCTCGCGGGTTCGAATCCCGTCCAGTAAACAAAAAGTTTTCTGTGTTCCTGGGACATGGATGTGTATTAAATATGTGTTCAATATAATAAAAACCTTAAATATATGTATAGAATAAAATTATTACATACAGGATGTTTTATCAGTCACTGTCCAAACTTTCAGGAGAGAACTTATATTCATGAGTATATTCCCTCCTGACAGTTTGGACACTGACTGAAAAAACACCCTGTATACTTCCCGCTGTCTGGTATCTGTAACACAAGTTCTTACGGGGCCAGATTGACATGGTTCGACGCGTCCATAGATATTTATTATCAAGACTATACAAATAATTATTTATGCCTTAATTATTTCACAGATTTTTACTTAGAATAATTAGTTATTATTTATACCTTAATAATTTTTTTTAAAGACTACAGTGAGATGAAATTCATCAATATAGCCAACTCCGAGTTAGCGGACACACTTGGCAATTTGGTCGCCAGAAGTTGCGGCACAGCCCTCAATCCGCGTGCTGAAAGACCGCCGCTACACACCTGCACCTCGCCGACTGGTGCCACGGAATTATTAGAGGCCCTGCACAGATTGCCCGGTGAGTAACTGACCAGTTCCCGCTCGCATAGTGGTACTATCGCATAGTAAATTGTCTGTCTGTCTGTCTGTCACCAGGTTGTATCTCATTGATCGTGATAAATAATAAATAAATAACACCGGCACACAAAAAAAAATGTCTGTACACCGGGCGCCACCTATCTACGGGCATGTTTTTCGACCCGCTGGACGAAGGCTGGACGGCCTAAACTGACTTGAAACTCGTATTCATTTTGTGCCGCGTGCCGGTGTAATCATTTATTTCGTACATCCATAAGATATAATAAGAATCTAGTTACTAACAATTTTTCCATAATATTATATGTTAGTAGTTTTTTATAATATATTGCACCGGCTAACGGCGCATGTAGGTCAATCCAATGCCTCAGCAGGGGGGAGTCCCACCTGAATGCCAATACGTTCGGGATAGTGAAAGCTCGAGTCTAGACAGTTAAAATTTTCACAGATTATACATCTTCGTTGCCGCTATAACAACAAATACTAAAAAACAATTAAATAAATATTTAAGGGGATTTCAAGACAAGAAACATGATTTTTTGCCGTTTTGTATATAAACCCTTCGTTTTCGATTCCGCCTTACACTTGGCCGGTTTTTTATTTATTTTTTATTTTCCACAGACATCTGCCACGAGCACTACAAAAACTACCACTTCTACAAAACGGTGGACGCTGTTATCAAAGTGCTGCACCTGACCAATGGTTACTTCGAGTCCTCGAAGCCCTGGGAGCTGAAGAAGCGGCCGGAATGTCAGAAGGACCTGGACATAGTGCTGCATATAACTTTGGAGACAATTCGAATATGTTCGATAATACTGCAGCCGATCATACCAGAGCTGACGAGGAAGATACTGGACAAGTTGCAGGTTCCGAAGGATTCCAGGTATAGTTTCCAATGGACCGGTCGGAGGCATATCCAGTGTAGCACTTTTCGACCTTATATCTTGGCAATAAGGTTCTGCGGGAATTGTGGAAGCCCCAAAGGGAGATCTCCGACCGAGCGAGATGATATGCTCGGTCAGGGCGAAACAAAAACTAGTGTTTCAGTACACTACACTACACACTACACTACACATAATAGCTTTACTGTAACAAAGTTTCAATTGATTTTACATAAGTACTAACATTCTCCATTGCCAGAGTGAGCGTTTTCACACTATCCGATCCGACATCAGTTTCGGACAGCGATACGATATCCGGGCAAGTGAAATGACCGATCCCACATCGGATCCGTCAGTACAGGAGACTGGCGCGTAGTGAATTTAATTTTAGTATACTCTGCTTAGAACTTGTTTCGTTTTACTTTTATTGAATTATAAATTAATTGTCGTGGTAATGTAAACCGATTTTTGTAGTTTGGACCAATCAAAACGGGTTTGACGTTTATGAAAGTACCATTTTGCAGTTTTTCGTAACTGTATTATTGCAGGGTTTAATTAGCAGAATCGACCTTCTGATCCAATTAAATCTGAACGTAATAAAAAGATTAGATTCGACCTTATTAATATGTTTTATTTTTTTCAGGTACTGGCATAATCTACAACCAACTTGGAGTATAAACGGTGCTATAGTTGAAGCGAAAAATATCGAAGGCGGAAAGTTCGTGCTGTTCCCGAGAATATATAAGGATAAAAAGATTGAACAGAAGAAAGCCACGGCGTAGACTGACTCTGAAGAAGCTATTTTGCATGGAGACTAAGAGTAAAGGAGTACCATCTCTCTAAGGCAGAGAAGATAAAAAGTGTCCGACAAAAGTTGTTAAATAATAGTTTCAAAACTGGCCACAGTGGCGCTAGAGTCAGAAGCGTGTGTGATATGAAGTTAGCAATAAGAGATGGAGTGAATTAAATTTTTCGGTGACATTAGTAGTTAATTCAGAAAATTACCCGCGTAGTCTATAATATTTATATATATATATAACCGAAGAAGATACTAAGATTGAATTATCCGTTAAAACTTTGCCGCGTTACACCCTTGCGACCGTAACGCCACCCCTATTTAACGCCTTATTACGGACACTTTTTCGAGTATCGAGATAGTACTACTCCTTGTCTCTCTTAGTGCTATTTTGTTTTTTTAGTTCAAGATTATAGGAAAGACAAAAATTGATCAATGATTCCTGGGTAATTTGAAAGAAACAGGAAATATTGACGAGATCGGGCTGGAACGCATAAAATAAGAGGATCTCAAGTCACACGCTATTTGTTATTGTTATCATTATATTCTGCCAAGCAATATTTACGTTAATCGTTATTATTATTATAATTTGTGTAACCACACTAGCGGCCATTACGCTGATGCGTGTGTGTCAAATCGTTTGAAGATTTCGTCTCCCAATTGGTCCAGTTTGTTTTTAAAGCAGTTCACGGAGGTTGCCATTACAACGCTTTCAGGGAGTCTGTTCCAGACCACTTCCACTCGGTTAGGTAAGAAGTGCCTTCTAGGTAACTTCTTGCTGGGATTTTGGCATAATTTTAGAGAATGTCCTCTTAGGTGCTTATTGGCATTCAGGGTGTATAGTTCTCGGAGACGAGGCACATCATAAATTTCGTGCAGTATCTTATAAGTCTCGATGAGACCTCCCCTCTGTCGACGCTGTTCGAGTGAGGTAAGGCCAAGGATTTCGAGTCGCTGTTCGTAAGACTTATTGCGTAATGTGTTTACCATTATTGTAGCTTTTCTCTGTACATTTTCCAGTAACTTGACTGGACTTAACTTGTCTTTTTTAAAATAAGGATCCCATATTACATACGCATACTCTAAAAGTGGTCTAACATAAGCCTTGTATAATTGAAGGAATGTTTTGGGTGTCAGACACTTAAACGCTTTACGAATTATATGTTTATATGTTTTGTACGAATACGTAAAACGTAATTATATGTTTTGTACGAATTATATATTTAATCGTGTAGACTTACGCCCGAAATGAATAACGTCTAAAATCTTAGATTGACTTCAATCTTAGATTCTCAAACAAAAATTGACGTAAATTGACGTGAATTTAATCCTAGGATCTTTGAAATGTATTGAAATATTGATCTCAGATACATCTAAAATGAGATTAAGATTGATTATTAATTTCTGGCGTTAGAGCTCGCACCCACGAGTTTAAAGTGAAACTTTTTTTACATAGTCTCAAACTTTTTCGTCTGTGTGTTCCATGTCGCGTGACGGTCGGCCGCGGAGTAGGGATAAAGTGAATGGCGCTCGTCAGAGCAGCCGAGGCCAATATGGCGGCGCCTATAGTTCGCATCAGCTGACCGTGTAGTGTATAGACTAGTACTCATTTGTGCCAGTGCTATAAAATTAAGATTGATGAAGCGATTTTTATACCCTTAATGGAATATTATTCCGAAAATTTTTAGTTAAATGTCTATAATGTGAAAAAAAGTTTCACTTTTACCGTGGTTTCATAAAACCACACAATCCTTTTCTTTTTTTTTTGTGGTTACGACAGAAAAAACTGCACTGTAAATAGAACAGAGTGCTAAGTGCGAGATTTTCTTTTCACATTCGATCGTGAGCGCGTTTCGCGTTTACTAGGAATTTGTACAGCGCCACCTAGTTGTAAACGCGACAACTAGTCAAATCACATACAAATTCCTAGTAAACACCAAACGCGCTCACGATCGAATGCGAAAAAAAAACTCCCACTCAGCACTCTGTGCGCTAATATGGACAAGTAGAGTAGATAGGGCAATGTACACAAAGACACAACATAACTTAAACATTAACATTCACACTTAAAACTAAAACTTATACAATAAATCTTCTGTCGCGACCACTAAAAAACTCTCGTGAAAACGTAGACTTAAGTGTTAGTAAAATGGTTGTTCTCCTGCATTTTTTTGTGTTTATGCAATCTCCTTATTTAATTTCCAATACTAATACCAATAATAATTAAATACATAGTGGGTAACTTTCTTTTTTTTTGTTCCCGCACGGGTAAGGTCCTTACGTCTTCTTATTATATGTGGCTACTACTCCCGGCGCTGACGTCGGTTAACCCACTAAAACCATACCTGCGGATTGCCATCAGCCGCTATGAAAGGGAGTGTCCCGGATCTGTCTAACACAGGACACTTCCCGCAACCGGGGCCGCAAGGCCGGTCTTCCTCATGTGGGACCGGACTTCCAACTAGAATAGTAGAATAGGGGCTCTCCGACAACCTGAAGCGGCGACAACTCCCCTCGACGCCGGGACTGGCTAAGCCGGGGAGGTTCCCATCCTCTGCCGGAGCCCCATTAGACGGCAGGTTCGCGTAGCGACGCCTCCGCACTCCTACGCTGGCGGAGCGGAACAGAGGATGGCATAGTGGGTAACTTGTATTAGTATGGGCTAACGTCGATCTACAATGTAAATTGTGTAATTATGTAAATAAATGATAATTCTTGCCTAAAGCATTGCATTTTATTTTGAAGTTTTCAATAATTTTTGGAAATATCGTCAAAAATACTAAGGGTGCGAAGAGTGATCAGTGATCACATAGCCAGTGATTACCGCAACGTCGATAAAAACCAACACAAGAGATGAGTTGCAAGTGCGTTTTCGCCCTTTTCGTTTTATTTCGTTTCATTTGGCATTTCATAGTGTAGGTGCAAAGCCTATGGGCACATGCCCAAGCAGGGCATGGGCATGTGTACCTTTGGGGTGCACCAAAGTGGGGAGTTAAGTTTTAGTGGAGTTGGAGATAGCTGGTAGGTACTGACCTTATTGTGCTGAGCAGCTCTCTCTCGATAAAGACGTGCGGAGATTTTCTTCTCAATACACTACACCAGCGACGTGGGGTTCCTATAACTCCCAATCCTATTGGCTTCACTTACCTTTTGAATACCCTCATCCAAATACCAACATATACAGGCTAGGCTTCCCTATCCCTATAAAGGACAACCAGCCTTCGCCACTGCACTACACAGAAGCGGATTATCGATACTCGATAGGTTTATAGTGGTTGCCGGCGAATTGGGGTTGATATTAACGGGCGAAAATTAATATGTTCGCGTCTTGGACAAGGACTGAAACGTCCGGCGCGGGAGGGGTTCAAATTGCAAATAATACGCTCGTAAGTATACTCATAGACGTATGTATTATAGACGAGGCATGTTGAGACAAAAACTATCTCCACTTTTGGAGTTTTATGGGGCGATTTCGATATTTGAGGTATGGTGAAATCAAGATGTCTGACATTTGAGCTATGGTGAGTTGAAGATGGCTGACATTTGAAGTATGGTGAGATCAAGATGGCTGACATTTGAGGTATAGTGAAAACCAAGACGGCGTAACTTTTTCTTGTATGAAAATTTGTTCTGTCAAATGTACGTCATAGCCTATATTTATTTATTTATTTTTTTATTTATTTATATATGGCTTCAGCTTATAACCATTTGCCAGTGTCAAGTTAAAAAGGCGCGAAATAGAACTTTTGTTTCAATTTTCAACACCGTATTCCTAAATCGTCAAGTCTACAGTCTAGTCAAAGTCCAAATAAATAGTCAGTGCAGTCCATGAGTCATGTCAGTCGATTCAGTAAAGTTGTAGAAGCTTTACTGAAAGTTCCTAGGGAGTTTTGGAGGGAAACTCAAAATAGCACGTTTTTAGAAGTTGTACCACTTGTGCACGATAACGAATATTTAATGGTTAATATTCTACCAATATTACACATTTAAGAACCGAAATAACACAAACTTATGAAAGAAATGCAAAATCCACAACGTCACCCATTGTATTCCCCCGCAAAACTTCCTAGCCTATCTTTAGTTTTGAAATCATTGGCTTTAATACTTATCAGGAGTTTTGCCGGGGAGTTCAATGGGTGACGTTGTGAATTTGTAATATTTCATTAATTTGTGTTATCTCTGTTCTTAATGTGTAATATTGGTAGAATATTAACCATTAAATATTCTTAAATATTCGTTAACGTACACAAGTGTGGGCAAGTGGTACAACTTCTAAAAACGTGCTATCTGCGTATTTCCCGCCAAAACTCCCTAGGAACTAGCGCGAGTAAAGCGTCTACCACTTTACTGAATCGACTGACATGACTCATTGACTGTACCGACTATTTATTTAGACTTTGACTAGACTTTAGACTTGACGATATATGAATACAGTGTTGAAAATTGAAACGAAAGTTCTATTTCCCGCCTTTTTACTTGACACTGGCAAATGGTTTTAAGATAAGCCGACGCCATATAATAAAAAAAAATACTTATCATCTACATAATATTTCATACGTCAAATGCCGGGAATGTTAATCAGCGACGTTGTTGTATTTGTATTTCCTTCAAAATTTGTGTTATCTCGGTTTTTAATGTGCAATATTGGTAGAATATTAACCATTAAATATTTGTTAACGTGCACAAGTGTGTGCAAGTAGTACAACTACAAAAAGCGTGCTATTTTGTGTTCCCTACAAAACTCCCTAGGAGTAGCTTCTTCTACTACTTTACTGAATCGACTGACTTGACTCATTGACTGCACTGACTATTCAATTAGACTTTGACTACAACTTGGACTTGACGAATTAGAAATACGGTGTTGAAAATTTTAACGTAAATTCTAAATTCCGCCTTTTTAACATGACACTGTCAAATAGTTATAAGCCGACGCCATTTATTAAAATTAAAAGACAAAAAGGCGCACTCTGAAAGCGCTTTCAGTCGATCGGACATACCCACGCGTGATTGGCCGATTTGAATGCCTTATAGTATGGTCATTCTGTGCGTCGCGCTTTTAGCTCGAACACAGGATTTTTATTCATTAAATTTTTGTTTAAGGACCATTATAAAATTACATGTTGGTCCTGTTAGTTAAACAACATAAGAAAAAAAAATTAATGTACCTAATACATTTGATAGGTTACTGAATAAAAAAAGAAACCACATATTAGAGTCAATTTATTTATGAATACGCTTAAATAATATTTGCATCAAAATACTGCAATAACGACTAACGGTATCGAGAAAGCTAAGTCTTACTCCTTTACTCCTCCGTAGACTTAATTTGGCATACTCCAATTCGCCATTTTGGCAAAATGGCACGACAGTTTGCCAAATTGCGACGACGGAACTGCACGATCTAACGCTAGTTACAACCTGCCATATGTATCTAACAGCAGACATTTGCTTTCTGTGACTATTTAATAAATATTTTTGAAAAATGCTATTTGCTATAAATAATTGACTTACCAGACCATTGACCAAATTAAAAAAGCCAACATGAAAAGCGCCATCTAGTAACAATATTTGAATTATTACGAGGACTAGATGGCAGTTTAAAACTTATTATTTTAACTTAGTATTTATTAGTACGCTTAAAAGTATGTACCTATATTGTTTTATTCCACAATTTGAGTGTCCCAAATTCAAATATGAAATCTCTAGAATATTTCAGAAAGCAAACGCCGCTGAATACGTAAATTCACCCTTACCACTATAACAATATAGTTCAAAATAACATTGGCAGAGACCTCACTCGGCCGACAAGATTCAAATAGTACACATTTAGTCGAAAATGCATTTATGAGTATGATACAGGCATAAATAGGTATCGCGAGTATAAATGAACGTTCTTCAATAAAGGTTCGAAACAAAAAACCAAAATGACCGCCAATTTTAAATGTTGGCGGTAATATCTTTTTGGTTTTTTTTTCTTAACTTGAATTGTATTTACTGTTGACATGATATTTTTTAAATATATTGGATAATTTGACAATATTTACGTATTACGTATAACATAACTTTGTTTAAAAACATTCTTTTGCACGCAAAATTCATAAAATACAATGATAAATTCATACAAAAATTCGGTAAACGGTGCATTAAAAATCGCACGCTGAGAACGAAAGTGACCGATATCAAAATTTTGGTTAAATGAGTTAAATATACAGAATGACTTAAAAAAGTACAATCTATCATACTTATAATAGAAAACTGGCTAATTATGGTAAGAAAAGGATAGAGCTATATTTCGGTCTCTTTGTCACTCAAGCATTCTCGCCCCCCGCGCCCGAATCAAAGTGACGAAATCAGTGTTGCACCGTGAGTTGTCGGAGCAGGACGTTACAAGTTTAGTACCGCAGTGACCGATTACGCCTTGAGTCTGTTTATTTGTCAATGTTGGAGGTAAGTTACGTTACAATTTATATTCATAAACTGACCGATTAGATATAGGTCCCTTTTATGTTTTGTGTATTAGCAATTCCAGTGGCATATGTCAAATTTGGTCACCTATTTATTAAGAAATTAGTCTAAGTGATGGTCCCATTTTGAAACAGGTCTGTTTAGTTATAAGTATACTCTTAAATATTTTGTGCTATTCAAAAGAAAGTCTGTTTAATATTTTCAAGTTTGTTTTTCAATAGGCACATCCAGTAATAGTGCAATTCATTACTTTTTTCAGTGTTTAATGTTTTCTACTGAGTCAGCTATCCCAAAAGCTTAAAATGAAAAGAAGCGCTTTAATTCTTCAAATGGTGGAGGATAGACAGCAAAATGAGGTAATTTGGGATACTATTTATTTATGCTTCGTTTTTTGTCAGTGTAGTTATGTTTATTGTTAGTAAAAGAATTTAATATTATACTTGCTTGCAGAATCTTAAAGAGGCTTTGGAAATCGACAAAGAAAACATGCCATCTAGTCCTTCAATCATCGAAAATACATCTCCACGTCTGGGCCAAGAACATCAGATAATACAAAACCCAAGCAAAAAATCAAATCCTTTAAATGTAAGTTATTAATTTCAATGTAATACATGGGTCATTAACATCAACTTTTCTATCTTATGATAAAATGTTAAATTATTCATGTTTCAGGAGCCTGAAAGAGCTTGTCAAGAAATAAATACAGAACCAGACATTACTGACAAAACTTCGGAAACTACAGATGCTGTCCGTTCAAGAAGTTCCAGTACGAGCAGTTCTTCATCCTCAAGTAGTAGCAGTACTTCATCATCTTCAAGTACTTCAGTTACAAGTGAATTTCAAAATACAACTATTCCTGGTCCTAGTACCAGCAATTTAAGACCTCAAACAGGTAACCCACGTTTATACGCTCAATCACCAATACACCCAAATGAAAGTGATGTGGATCTAAGTGACTCTGATCCAACATACCGTGCTGTAAATTCTAATCAAAGAAGTAGACGTGTTTCCAGTACTAGCTCTTCATCTTCTGATTCTTCGGGTCAACCGCAACCCTCAAAAAGTAGGAAGCGTAAAAGGAACCCTGGTAACTGGAAACAGAATCAGGCAAAAATATCACGAAACTCCGGAAAAAGTTACAGGTCTTTGTCCAAATCAAAAAAAATCATTCCAGCTAAGCATGTGAAAGGAACATGTACGAGCAAGTGTAGACTTAAATGTTTTGATAACATAAAAGAGGATGAGAGGTCTAATCTGTTTAAAGCCTATTGGGGATTGTCAAATTTGGAACTACAGCGTGCTTTTATTAGATCTTGCATGATAGAAGTGCAACCTAGGTACAGGTATTCAAATGCTCAAAACCCCCGCCTTCCAAACAACGCCTTTTATTTTACAGTAAATGGCAAAAAGATCCGTGTTTGCAAATTGTTTTTCATAAACACTTTGGACATAACGGACAGACAGTTGAGAACCGTTAAGAGTAAAACCAATAGCCATGGTATCGTAGAGCCTGAGGGTAGAGGAAAGCATGACAACAAAAAGAGGGTAGACCCTGAATTGCTCCAAAGCATCAGGAAACACATAGAGTCCGTACCGAGGGTAGAATCTCACTATTTGAGAGCTACTTCAAGTAGGGAGTACATATCTGACAGCAAAACTATAAGGGACCTCTGGACTGATTTTAACAATGATCAAAAAGAAAAAAGTCTGCCACAGTGCGACTATTGGTTATACTTGAACACTTTTAACAAAGACTTCAATATAAGTTTTTTTCAGCCGAAAAAAGACAGGTGTGAAACGTGTGTTGCGTACGAACTTGCTCCCGAAAGTAACAAAACACTGCTCAAGCCGAACTATGATAAACACCTCCAAGAAAAAGAGCTTTGTCGCCAAGAAAAACGGACAGACCGACGAAACATTGACGAGACCCACATTTGCGCAATTTATGATTTACAGTCCGTCATGTTATGTCCCAGTCCAAGTTATTTTTACTATTCTTCAAAAATAAACTGTCTTGATTTCACAATAACAGAATTAAAAAATGGGGAAGAGGATAAAAAGTCTTACGGAGACGTTTACTGTTATTTTTGGGACGAGACCCAGGGACAAAGGGGAGCCAATGAAATAGGCTCATGTATTTTTGATTACTTACGAACTCTTAGCGCAAAAAACGCAGATAAAAAGTTACATGTAACTTTTTATTCTGACAACTGCACTGGCCAGAACAAAAATAAAGTTATAGCTAGTTTATATTCATACGCTGTCGCTCATTTTGGTAACATCGAAAGTATAACCCATAAGTATCTAATAAAAGGGCACACCCAAAATGAAGCAGATAATGTGCATAGTTTGATTGAAAAAGAAATCAAGAAGAACGAAAAAGCAGGGCCTATATACATACCAGTTCAATTTGCTACCTTGATCAAAAGCGCTCGGAAGTCTGGACAACCTTTCATAGTCAAAGAAGTTAATTATGAATTCTTCTTAAATCTCAAACTACTTCAGGAGCAGTGGGGATACAACTTTAAGGAAAACCTCCATAAAGAAACAGTTTTGTGGAATGATATTAAAGTACTTAAATTTGATAAGGCGGAGATGTTTCACTTTTATTACAAAACATCATACTCCGATGAGATTTTTTCTCAAATTGACATGAGGAATAAACGTAAAAAAATGATGGGTTTCAAAGAAATTGTACTTGAACAGCTATATGAGCATGCACTTGAGTTAAAAGAAAATAAAAGAAAAGATCTCAAAGATTTAGTCAGAAAAAATTTAATACCTACTATTTACGCCAGTTTTTATAATACTTTGTGAGTAACTAAACTTAAAAATAATAATAAATAACATGGATACATACGAGTATTAAGTGCTTATTATTAGGAGTAATATTAAAATATAAAATTTAAAGTGGTGTTACTATGTCACACTCAAAAAGCAAAGTCTGAATTAGTGTATTAAGCAGAGTTTAATTAAAATGATTTGATGACTATGACTACAAGACTGTTTAAACTGATAAGTTAGTGCTAATAATACAATTAATTTAAGAATTACTTATCTAAACCAGTGAAAACAGTAGGTAGGTACTCATTGTTTTGTTTATCTGAGTTAGTGTATTAAGCAGAGTTTAATTAAAATTATTTGATTTGGTAATACAACCGAATTGTAATTACAAAACTGTACTAAGTACTATGTTAGACTGATAAGTTAGTGCTAATAACGGCATATTGTTGAATTCGATAAATACTTTATTGTTGTTACAGAAATATTATCGTGATAGATGTTACCTATGTTATATTTAGGAATTACTATCGAAACCAGTGAAAGCATGGTTTGGTTAATGTTGTCATTTGTTTAGTCTTGTTTCCTACCAATTTTTGATACGATTTTGATATTATTTTGTTTAGTGTGATGATTACAGGTTCCTATTTTGTCTAAGAAGTGATTTAATAAATGCCATTTAACTCTACTTCACTGTCTTATTCGGCTCTTTTGAGAAAATATACAAAATCATAAGAGGGAAACTGACTGATTTTTAGAAATAACCTTTTTTTCTTAAGCAATATTATAAATGAACAGACCTTTACCTAAAAAGGTCAGTAGACATAAAGAAACTTCTAATACTAAAGTGACCTATTTTTCCGAGTTTTTTTTCAAGCGCTATTTTATATAGGAAAATAATATTATTTGGCAAAAAATATTTTGTATATCTAAAGCTATTAAGTCAAACAATATAATGCAAAAGAAATTTATAACTTTCGTAATCATGATTTAGTGTAATCGTAAAATGAACAGAAAATGCTTAGTCCCACAGACACATTTTCGTCTTTTCCCAAAAATTGCCAATTTCGAGTTGAGTCACTTTCGTTCTCAGCGTGCGAAATGCTTGTACGACTTATTTTAGAATCATTTTGCGCAGAATTTTGAGTTTGAAAATTACAGACTTTATTCTTTAATATTGCGTCTAATATGTTTTATTGCTTTCGGTTTTGTTTTCAAGTAATGTGCAATAAATAGTCTTTAGTCGTTAATTTAAACAACATTTTGTAGTAAAGTATTAAATAAGTATAATGTATATTTTGACTTTTATATTCTGTATTTTTCAAACTCCAATATTCTATACTGTTAAAAATACTATTATTTGATTTTGGAATGAATTAACAGTCATATAATTTGAGCGGTATCATTAGTTTACATTTTGTAGATGTGGAAATAAAAATATCAAGGAAAAAACTGTCTATAGTTTAAGAAAATGTATATGTACCATAAAAGTGTATATTTACTAAAAATCCACTAAAAATACACTTTGCCCATGAATTTGAATAAGGTAACACTTAGGACCATTATCTCGGCAAAGGACTAGTATCCGAAATAAAAAATAATTAAAAAATAAACCTGCACTCTAAAATTACAGTTATCCAGTGTCCCGCGCACCTTAACTTTTAAATACATTAGAAACATCGCCAGAACGGGCATTAAAGTTTGCAAAATACATATAAATGACATCAAAATGCTTTTAATACTTACACCTAATACAAAGTATTATACTGGCAATGTACAATATGGCGTCAAAATGTCTCCGAAAAATTTTGTGCAACGAGTCACTATCTACATATTTTGATACGACCACATGAAACTATTGACAGTTTCACGCTGATAGGGTATTATGTCTGCCACTATAATGTTAGCAAATCCTATCAGGGAAACAGAAACCAAACGAAGAAGAAGACAATGGCATCTGTCAAAGCCATATGACAGCTGTCAAAAGTTTCAAGGTAGCCGTCGTCTACAGCGCGCTCGAATCTAAACACGTAACGATGTATTGAATTACACTTAAATCGCATCGGGCACATAATAATAAATAATCACAGCTAAAGAAATAGACGAGTCCGTCATAATACCATTAGTTCGTTTCAATATTATTGCTCCATTTTGATTAAAATTGGTATAGACTATAGCCAAAATAAATACGCTATCCTCCTTCTACTTTCGCGAAGCCACCACAGACTATTCTGCCAACTAGATCTAGAAAGATCGAAAAGCATTCCAAGACTACATTCATTATTAAAAAGTTACATTTACTTTTGTATTTAATTTATCATCGATCGCTCGTTCTTGTAAGGTACATCTCATATTATATATTTTTGCGTCGCCTGAGACTTATGTTTTTTTTACTATAGATACGAGCATATATTTACAAGAAAAAGTGAACGAAATCAAGTTTATTGAGGCATAGTTACTTGTGCATATCTACATACTGAAACTTTTTAGCTACTCTAGCCATATTACAATTTTTGCACTTGAATTTAAACCTTATTCTTTCAAGATCTAAGATTATTTTTTCAATGTAAAGAATTATTCCTTTTTGCTAGAAAATGTAACTTGGATAAAGTTTATGTGCGCATTTTAAATTCGTTTCCATTTTATTACTTTTATAACCTCATTTCCCGACCAGACGCGATTTTCTCAGATACGACTAAGATTTATTTAAATTAGTAATAATAATTAATTAAATGTTGGCAACATATCTGTACATTTCACAAAGTGGCAAACCCATCAAGCCTCGGATAGTATTTTACCTCTTTGCAGTAAAAAGCAACTCAACGATTTTATACTTAATCAAATCCGTCATCAAAAATAACATAAAATTGTTAAACAAAATTAAATAGTGCTCATTAAAAAAAAAACAAATCATAGTGCAGTTTTAACGGGGATGTGAAAATGTGACATTGTCGTTTGTATTTCTTCTTTAAAGTTGTGTTATTTCGGTTCTTAATGTGTAATATTGAGAGAATATTAACATTTAAATATTCGTTAACGTGCAACGTGCGTGTGGGCAAGTGGTACAACCGAAAAACATGTGCTATTTTGTGTTCTCTCCAAAACTCCTTAGGAAGTTTCAGTAATGTAACTAGCACTTCACTGAATTGACTGACTATACTCATTGATTGCGCTGACGATTTACTAGGACTTTGACTAGGTTTTGGCCTGGACCATTTAGAAATATAGTGTTGAAAACTGCAATGAAATCCCTTTTCTCCCGCCTTTAAACTGACACTGGCAATGGTTTTATGCTATAAAGCCATAAAAAAGTAAATGAGACTGACAGCTGTCATTTGCAATTGACACATATCAATTAACCTCTTCTATTATTAGCCGCGAGACTTGATAAATTTGCCACACCGCGCAATTTTTTTTTAAATAAAATCACATTCATGTCGCATTCACAAAAATGTATCCTAACACCGATTTCATTCACAACACAATACACAAATAATGTAGACTAAACAACATTACAATAAATAATATCAAATCGACGAAACAACTGAACGCCCTGACCGGCAGAAGACTAAAAAAGAATGTGTTAACTAGATATGTTAAAGTTTTATAACAAAACAAATCATTGAAAATCAATTAAGAATAGGGATGTTGCCTAAAGTGTTGAATATCAATCACATTTTTACATATTATTAAATCAAAAAGTTGAACAGAGCTACATTAATCTAATAGAAATAGTTATTAAGGTTGAAGCGATTAAAAATTATAAGCAAATGCAAAATATTGCCCATCTCCTTCTCGATTTGTGACGTCATAAACTGTTATCGCCATACATTGTTTATGACTAATGTATAGCGTTTTTTAAGATTTACAAAAATGGATTTTAGATATTGTCTTACAATGAATAGACGAAAAACACAGACAGGCAACATGCTTATTTTTCAGTAGTATTTTTTTACAAGGAACATTTCATCTTTGTGATGCTTTAATGTAATAATTTGTACCCGGAACTACTTTTGATTCCGGAAAATCTACAGTTCTCCAGAAAAAACAGATTTGTTTGCACGAACGTAGGGTATCATGAATTTACAATTTACTTTATAATAATTGTATCATTAATTGGAGATAATTTAAATCATATAATTGCAATTGGGTATTCTACCCGATTTCTGTCATTCCACCGGCAGGAAATATAATATCTACTATAGAATTTAATACTCAAATAATAATTCGATCACACGAGAACCAATTTTATCCAAAGGTGGTACTGAAGGCCTTCCGGACTGAAAATCGAAGTGTCGCGTGTCGAGCTGTCATAAATTACATTGACATTTGACTCGACACTCGTGTCCTCGATTTTCGGCTCTATTGTAATAAATCAGAGTTCTATTTGCAGCGCTCTGAATTTTCTCCAGGATTCCGGATCTGGTACTATACCAGCCTAAGATAAAGTCTACCCTTGTTGTTTCACCAGGCCTACAATTTATAGAGCAAAGTCTACACTATGACATTGGCAACTCACAGAGGCCGCCATACTTAAAAGTAGAAGAAGATGAAGTCGTACTTTAACGTTTGACTCTTGCCCCATAGACCGTCTCAGCGCATCTCTAAAATTTATTCTCGTGCATTCGAATGAATAATACGTATACGATGACAGTTGAAGGGTGCAACCCCTCCGTAAGTCCCGTAAGTCTGTTGTGTGTGGAGCTAAAACTAATTGTTCATTTGCGCTGTCTGTTGTATAGTATGGTACGTGTATTCTATACAGGTCTAATTAAAATAAAGAAATAAATGCATAACCAGAACATAATAATATAATACATCACAGACGGCGAAGATACTATGAAATTTTATCTTAAGATGACTGAATATAATATTTCATACTAGCCGTTACCCGCGGCTCCGCCCACGTAAATACAGATCCCACGGGAACACTACTTTTTCGGGATAAAAAGTAGCCTATGTTTTAATCCAGATCTCTAGATACTACCATACCAAGTTACATCAAATCCGTTCAGTAGTTTTTGCGTGAAAGAGTAACAAACATCCATCCATCCTCACAAACTTTCACATTTATAATATTAGTAAGATTAAAGTACTTACGTTATAGGAAAATATGTAGTATCATTAGCAGTTTGTGATATTTCATACATTCTGTATAGCAAGCGTTGTTTTATCTTAATCTTCTTATATATGAAAATGGATTGCAATTTCAATGTCTAAAACTCGAGAATGGCTGGAACGATTTGGCTAATTTTGGTGTTGAAATAATAAAAAGTTCAGGGAGGGTTTAAACGGTGAGAAATATTGGAGGTTTATAATTAAGACAAAACAACATGTGTCGGGACAACTAGTATAAAATATTTTAGTATCGCCGTCTGTGATGCCCCTTATAATGCTACGGATTTGAATGTTACTTAATTACCGGGCACTAAAGAAATACAATATCACATTAATTTAGTCGAATTGAATCTTTATGTTTACAAAAAAGGAGGAAATTTAAGAAATTGGATCTATACAGAATACACATAGAGATAATACTGGCATAGCTGTCTGTTTCTCTCTCTTTAAGTATAGCTGATAATATAAGCGTCCACCCCACGGCACAGTTAGACCCGCACATCTGAGACTGCGTTCCAAACCGCAGATCTGTGCGGATTGGCCTGCGGATTAAACTTTCATGCTAATAACTGTACTGTTATGTGAGTACCGAAGGTTCTGACATATTTAGACGAGCGATCCAAGCTGTGCGTGCGTAAATGTTTCAAGAATTTAGACTGCAGTTTGGACGCTATAAAATTTAAAAGTTTTGTATATCAGCAGTAAGTCGACGCTTCAAACCGACATGTTTTGTTTTGCGTTTGTACCGATATGCCAGAAACCTACGTTCGCACCGATATGTCAGATCGTACTGTCTGCCCTGCTGTCTTCTACAGGGTCGTTTCGGGGCGAAAGTTGGAACAACGTGTGGAGGGCGATTTTGACTTGAATTTGTCTCTTTCTTACGGTGACAGCCATGTCTAGCCAATATTATCTTTATTTAGCAACCTATATAATATGTATATAATAATATTCATTCATATATTAAATGCAAAGTCTGTAATAATTTGACACAAGCTAGTTTTATACAAATAAAAGAATTTTGTTTTTGTATTTCTGATAGTGAGCTATGCAAAGAAAGAAATTGAAGTTTGAACATTTCATACAGAATGTGAACCTATTCTAATGGTGTTTTTATACCACACATTGCATCACATTTGTTTGATGGAGACAAGAGTCAAGGAGTGCCATCTCCATACATGAAAAAGTGTCCGTAAAAACGCGTTAAATAGGGGGTGGCGCTACTGTCGCAAGGGTGTCAAGCGGCAAAGTTTAAACGGAGAAGCATCTTCTTCTGTTATATTTATAGTAAATACGACAATGCGAGTAATTAGACTTTTCTGAAATAACTACCAAAGTTGGCAAAAAATTTAATTCACTCCATATCTTATTGCTAACTTCATATCACACACGCTTCTGACTCTAGCGCCACTATGGCCAGTTTGGGAACTATTATTTAATTACTTTTGTCGGACACTTTTCAACTTTTCTGCCCTACGAGAGATGGTGCTCCTTTACTTTAGTCTCCATGATATTTTGTGTATAATCTGATTTTTATTTTTAATATGAGTCTGTAAAATGACAGACGCATCTTATACACAGAAAGAAAGAGAGATGAAATTGGTAAAATCATTAAGCAGTGCGCGCATTTGCAACAACATTGTCTCCTTCCTCCACCATTTGCATTCCGATTATCGACTTTATTCGTGCGCACGCGAAACAGAGTCAACTTTTGCACAAAACGTGACCGCATAGGAAAACAATCATGTTTTGCGGAAAAGTTAACCCTATTTAGCGTGCGCTAAAGTTCATAATCCGTATGCAAATGGTAGGCGACAGAGATCATTTTATTACCAGTGCGCGCGTGAACTTACTAAATGTATGGATATATTTTTTAAAATTATCATGCATGATGATACATTTTAATGGTTTGAATAAAAAATCCAAAACGATTTGTGTCAAATTACATATTGCCATGTCAAACAATAAAATCTGATAACACATGTTATCTAACCTTTTAGGCTTCTCCCACGGCACAAGTTTGTCGTGGTGACTATCAAGACTTCTGCGCTTCCGGCTGGAGCGGTCAGCTGTCGTTGACCTGTTGACCGCTGGGTTCCTTTTGACCCGTGGGTTCTTTTCGACTGTTGGGCCCTTTTAGAGCTTCCTCGGGGTCCTGCGTGTCGTCGGGAGGCCCTGGCGAGGAGGGCCTCAGTAGATGCTCGGGTACTGGCATCGCTCGCAGCCGCTGGGGCACTTTCTTCTGTGGGCACAGCGTCTGTGGAAAATTGTAAGAACAATTACTTCTATCAGTTCTGATTTATGGCGGTATATTGCATATACTACATAGCTCGAGACTCATACACTACACCTGTATTGTTCTTTTTCCTCAAAATATGGCCATCTCTTTCATACCTATGAAATCCATGTCCATCAAATACTAAACCCTCATACACACTGTATGTTAGGCATTGAATAATACATACTTCTATTATAAATGTGAAAGTTTGTGAGGATGTATGGATGGAAAGATGGATGGATGGATGTTTGTCTTTCACGCAAAAATGTCTTAACGGATTTTAACGAATTTTTGTAAAGTAGAGTAGTTTAGGACTGGCTACATTTAATCCCTAAAAGAACAGTGTTCCTGTTGTGTAAAGCTAGTAAGTTATATTATGTCGGAGATTCTAAACGATTTAAACCACAATATCGCCAATGAGGGTTTTTAAATTCTTGACATCTGACAGCTTTTTGACACGACAAGGACCGTCGGGCTACCAAGCGCCGCCTGGTGACAGAAAAATAATCGAAAATTCTTATTGACCGTTTTTGATATCGCTTACGCCACCAGATGACGCATGTGTGAGTTGGGTCTGCCCCCTAACGGGAGAAAAAATATCAAACAGCCAGGCCGCAGGCGCCATTGCCGAAAGTAGTGTGCACACCCGGCAAAGTCGACGCAACAAGGTCCTGTCTCGATTCTTCTTCTTCTTCTTCTTCTTCTGGCCTCCCTTGAGGAATAGCCAGTGTCAGTGTGAGTCTCGGAACATACGCGCAACTGGCAGTTTGACACTTGACATCTGACATCTGTCAGTCTTTGTTCTTTTTATGAATATCTACGCAAGCCTGTTTGATGAATATCTACGCAAAATGTGATAATCATTGTGTAAGCACTAGAAATAAGAACAAGTTAGATATGCCAGTGTTCAAACTAAGCAAAGTTAGTAAATCCTTTAAATGCCAATGTATACGCTTATACAATATAATCCCAGAAAAGGTTCAATACCTTCCCATTAATAAGTTTAAAAAAGTAGTTAAAGAACGTTAGTGTGCCAAAGCGGATTATAAAATTAATGACTTCATTCAAGACGGCACACCTTGGGAATAAGGTGGCTCCTTATCTTATCTTATTACTTGTTACATAGACATAAGTAAACATTGTAATAATTTTGATTTTAAAAGAATAATTTTCCATCTTTTTGGTAAAAGATGGCCCCAGACGAGTTTCTTGCCGGCTCTTCTCGCTGGGTTAGTTCCCGAACCGGTGGTGGGCATCACGTAGTAACGACGTTCAAAAAGAGTATTTAAAAATTCCAATTTTGAATAAAAAAAATTTTGATTTGATTTGATTTGCCTACCATAGAGACATTTGCAAATTTCAACGAGTATAAAAATGTTCATTAATATATAACGTCTCCGAAAATCAATTACTGATACTTCGGGCACATGATTCACTGCTTGTGTAAAGACGTTTAGGCAAAAAAATATATGTCATACTCAAAGTAAAAAATCATCTCACGTATGGGTGACTCTCCGCTAAACGCAAACTCGCTCATATAAAGAAATAATATATTTTTCGAGTAGGACATTTATTTTTCTGCCTAAACGTCTTCACATAAGCAGTAAATCATGTGCACGAGATATCCGTAGTTGATTTTTCTAGACCGTATATAATCTCTAACACATAATACGTACCCGTCTGGCGAACAAGAAACACCCCACGTCTTCCTCCGGGGCGTGCGCGGTCGGCACCAACTGCAGGTCCGCCGTGCGCGACTCGTTGCCCTCCGAGTCTGTAAACAGATAATATAAGTAATAACAAAGTACAGTCCGTTAGATTTAACTCTGATGGGACCCTTATGCCGACGAAAAAAGCCTTACTCTCTCTCTCTCTCTCTCTCTCTCTCTCTCTCTCTCTCTCTCTCTCTCTCTCTCTCTCTAAAATAACAATGAACGGACTTTAATAGTACGAGTTCGAGTTTAAAAGTAATTGCGGCTATTCACTATACGTCCACCTCAAGGGATATTTATGCTTCTATACATTATAATTTAACGTTCTAAAGTACTGCTCAATACACAGGTTTTAATTTTTCTATTCTTTTTTGGAGTGATCTGCTTTAGGCAGGATGAGAGTGCCACGTGTGCTCTGTACACGTCATGTTTTTTTTTTTTTTATAGTTAACAGAAGTCACAATTGTGCAAGCAACACTTTTTAACCCTCAACGAAAACCGAGGGTTATAAGTTTGACGTGTATGTCTGTCTGTGTGTATCTGTGAGTGTGTCCGTGACATCGTAGCTCCCAAAAGGATGAACAGATTGTTTTTTTGTTTGTTTGTAAGCTGCCACGATCGAGAGTGTCCTTAGCTATAATTCATTATCATGAACTCGCTCACTGCTCGACAATACAGGGGTTAATCATAATTTTAAATTTTGTTTTTAGGGTTCCGTACCCAAAGGATAAATCGGGACCCTATTACTAAGACTCCGCTATCCGTCCGTCTGTCTGTCCGTCGGTCACCAGGATGTATCTCATGAACCGCGATACGCGCGAGTTACACAGTTGAAATTTTTACACATGATGTATTTCTCTTTCCGGTATAACAACAAATGGCTGTAATGGAGGCTCCCATACAACAAACGTGTTTTTTACCGTTTTGTACGGAACCCTCCGTGCGCGGGTCCGCACTCGGCCAGTTTCTCACCTTTGGCGAACTGGTTGAGCTCTCTATAACAGCCGGTCTCGATCATCTCGCTCTGCCACGGTATGGACACGGAGCCGGTGTTGAACTTGCCGTAGAAGGTGTCGTCCGCCGCGTCGAGGTTCACTCCCTTCACGGTGGAGAACTGCTCGATGTCGAGTACGTCTTTCGCGTAGACTGCGTGCGGCTGAAGATGAAAAAGTATTTCATATTTTGCTGTCGCGAGCGTGTTTTTTGTGGACTGTAAATAGAAATCTGCGCTGGTACAATAGAGCTTAAAATCGTGTAGAGTTGTTACGAGACATTTGACACTTGGAATTGTATTTGCGCCGAGTTCTTTTTACAATGCAGTTTTTTCTGGTGCGACCACAAAAAAAAAAACTCTCGCGGGTACGAGGGTTTCATTCTCAATACTGTAGGCCTCGGTCGTACGAGCGCTTTTTAACACACGGCAGCGCTTTAAAAATGCGATGCTCGTGAGTCGCGCGAACAGACACACGGTACGAGCATTATATAACAATTCCAACGATTCGCGCCATATCGCTCGTGCGAGCGTAGCGAGCGTACGAGGGGTTGGACACGAAAAAATGACAATGACTTTGATATTTTTTGACATTGACAACTATACTTTCAGACACGATCGGCGCGTCCACCGTGCCCGTTTTTAAATAAATAAAAAATTAAAATAAAAATAACTTTATTAAACACATAAGGGACATGACACAGCCAAATTTTAACAAAAAACAAGTAAATTATACACTAACGCACTATATCATTCAAAGAATACGAAAAGAGACAGTTTTAAAAACACAGCTGATTAAGGCTATGCAATGCCCACACCATGTGTTTAAAGGGATGCCACTCAGGCTTCGACCGCGGCAAGCCGTGGCGCCTGATCTTCCGTGACCCCCTTGTAAGTTCGCGATCTCACGACGGCACACAATCATAATTATCGAGTTACAAAAATACAAATGGTGCAAAAAAAAAAAAAAAACACACCGCATATATACATATAATAGTATAGATACGATACTAATTACATTTTTACTATCGCTTCAAGCTGTTTATCTCACGGCGCACATAGTCACCGCACACAATCAGTCAGTCGGCGCAGAGACGCGTTCAGCGCTCCTGCCTCGACACGGGCGGCACGACAACGACGCTCGATATAATATAATATTATATAATTGAAAATATCATAATTGCGAGTAATAAAAAGATGTAATAATATTTTTAGTAAATATAAACATAATCATATAATAATATGTAATTCATAAATATACGGGAACAATTTTTAGCCTCGCTTAGTTCAATCCTTTGAGGAATTTGTGTTGCCGCACGCCAGCAGCACCGCGCCACCGCGTGACATTGACATTTGACACTGACAGCTATACTTTGTTACTCACATCGGGCACGAACGGCGCGTCCACCATGCCGGCCTCCAGCCTCGCCCAGTTCAGTCTGTTGAAGAATCTGTGCTGTTTGACACTGGCCGCGCCGCGCCGCGTCGTCCCGCCGAGGCGCTGCGCCACGCGCTTGGCCAGCAGCGCGGTGCACAGCGCACGCGCGCACTCGCTAAACTTGCTAGAGTATTTCTCAGTCTCGTGCTAAAACAAAAATTTCCTTTAGTACAACAGGAAGTACTTAAGTTTTTAGCTAATCAGCTAAAGAATTCGATTTGGATGGAAATAATAAATAATATATTGTGTAACGTCAACACTAAAGTGTATCCTCCGATTTGGTAATTTTTACCCCACTGTAGGAGCAAACTCAAAGCCGCATTCACGGCAGAATAGGCAATTATCATATATGATGAAAATATACATCCAGCAGTTGATATTTTATCACTAAACATTAAATTAAAACCAATTTGACCCTGTACTAAATATGTACTTATGATTTTTATAAAATATAAAATAAAAAAAAAAAAACACGTTTGACCACGTGATTAAAAACGCAAAGGTTTGGCCGAAGTGAATGTGACGTCCGCGTCACCTTCTTGCACTTATTATTGTTTCATGTAGTGCCCTCCCTAATCCCATAAGGAATAGCCCCAGTATCAGTATCATTGTCGTCGGTAAACGTCATATAAAAAATTGTATGTCACTTGTCAGTCGTGGTTTAGTGCAAGTTTTGTTCGGAATATTCGCGTTTCACTTCGTTTGTGATATATGATTGTTACAGCACAATTTGTAAGGCATTTTAAAATGGTAAAACAAGCATGCTTAACAACAACAAGCATGCTAGCATTTGACATGTTTTAATGTGATTTGATACTTGATAGGTACAATAGGTGTTTTACAAGAAGGTGACGTCATTACAACGTCATTTTATCGTTTTGGCGGCTTTTTTAATTACTAAACTTTTTTTATGCTGATTCGCAAGGAAAGGAAATAAATTCACAAGGAACGGTCCAGATCGCAAATGTTTTATGTTATTATGAACAATGTGACATATTTTTCAAAAACTCGTAAAATATCCTACATCCTGTTAACATCTGTGTCATGGATACGACCAACTATCGCACGTTTAGGCAACGGATTATTATCATCCATCATGAGACGTCAAAACTCACCTTGACCCGTCGATCCACCTCCTCCCGCTTGACCTTCTCCTTGCGCGCGCGAAACGGCGCCCGGCCCTCGATCATCTCGTACACGAGGCAGCCGAACGAGAACCAGTCCGGGCTGAACGTGTAGCGCTCGTTGTCGATTACCTGAATACATGTAAAAAAAAAATGAAGCGTAATGCACGCGTTGGCGAATGTCAGCCATGTTGACTTAAGTATTGGATGTATGTCAGATTTGACAACTCTACACTATTTTCAGCTCTACTGTTAGCGGAGAGTTCTTCTATTTACAATGCAGTTTTTTCTGGATCTTGGTGATTTTAAGGACCAGGAACGCAAGTCGCAACACCAGAGAAGTTACAAGTGTGCGGCGGTAATCGCCATCGCCATCAGGCGATCCGTCTGCTCGTTTCCTGCAGGCCTAAAAAGGCCGCTTTCGGCGATTCACGATCAATTCTGTTTGTGAATTACTCCAACAATCGTAAAACGGCCACTTGACCGCCAATTCATAATTTGATTAGGATAAACATAATTGCATTTCATAGGTTCAGAAATACATTTATTTGACAACTTTTTATGAGAATCCCTAGAATGGTCCGCTGAAGAATTGCTCTAGTGCACAAATAGCATATTCATAAAAAGTTACACGCGAGGAACATCTCGCAATAAATATTTTGTGTTTTATATAAATACAATGAATTTAGAACTGTACGAAAACTTTTGAGAGCATTTTAGTGTTAGTGTGAGCCACGTGTTAGTGAAAAATATCATTGAACAAGTGTGTATTTTCGAAGAATGGACAACGGACGTTGATTCCGAAATTCAGAAGACTGAATTTGTACGATTTTATTACGCCTCAATAAAGGATTGCGTCGCTCATACAAGAGTTGGAACCTGGAAAATATTGCCTCCAAAGTAAGTAAACGTTTAATAAATGTGTAAACTATCATATGATACGTATCTACTTGTTACGATTATTTCAATTTAATAAATATAACCATCGCAGTTTTCTATGATATTTTTATAATATAGTAGAATGGTAACCAATTAGTAATTAGTTCTTTATTTTTGTTTAAGGTATTCTACGCATGGTCAAATGCGTAAAAGCGATTTGGTTTCGAGCGCCCTATTGTTTATAAACAAACGTGAAACGTCAAACAAAACGTGGCGTGACGTCAACGAGATGCTAGTTTATGAACAAAAAATTAACACGAAATTTTTATACTTCATTGATTATCAAAAATATAAATATTTTAATGTATTTATTGGTAAATTTTATTTACAAATGGCAAGTACTAAAATAGTTCTTCAAGATTAACCTCTAAGACTAGTATTTTTTACACAAATACAGAATATGCGGTTATTCGGTTGGTTACGGTTGTATAATTTTTTCATGTGGCAACACAACCGACAAATATGAATCTGCTAATGAAATTAATTGCTGCAATGTTGCTATAAAACGTGACAATATTACGAACTTTTAGCAAAATTACAAGGAATGCAGCAAATGATTTACTTTTAGCAATATTGCGCGATGTGGCTTTTTTAGGCCAACCATTTGTGGCAATTTCATTTAAAAAAAGTTTTGTGCGGAATATCAGCGTTTCACTTCGTTATTATTTGTTGCAGACTACAGCGCCGTTTATACGGTATTTTAAAACGGTAAAATTACCAAAGTTAAATGCAAATTAAACCAAGCATGCTAGGATTCGACATGTTTAATGTGATTTAATATTTGACAGGTACATTATGTGTTTACAAGAAGGTGACGTCATGACAACACATTGTATGTAACCCGTGAACGCGGTACTTGATATCTCCAGCAGGCTACCACCAGCTATGTATTATAACATACAGGCTCGTATACACTCACCTCGGGCGCCATATAGCCCACGGTGCCCACTCGGCCGCGCACGCTGCCGCCCTCGGGCACGTCCACCGCCAGCCCCAGGTCGGAGATGCGCACGTGGCCCGCGTCGTCCAGCAGGATGTTCTCCGGCTTGCAGTCCCTGTAAACATGTAACAGTCCATGTAACTCGGTTCGCATCGGCTTCCCTTGTGAACAGTGGTGTAAAGCTTTGGGACTATATGTTCCGGAATCCGGTGGGCCCGGAAAAATTCAGAGCACTGAAAATAGAACTTTACGCTAATACAATAGAGTTGAAAATCGAAGTGTCGCGTGTAGGCCTGTCATATATCATACTCTAGCCGTAGGGTCAATTCACATCGAAACGACATTATAAGCTACATGGCGTATCATTTCGCGATTTCAGAAGGTACACGTTTCATTGTAAGAGTGCGAATGTAAGGTTGCATGGCGCTGCACAGCGCATGCGCATTGTATGACTGATGTTATATGAAACGCGTATCGTCGCTGTGTGAACAGACTATAAGGCTACGTTCCCACGAGCGTTATTTTGTGGTCGCGACAGAAAAAACTGCACTGACGAAAATCGAAGTATCAAGTATCAAATGTCAGATTTGACAACTCTACACGATTTTCAGCTCTATTGTATTAGCGCACAGTTCTATTAACAGTGCACTTTTATCTGTCGCGACCACAATAAAACTTTGGTGGGTGCGAGCTCTTAGTTCAATAATAAATTTCCATTTTCTATACAGTGTTTGGTACATTAAAGACTTGTCTAAATCTCACTTATATTTCAATTTCGTCACCCTCCCCTTTCCCCCTTCCCTCCCTCTCTCTCTCACCTGTACACGATGCCCATGCGGTGCAGGTGTTCCAGCCCGCAGGCAACCTGCGCGCCGTAGAACCGCGCGCGCTCCAGCCCGAGACCCGCCTCCGCGCCACACATGTTGTAGATGTGAAACTTAAGATCGCCGCCTGTAAAGAGTAATCTCAGGCTGATACTATATTTTCCGGAATCCGGAAGGCCGGGGAAAATTCAGAGCATTGAAAATAGAACACTGCGCTAATACAATAAAGCTAAAGATCGAACACACAAGTGTCGAACCCAATGTCATATATGACAGCTCGACACTTGGATTTTAAACTCTATTGTATTATCGCATAGTTCTACTTTCAGTGCTTCTAATTTCCCGAGATCGCCAGATTCCGGATCATATAGTCCCAGCGTTATGTTAAATGGCAAATTACAACCCATAAAATATAAAAAACCGGCCACGTGCGAGTTGGACTAATATTTTACATGTTTACTTGTTTTTTTTTTCTTGTTTTCCGAGTACCTAAGCGCTTTTTACAAGTTATGTACCGGATAAACGGATACCAAAATCTAAAAATCGTCTTAGCAACCTCTCAATGTTTTTAAATGACGTATCTAATGATACTCCACACTATGGGGTAGACGCGAGAGAAAAAAATCATCCCCCTTTAGGTGTAGGAGAGGTACTTATCGAGAAAAAATATATATTTCATGGCTTTATTTCAGCACTTTGTCGACGTAGTGAATGCGCATATCCATTAGAACCGTTTGGACGGTAAGCCAAAGATGGACGTACGGACGGACGGACGGACATGACGAAACCATAAGGGTTTCGAGACGTGTAACGTAGTTACATTTTCTCTGTTCATTCAGAGGCTTTAGCGCCATCTATCGGCGCACGTCCTTACTAAAACGGCGTTAGCCTTTCTTTAATATTCGATTCATAGATCGATTTTACTTTCGTCTTAAATCTTAGAAAAATAATAATTTAGTTTTTAATAATGAAAAAACAGTAAATTTGTAATATTATATTACATAAATATTTATTATTGATATAATATCTTTTTATTTTGATTTCTGGATTTCTTATCTTTACGCTTTAGTTTATACTAAGGCGGGTCAATAAGTCCGTGACTTTTTGAATTTCTAACCTCCTTACTGAAAAAGCAACACTACTCCTGTCAACAGGCATCTGTTGACTCCTATCAAAATTTGAACTTGCTGCGTCAGTTAGTTTGTGTTTTACAGCTATCTTTATCAGGATATCCAGTAACTTAAGGAAACAATGGAAAAAAGTGAATTTCGTGTGCTTATTAAGCATTATTTTTTGCGAAAAAAAACCATTACCGAGACCAAGGCTAAGCTTGATAAATACTATGTGGACTCTGCACCATCGATTTCAATGGTAAAAAAGTGGTTTACTGAATTTCGTTGTGGCCTTACAAGCACTGAAGATGCCGAACGTCCTGGACGCCCAGTTGAGGTCTCTACACCCGAAACAATCGAAAAAATTCACGATATGGTGTTGGCCGACCGCAGATTGAAAGTGCAAGAGATTGTGGAAGCCATAGGCATCTCGCATGGCTCAGTGGTTTCAATTTTGAATGATCACTTGGGCATGAGAAAGCTTTCCGCAAGATGTGTGCCGCGTTTGCTCACAGTCGACCACAAACGCAATCGTGTAACAATTTCACAGGAAGGTTTGGCGTTGTTTAATCACAATATGGAGGAGTTTTTGCGCCGTTTTGTAACCGTGGACGAAACATGGATACATCACAACACACCAGAGACCAAACAACAGTCAAAACAGTGGGTTTCTAAGGGTGAATCGGCGCCAAAGAAGGCCAAGGTGGGTTTGTCAGCCAATAAAGTTATGGCGACTGTTTTTTGGGATGCACGTTGGATAATCCACATTGACTATCTTCAAAAGGGAAGAACAATTAATGGGGAATATTATGCCAACTTATTGGACCGCTTCAATGAGGATTTGAAAAAAAACCGACCTCATTTGGCCAAGAAAAAAGTTCTTTTTCACCAAGACAATGCAAGGGTGCACACATGTGCAGTTGCCATGGCAAAAATCCATGAATTGGGCTATGAATTGCTCCCACATCCACCCTATTCTCCAGATTTGGCTCCGAGTGACTACTTCTTGTTCCCAAACCTGAAAAAATGGCTCGGTGGAAAATGAATTGACTCCAATGATGAAGTCATCTCGCAAACAAAGGCCTATTTTGAGGACCTCGACAAATCATATTTTTTGGAAGGGATAAAAAAATTGGAGAAGCGTTGGACAAAGTGTATAGAGCTCAAGGGGGACTACGTTGAAAAATAAAATGATTTATTTATCAAAAAATCTGTGTTTTATTCCAAAAGTCACGGTAAGTCCGTGACTTTTGACCCGCCCTCGTTGTCAAAAGTTTAAAAAAGAAGAAAGGAAGGGTATATATGGCACTTCTGTGAATGACATTTCCTTTTAGAATAAAATTTTCTATACTCAAGATGTAGTCGTTATAATAATTATATTTTAATCCCGTGTTCCACGGTGAGTATTTTAAGTATCTGTGTTGTGAATGTTTGGAAAATCATGCTTGTATTAAAACGCATTATTCTATCATGTAAACTATCATCTTGGTAAATTAGTTGTCAATTATTTGATTAGCCATACCACGTGCTATCATTTGTAGTTTCATCTCACATTCTTTCATTGTTAAAATATTAGGATATTTGTATCCATGCCTTAATTATTCTGTATATCATTTTTTTTATATTGTAATGGCCACACAGCCCGTGATTTTTGATCGTTTGGGGTTAAAATACCTCAGGCTGTGGGACCGGACTCCTACCGACATGTCGTGAATATTTCAGGAACTTGGTTTCGGGCACAAAACTCCGCCAACTACAGCATTCGAGGTACTAAAAAGGACTTATACCTAGCTGGAGTTCTGAGTGCTGGTAGACATTGGACTGGGACTTTTTTTTGGACGATCTATCGACGTCGATCGGACACAGCGGTGACGGAGAAGCTACCGGATGTTGGAGCCCCATCTCGCTCTCCCACCACGTGCTAGACTCCTGGACTAAGGACCGGACTCTACAGCTAAGTTCCCACGTGGTTTACAGCCCCTTAGATACCCTTAGACACCAAGAGGCTAGACCAGACCTTCGGCCTTCTGCCCACGACCCCCTTTTTTGTTAATAAATATATTATTGTCACGGGAAATCTTTTTTATTTTAATTTCACCCGTAACAGACATGAACTACGGAACCCCAATAATAATACTGGCAACATTACATTAAGAATATTACAAAAAGAAGACAATCATGACAGTTCTTCTTCTCCTTCTCCCGAAAGCTTGACTTAAACATTTGCCAATCACCGTTCATAATGGTGAGCACGAGACACAACGCGTCTTTGGTCTCGTACGCGTACGCGAGGTTGACTACAAATCTCGAGTTGATCCGCTGCAGTATCTGTTTCTCTATGAGCACCATGGCCTCGCCTTTGCGCTTTTTTATTCGTTTTTTCTCGAGTTTCTTGCACGCGTACATCTTGCCTGTTGCTCGCACCTGGAAATTATAATAAAAAAAAGTAATAAGTACACTACGCGTTGTGATAATTTGTCGTTACTTCTAAATATAACAATTAACCACTAATTCATTTTAAAATCGTTTTGTTATACCTGCTTGGAAACAAAAGATTTTTTGGAATGATTCATAGCCTCATTCGGAACTCGGAAGCACCAAAAAGTCAACTACAGATTTTGGGCACGTACATGCTTTGCTGCTTATGTAAAAAGTGTGATATAAAAATAATAATTAAACAAAAAAGAATACTCTCTACGACAATTATTGACCGCTGATTTTTAACAACACATCAACAACAATCTAATCGTTAGTAACTAAAATCTACTAGTACTAAAAACTTACGTTTTGAAATCAGCTGTGTGAGATCAATGGCCTTATTAGTGTCGTAGAGCGTATGCATTTTATATTTTCGAGTTCCGTTACTATTTTTCTGCCTGAACGCCTTTACACAATTATACCTTCAGTAGCTTCCAGCCACTTCCCCTGCTGGCGCCGGTGCCGACGACGACGCCGAGGTGAGTGCACCTGGCACGCGCACACCTCGCCGTACCCGTCCTTGCCCAGCACGCGGTACATGCGGAAGGTTTTGTGCGTGACCGGCTGCGCCTCCATCCACTTTCCCTGCTGGTGCCGGTGGTGACGACGATGACACTCACCTGGCACGCGCACACCTCGCCGAACCCGCCCTTGCCCAGCACGCGGTACATGCGGAAGGTTTTGTGCGTGACCGGCTGCGCCTCCAGCCACTTCCACTGCAGGTACCGGTGGAAGTACATGGAACGCTCGAACTCGGCGAACGGCGCTCCGGCCAAGAACCGCTTGACGCAACGAATGCACTCGCTGAATATGTCCTTGGGGCCTCCTGGAAAATTTAATAAGCGTATGTAATATGAAATAGGTGCAATAATGTTTAAACTATTATGTGAATGTTTCGGTTATGAGCATTATCATTATGTCAATAGTTGTTTGTTTCATATATAAATGCAATAACTATAACTTTTGTTATTGCATTTATTTAAGAAGTGGTGACCACGTCGGTGACTGCGTCGACGTCGTGAGCGCGTTGCGTCACACGTCACGGTCCCTTCAATGAGCGCGGTGGCAGTGGCAACCACATCGGGCGGCACAACGTCGGTGACCACGGTGAGCGCGCTGCATCACACGTCACGTTACCTTCAATCAGCGCGGTGGCGGTGGCGACCACGTCGGGCGGCACCACGTCGGTGACCGCGTCGCCGTCGTCCGTCTTCAGGTACCGGCGGAAGAGGTCGGCGGTGAGCGCCGCGCGGCCGTCGTCCACCTCCACCTCGTACCGCTCCACCTGGGTGAGTAAACACTGAGCACATGTTAACGCTTCGCCTTCGAGCTCGCAAGAGGGGTTCAATAAATTGTCAAAGGGACTAATAACTGCACTGGAAATAGAACTCTGCGCTAGTACTAATCTACTAAAAGTACTAAAGTCTATCGACGTGTCAAATTTATTCTTATTATTATAATTAAAATAATATATTATTATAATTCATCTCTATTGTACTAGCGCAGAGTTCTATTTACAGTGCGGTTTTTTCTACGGCACGAGGTCTAAATATATGAAATTAGCCTTAGATTTAGGGTTGCCAAAATGTAGCTTAAAACTAATTCTGAAGTGTAACATTATTTTTTTATTTGCTACTACATAAAATAGGAATATCTTCCAGCATCAGACGTCTCAGCGTTTCCACGGGAACGTCTCGGGCATGGGAATCAGACAATCACACCTCTTGAATACTAAATATGGAGCTATCAATTAAGATATTATACATATAGATCAGGGATTCCCCATCAAAAATGTTAACTAACCTGCATTGTGAAGCAGTGAGCGAGCTGGTGGTGATGAAGTACAGCTAATAACACTCTCAATCATGTCAGCTTTCAAACAAAACTAGATCAAAATCGGCTCATCCTTTTGGGAGCTACGGTGCCACGGATAGACACACCGACCCGTACCCGTAGTAATATATTATATTGAAATGATATCTTACTCGCACGTTGCCGCATTTTTTGTAAACAACGTTGCTGCGAGTGTACCGAAATAGATTGTGTGCTTGATTGTATTTTTCAGCACTCGGACACCTCACGATTGTACCATCACATATTAATACAAAAAAACGAAACTACGCCGCGAATGGAAACGCTCACAGAAAATACCGCCGCGAAATAACAACGACTGCGTTGTATTTCGCAAAGAGATTGAGGGTTTGAGGCATAGACGTATATTATATATATATATATATATATATATATATATATATATATATATATATATATATATATGTATATATTGTAGACGAGGCATGTCGAGGCAAAAAGTATATGTACTAAATGGTCCCAAACATCGGGTTGTTTAGGGCCATTTAGGTATGACATGTGCTTTTCGCAGTATATTCAGTCTTCTAATATCAAGACGGCGTAACTTTTCTTGTATGAAGATTTTTCCTGTCAAATATACGTCATAGCTCATAGCCCATCGTTACTATTGAAATCTTTGGTTTGAGGATGGTTTGAGACCCAATTAGGCATTCTTCCAAAAATGGGAGGCGGTTATGACTTATGCATTCGGCTGTATTTTTTATTTTTGTATGTTCAACGATAACTCCGCCGTCTGTGGAACGGTTTTCAAAATTATTTTTTTAATGTAAAGGGTATACTCCCAAGGTGGTCCCGTTTTCTCCAAAGTGAAGACCTGATGAGGGGATAAATCGAGGGAATTCTTCGAAATTTATATGGACACACGTAGTATTTTCGACTTATTTCTGAAGTATTCCAAGCATATGCTACCAAAAAGTAAGCTTTTGTACCAAGGTATACCCTGGATCCAAAAGTACTGGAATGAACTCTTGAGTCCTTATAGATACATGTTTGGCGATTCCGGCGTTGTTTAAAGAACTGCAAGCATATGCTATCATACCACTTACAGTAATCATCATCATCATCATCATCATCATCACCATCTTCACACGAAACACCTACATATTATTATGATGACATAGGTAGGTTTTGTGCACCGATATCAATGTCTTTGAAATTTTGCTATTCCTATAATTATATTCGTGATCATCATCATCACTATAATATATTCATTTAATGCTCACTGCTACATTTTTTCCGTCGACTATTACAATAGGTAATAATAATTATTTAATAATATTGTATCTAATCAATACTATCACTGGTGATTGTTTAGTAAGTTCACAGATCAGTAATGCTTATTTGGGGAAATACCACGGCCTCTCAGAAAATTGGCATAAAAGAACGCTTGAGTTTTAAGAAACATTTGCCGCTGCTCGAGAAATTAAGGAGGCTGGCCACGCGCAACGAATAAAACAATCGTTTATTAGAAGGTGCAGGGCCCGCATTAGAGCTCGAGGTGGTCATTTTAAACACTTGTTATAAAAGTGAATAATAAACTAGTGCAAAGATAACCTTCTTTTCTCCAAATCCTTTAAATTTAATTCATAAATGAATAAAATAATTTTAAAATAAAATTTTAATGAAACCTGTCATTTAGACAGTAAATGGGCTCTTTTTTTATAAATTATGAAAATTCTTTGAAACCGAAGGATCAAATACCATATGTTATACCTTTTTACAATCTCAATTGAATAGGCTAATTATTTGTAAGTTGCTCAGTCAAGTCCCCATACAATTTTTCTTACGATATGAGCGATCAAACAAGAAGAAAAAATGATTTGAAAGAAAAAAAATATTTTCGGTTGCATTTGTAAAAAAAAATTAGGCAACAGCATAAAAGTGACATGATACATTTGATAATACAACTATTCAAGTATAATAAATAAAAATCTGATAGCGATAATTCATGTTTTCGCGACTGTGACAACAAAATTAGTGAGCAAGGGTGTCATTTTTATAATTTTAAAAAAATGGCCGATAACTAAAAAACCATGATACTTTTACTAAACATGAATTGTATTTTTCTGATCCGTTATGATACTCTCCAGCTGCAGGTGAAGGATTATCCATTAATTACGCCACTACCCTGTATATTATATGTATAAATAACGTTTGTGAAGTAAATGCTAAAATATAGAAAACCCAAGATGGCCGTTCTCCGAGTTCCATATTCAAATGTTTTCGCTCCAATTGTGTCGGATCGTATTTTCCACTATGACACTTTCATCCACCCTGGGGAAAGAAAGGAACACGGGTTCGAATACACTGGAGGCAGAATCCTATTTCGCAGGATAGGAATTACCACAAATAACTCTTACACAAGCCTCCTTTTCGTATTACTGTGTAGTAGTAATAATAACAATAATGTTCATGTAATGGTCGCCCAGTGGTATAAATTAATATAATAATTATATAATTCATTTAATTTGTAAGCTTAAACTTTAATAGGGTTATTTTGCCAAACGCTTTACCTTTTAGATATGATACTCAATAAAAAAATATGTAAATATTGTCTATGGATGGTGAAAGAAAGATTGTCAAGCGCACACGCTTAGCACAGATAAGTAAGTGCCGTTCATATTTTAATATCGTTGGCGCCACTTCTCGGGCGCGCCCGTTTTCTGTGAGGCCATGGATCCAGTCGCACCAGTCATTCGTGCCGAAGTAGGTACTCCCACCCATCAAGGCGCCATCTAATATCTATCAGGCGAAACAAACTCATCAGTCACCTGACGTCAGAATCGACTGAGATAAATAACACGTTAAAAATCCATTATGCTCGATGTCGCCACCACGGTTCATTAGTTCAAGCCTCTGAAATGAACACAGACAGAGGACCGGCTTATCCACCGTAGATATAGAGGTCGGAATGAGCGACCATAACACGGAGCAGTGTTCCGCAAAGTGTGTATGTACCTCGGGAAAATACGGTTATCTTAAAAACTTATTTTTAGTAAGTAAGTAGGGGTATGAAAAATACTTAAATAAACTTATTTTTGACGTGACGTCTTATAATTCGATGGAGCCAGCTGCACGCACGAAAAAACATGACTCATGCGGCGTTACCTCGCTCCGAGGCGTTCCATTTATTATTATGACGTTGTCGCGTTCAACTATCGTCAGTAAACCGACTTTACAGATAACCGATTTATTTTAATTTGTGGTGTACCTCCAAAAATTTTCGTCCTCCTAGATGTACCTTGAACGTTTGCGAAACACTGTCAGTGGTAGTAGAGAACGATCTGACCCACCATAATATGGACGGAGCTACAGAGGCGACACTCTTTACGAATGACAGCTCGAGCACCGGCGAATGTCAGCCACGTTGATGTAAGCCTAAGGTTGACACCGAAATAATAAAAAAAATCGAATATTACGTTTGGGTTGAAACGTAAAACGGAACACGCCAAACTGTCAGCTGCTAGGAAAATGACATCAGCTGATCTTATTCCGCCATATTTTATGTTGACAGCTAGTCCACCAATCGGAGGATAATTTTATGTACGAATTACGACTTCTACCGGTTCCGTAGCAAGCGTTAGGTTCGAGGGACGTTTGTTAGAACTATTTCGAATGTGAATGTTCTGAGAATACGCAAGCTGTGTTTTGTTCTTAAAAAGTTCGAATTTCGATTTTTTTATTCGAATGTAAGCTTTTCTCTATTGCCTGAGATTCGTCCCCCTGACCCCTAGTAAATAATTATATCCATTTTGCGAAAAAGACCGCCGGCCCCATTATCACATTTTAAAAATTATTACATGACTATTGTTTACTTCATTTTAAGTCTATGGTACCCCCCCCCCCTATTTTCACCCCCTTACAACCCCCGTCGTGACCCCATACAGTATCCGTTTACTCCCCAATGATGTACCAGTCGTCACTGATATCAACACTCGTTTACGCGTTAAGGCGTCGATTACATAAGTCCGATTTGCAGATCGAAAATGGTGCGAACCAGTGGGCGTAGGCTGGTTCTCCATCAAAGAGAAGCCTTAGCCTGTAGATGTGAGATCAATTGTAGAAATTAATTTTTAATAATAACCTATCCAAAGAAATTTATCACCTCGGACAAAAATTACCGCCCAAGTGCGAGACGGACTCACGCATTAAGGTTTCCGTTTGCAAAACTTTAGACTCAAAGTCTATGTGTCAATCCGTTTAGTGACAATGACAATATGCAAAGCGAATTCATGTAAAACATGCTCAAATACTAATGAGTAATGAGAAAATTATTGTAAGTTTTATTACTTAAGTTGAATACAAAATATCATTCTGTGTAAGATATGGTAGAATATAAAATTAAATAAAAACTACTCCACACTAATTCAATATCTTTGCCCTTTTTTGGGTATATCGCTCAACTTCGACACTGGTACCAGACATTAAAGCAGGACGAACAGATAAACAGCTACATAGTTAGCTTTCTATTTGATTGCACTACTACAAGCATACGGTGTGTCCACGATATTAAATCGTGGGCCGTTGAAAGGGACGTCAACATTTTCAAAATTGTCTCGTTCTATGAGAGCCGTTTCTCGGTACGTTAGTATTATTCTCTACTCTGTGCTGGCGTGGAGGACGCTGCACTGGCGGTATTAAAAAAAAAAAAACAACTGACCGCATCCAGGAACGCGTTGTACTTGTGGTAGTGGGGCCGGTTGCGCTCGCAGAACTGGCGGAACAGCAGCTTCCCTATCGGCTGCTGGTCCACCACGTAGTCGTATTCTACATCTGTGGACACGTACGTAACACGTAAACAAGCTAGTTCATAAAGTGAACATACCTAAGGCTGGGACTATATGATCCGGAATCCGGCGGGCCGGAGAAAATTCAGAGCACTAAAAATAGAACTCTGCGCTAATACAACGGAGCTGAAAATCGAACACACGAGTATCGAGTCAATGTCAAATGTGACAACTCGACACTCACGTCTTCGATTTTCCACTCTATATTATTAGTCCAGAATTCTTTTTTCAATGCTCTGAATTCTCCCGGGCCCGCCGGATACCGAAACTTTTCCACTAAGCGGTGACAGAAATCAACGTCAAAATTTAAAAAGCTAAATACTGAAATGTTTCATTCGAATCTGACGGCCAACTCTACCACATCGCGCTCATTCGTCAAATCAAATAGCGCGCGCTTACGCGACTTCCTGTTACCCACTTCCGTCCCATTTCACGAAATCACTCCCACAAATTGCAAGAAAGCGACAGGAAAGATGTTTGTTACACATCAAAAAGATTCCCGAGATTCAAATGTATTTTTTTTTATTTCGACATATCCGTTATCCTTATTGTATTGCAGATATTTGTAGACGACGACGTAAAATACTAGTCACACCTCGCTGGACGAGCTGAGAACTGTACACGCAGCTTGTAAATCCCCGGAAACCTGCGAATCGGTTACATATGACAGTCGCTTAACTCGACCCTTTACGTCACATTTCGTCCGGGAAAACAGGACGTAAGCAGATAGTGGGTTAAGTAGCCACAACAAAACTACAACGGGATAAAATGGTTTCACTACGTCTAGGGCTGCCAAGTGCCAACTGACGGAAAATAATTATAATGTCCCACTACTATTATATACTATTATAAATGTGAAAGTTTGCGAGGATGGATGGACGTATGAATGGATGTTTGGTACTCTTTTACGCTGTAAACTACTGAACTGATTTTATTTAAATTTGGTACAGTAGTAGCTTGAGCTCTGGATTAACACATATGTTACTTTATTTTTGTTTTTATTGTTGTTGTATTGTTACTTTTTTCTACTTTTTAAAAAATTCCAAAAGAGCACTGTTGAATTTCCCGTGGGAATACTGTATTTACGCGAGCGGAGCCGCGGGCAAAAGCTAGTCCTATAGCTAAGTCAACAATTTAATGTTTTTTTTTTGTATTGTAAATACATAAGTATTTTAATTTTTATTACGCCAGAAGTTATAAGTACCTATATTATGATTACTGTATCCTTATAATAAACTTTCATTCGTCGAATATCTCTGAGTGTAAACACTAACATGAATTAAAAATAACAAACACAACATTATTTAAAACAACATGATAATATTTAATTAATACTTTTCAATTCATAAAATCTATAACTAGTGAAAGAATAATAATAATTATTAAGTTATTTATTTATCTTTTACAATTTGTATTACATACACATACATACATACATTCCACAGTGAACGAGATCCACGTAGCAATAGTCACAAGACTCTTGTGTCAGTGGACTCGCTCTTCCATAACTAAAGTTATTGTTTCGTAATACAAATACAAAGAATATAAAAAAAAAGACAATACACATTTAACATTTGAAGTTTGAACACAAGTTACATCATTAACAAAATATGTGTGTGTGTGTGTGTGTGTGTAACTGTGAAGGAGACTACACTCACTATCAAGTATTTAAGGATAGCTTCAATTTCGTTATAAGTTTTAGTAATTAGCCAAATTCGAATTTCGTTTTTTTACAGTTTCGATAAGATATAATGTCTAGAATTTTATTAATTCTATTATATAATATATGGACCGACATTGATGTGTACTGTATCTGAGCAAATGTTGTATTAATTGTTTTAGCTAAAGCTACAATTGTTACTTTTGCGTCGAGATTTTTCGTTAGGTTCGTAAGGTAAGTTATTTGTGGCATCTTAAAACTATGGATAGTATGTAAAGTTTCCTTACCGATAAGAGTTTACACAGAGAATATAGATATTCAATAGGAAAACAATATGGCTTTCGGTACATTATTTTAAACAAGCAACACTAGCTCCTTATAAATTTAACTTTACTAGCCCCCCTCCCATACGCAATGCAATATCCCATTATTGACTGTCCTAAAGATATTAAGATATTATATGAAAATTAATTGTTTGCAATATAGCGTAATTTTTAGGGTTCCGTAACACATAATCCTTGTACTTTCGCTTCGCCTGTCTGTTTGTCCGCGCTTCTAGCTTCTGTAATTATGAATATAAATGGATGAAATTTGGTATAGTTATAGATTGTGTATAGATCTCGGTTTTAGCATCATATAATAATAATAATTTTATATTTTAGGGGTGGCTCCCCATACATGTGAAGTGGGGATGAAAAATATTTTCTCATTCTACCCCATCGTATGGGGTATCGTTAAATAGGTCTTTTAAAATAAATGTAAGGTTTCATACATGACTTCTTTTACAAAGTCAACCATTTTCGAGTAATCGGCCTCCAAAGTGGTTTGTAAGTTTGCCCCCCCCCCCCCCCCCCTGGCATTTCTAAAATATAATATATACAATTGAGATTCCTCATACGATTACAGAAGAAAAGAAAAGAAAGTAACACTTTTAAATAATTTACCTCTAATTTACACACCTACTCTGTTACATTATTATTCAAAATAACATAAAATCGGCCAAAATATAATAAAAGAAAGTACACAAGAGCACTCTCTCCTCCTTTACTCTCGTAACTTAGTGGGACGGATAACCGACACGACTGGCGAGAGATCAGGCGCAGGTCCGACTTTTTACATGCCCACCTGTCGCATGGATCATCTATCTGGTCAGACAGTCAGGTGATCAGCCTGCATTGTCCTCACGAAACTTGGAACTAAAATCTTTGTTGTTCCAATGCGGGAATCGAACCCACTCACACACCCAACAATCTCTAACCACCAGACCACGGAAGCTGTTAAACCTTATTATTACTATAGTTATAAGTAGTAGTAGACAAACAATTAATTTTTGTAAGCTTCTTACTTTATATTGTACCTACCTAGCTGTGGCGAAGCGTGCGACCCGCGGAACGGGTAACCCGCGTAAGGCTGGAACTATATTATCGTCCGGAATCCGGAAGGCCGGAGAAAATTCTGAGTATTGAACACAGAACTCTGGACTAATACAATAGAATTTAAAATCGAACACACGAATGTCGAGTCAAATGTCAATGTCATATATGGCAGCTCGACACTCGAAACTTCCATTTTCAACTCTAATGTAATAGCGCAGAGTTCTAATTTTACTGCTCTGAATTTCTAAGCTAATACTTACTATACCTCGCGCGTGCACAGAGCGCTCGCGATCATTAGCTACTTACTTACATGAATTGTACATTATTGAAATGTAATCTTTTCTACTGATTGTTCACAAAATGTTGTGTACAGCTTGTACATAACGCGCTAACTATATTATATCTCTCATCATCGGCTGTATTGCTGAGATAAGCGCGACCAAACTAGCACATTTTATTATTACAGAGTCGACAACCCTGTCACATCTGCCGGCCCATCGCAGGACTTTTCCTTGTTTACGCGACAAAGGGAATATTTACATTAGCAGCTGAGCCCTCGACCTCATAATAATTTGGCCGAGTGTTGCCATACTTGACTCCTAATATCTCTCGCAATTCAGGACAACTGGCAACATCTTAATTTTTATTTTATTTTTTTAAATCTAATAAAGGAAATCATAAATATGACCACCTTTTAAAAATACGAGTACAAAATTATTTATTATAAAATCAACACCTTCAAATTTTCGCTAGGAATATTGATTTACTAAAGTTAATTACTTTATACGTCCGAATACTGAAACGCTTATCAAAATAAGAGCCCTCCTATTCACAGGCTGTCCCTGTTTCTGCTAGCCGAGGAGGAAATAACAAGGACAGCATGTGACTTGAGCGTCACTTAATTTAACTATCGTTCCAGTATTCGGCGGTTAGTTTTCTATTTAGACTACTATTAAAAAATCTCTCTATACAGAACATAACATAGCAGTGTAGAAATAATAATCTAAATTATAAAGGTACTTAACCCAATAATAGATCAGTCGATAATTTAATTAATTTCTAATACACTCAACATGTCAACAACTGGGGACTTGTCATAAAGTGCGGATAAGTGCCGGACACTGGTGGCTTTACATTTGTTTAATTAAAACCTAGTGATGCGACTTGTGACTTATCGATAATATCGATAGTTAATCGAATCATTCATTTCGAGATTAAGTTTTGTCTCGTTTGGAAAAAATATGGGAATAAAATTTTTACGATGCGCACGCACACTGCACACTTTTAACTTTGTGTGAAAAATCGTATTTAACTTCTTACGTGCGTACTGCGTACCTACAGAAGACCACCAGTGGCGTGGGGTTCCTATAGCTCTATTCCTATCGGTTTAAGACCCTCATCCAAATCCCTACCACCTACTATCTTCCTTAATAAAACCTTCTACTACCTATTATACAGGATAGGGCTTCCCCTAGCCTGTACAATAGGTAGTAGAAGGTAATAGGTAGTACAAGAATGAATTTTTTAATTTATCCAACACACACTTGGTCGATTTAAAGCAAAAATACGACATATACGATAATTTAAATGCATTAATTACAAATTTATTTTAATGATTTAATTAAAAAGGTTTTAATTATTCCTGATTAAATTTAAATACATGACTTATGTATATTTTTGAAATCTTCTTTTAATTTACTTTATTTTGATACCCTACTCGATAGGTATGGTTAAAATGCTTTTGTTTTTGCAACTGCTTACAATTTGACGCCAAAATCCACCATTCTGTACTTTTTCTTTGAACTAGCTGTCTAAGAACACTTGGGTGTTTGAGATAAATCTAACGATACCTTAACTGTCGAAATCCGTCCAGACGTTTGGAAGATACGTCGGACTAAAGGAATTTACAAACATACATACAAGATACGCGCGAAAAACAACCCAGTCGGATAAAAAGATTACATACTTTTGTGTATATAAATAGTAAATACGTCCTGGACGTCCATGAATGGTATATTTATAACAAGCAATTTGTGACAAAAGGAAAATTGTTTTCATTCATGTGATTGATATTTGAGGAGGAAGATAAATTTCGATTTATTTTAAACATAATATATTTATTTAATCAAAGTATAATATAACCATTGCTATCTATGCACTTTTGCTATCTTATAGGTAGTTCATTGATTCATTTACAAAAAAAACCATTCGGACAGGAAACAATAAAATCTTTGACCAAAAGCTCGGTTGTTTAGCAGCTAGCTTTACCATCATGATTTGCAGTTGCTAGCAATAACCATCTATCATAATCGTCTGGCCAGATTTAAGAAAGTTGTAGTGAACGACACCGGCACTAGTCCACCAAACGCTCACCAGTAACTTTTTTTGAGTCAATTTTCGCTTGGGGCAGGCTTTGGCGGGTTCGCCAGGGTTCAGCCATTGCGATGAGCGTTTTCGATTATCGTACAGGATCCACTTTTTATCACAGGTAGTGATTCGATTTAAAACCCCTTTATTATTGTGCCGGTTGAGTAATGTAACGCAGCAGTCGACGCGCGCTAGTCGGTTTGCTGCACTCAATTCATGAGGTACCCACCTTTCAAGCTTTCTCACCTTCCCAATTTGCTTCAAGTGGATTAAAATAGTTTTATCACTAACACCGCAGTCTGCAACTAACTCGGACGTGGTTTGTGATGGACCCGCTTCCACAATAGCCTTCAATTCTTCATTATCAACTTTGGTCTCCGGTCGTCCACGGGGCTTGTTCTGCAGGTCGAATTTTGAGTGACACCGCCGCCATACACATCATTAATCCTTCGAACCGTTTCTGCAGCACTGGTGCCACGGTGGAACTCGTACTCGAAAATAATACGATATCTCAAGTTTTCCATTTTGTAAACAGAGTGAAAAAAAGGAAAAAACAAATGAATTACGGGTTTCGAAACACAAATGCACGAGTAAATGGCGGTATTGAAATTGGAATTCCTAACCAAAGATATATTTGAGATCAAAGTGGCCAGTACGACTAAACGCCAGTTTCATATGTAAGGACCTAATATATGGAGTATAGTGAGAGTCAGCTGTTCAGTGCATACCTACCCACAGTGTATTTTTTATTTTATTTTTTTTTTACAAATCGCATTTGCAAACTTGATAAATATGCCTAATTTCAAGTGCATCCAATGTGCAAAATTTCTGAGAATTAATGACAGCATTAAATGCATTAAATGTAGTGGTACATACCATCGATACTGTGCCAAAGTATCTGACTCCAAAAGCATAGCTAAGTGGCTTTGTCGTACCTGCAACGTTGGCACCGAGTCTCCCTCACTGGAAAGCCAAAACTCCCCCCAGGATATATATGTCGACGCACCACTTAACACCATGGGATCTCACTCTCCAAACTCCCTAGCAGAGGAGATTAAACTATTGAGGGAGGTTATATGTGATTTCCGGTCAGAGATGGTGTCAGTTAGGCAGGAAATCACGAAACTTAGCGCAACTATCGTGGAGACTCATAATCGCGTGGGCATAGTTGAATCGCGCCTAGCTGCAGTGGAGCAAAGGATCGAAGCGCACACATGCACTTGCGAGGTTGGCCCGGACGTTACTGAAGTGATCGAGCGATTAAAGCTCGATGTGAATGATCGAGATCAGCAGAGTTTGCAATGCGACGTACAATTATCGGGCCTGCCTGAAAAAAATGGGGAAAATGTTGTCCATCTGGTTGGATTGGTAGCCAAAAAGATAGGCGTTGATATTGGCGAATATGATATTGTGAGTGCTGTTCGGAAAGGCGGGAAAAAAGTAGCAGTCAGCGCTGAGGATAGTGACCGCCCGAACTCCAGGCCCATTGTCGTCAGATTTTCACGAAAATTATTATGTGACAATATCCTGAAGGCAGCGCGGGTTCGTCGTGGCGTCGACACATCAGGCGTCGTAGATGGAGTGCCTCGTCGTATATATATAAACGAGCGCCTAACAAAATTGAACCGTACTATATTCCACCTAGCCCGGGAGGCGGGACGACGTAACAACTGGCGATATATCTGGACGCGTGGTGGGGCCATCTTTGCCAGGCGGGATCCAGGTTCTGTAGTGCACCGTATACGAGCTGAGAGCGACTTGAAACGGGTTTTTGGACTATCCTCTGTTGGTCAAAGTCCTTAGACTTATTATTATATTGTCATACACTAGTCTCATACATATATACCTTTTTGTTTCGGCTACCACATTTAAATTTTAATATTTTGTATATTTTGCAACGCATCACTAAATTACGCCTAATGACTATAGTTAAAAAAGCATTGTGGTACTATTGCGAATATGCAATGCCTTACCCTTCTAAACCAACAACTGAACTAAAATTATGTTACTGTCACACGGCACATAGTCTTACTTTATTATCAAGTAACTCTTTGATATGTTACATATATAACTCACATATTATATACACGCATATTTATAACATAATCGCAATCCTTAAAAATGTAAAATATACTAAATTATTCCTTATCGAATCCTTATACCTATTACTAAAAAACAATCTACAACGTATTTATTATAACTTTATATATTTTTATCACTTAATACAATTATGCCACCTATATAGTGACTTTCTAAAATGATAAACACAAAATATATTAAATTAGGATTCTTAAATCCTGGATCTCTTGGTTCTAGACATGATGACTTCTTGGTGGCTATGAATGTTCATGACTGTGATCTCGTAGCTATAAATGAAACTTGGCTACGTTCTGGCGAGGAGGGCCGCGCGCCTCGGGTCCCTGGTTATCGCTTAGTCCACGTACCTAGACCCGTGAGTGTGCGAGCTCGCGGGGGCGGCGTCGGTTTCTATTTGAAAAACACTTCAAAGGTACGTGTCCTAACGCACCCAGTGACAAATAACGTAGAACAGATGTGGCTATCTTTTCAGGCTAACGGAAGGATTATCTGTGTGGGTACGGCATATAGACCTCCATGGCTGTCAATCAACGTGTTCCTTGACGCCCTATCAGACACTATCAGTACCTTGTCTTTTTACGACTACATATATTTAATGGGAGATTTTAATATTAACTATTTACATGTAAATAATAATTCTTTTCTTTTGTTAGAGGATTTCTTAACTTTGCATCAATTGCGACAGTATACAACTCAGCCTACACATTTTACGTCTGATACGGAAACCTTACTTGACTTGGTCTGTTCGAATGCAGACCAATTTCAAGTTTGTGTTGATTATATTCCGGATCTCAGTAGTCATGCATTTCTATCTTTCACTAGTAACATACGCAAAGAAAAGTTTACCCCAAAAATAATGCACTACAGAGCTATAAAAAATATCGAAGCAGATGATTTGGAATTAGCCGTTGGTACTATAGACTGGTCTACAATACAACAGCAGGCAGATATTAATGATATGGTGCGTGAATTTAATAGTAGTGTTTTATGGGTATTTGATTTGCTTGCACCTGTTAGAACTTTTTACATAAAACAAAAACAACACCCATGGATCACTTACAACATTAAATTAATGATGCGGCGAAGAGATGAGGCTCATCGGCGAGCACGCAAAAGTAAAAATGTAACGCATATTGAGTTTTATAAAAACCTCAAGCGAGAAGTGGCTCTGGCACTGGCTAGAGAAAAAACAGCTTATTTCCAATCGTGCATAAACTGCAATATCAAACAGCCGCGACTTATGTGGAACCGCCTTAAAGAGAATGTAACTATTAGCAATAGTAAAACAATCCTTTCTCTTCCGTTACATCTCAAAAATCCTACTTTAATAAATTTACACTTTCTAGATATGCCAGGCGATAATTCTACACCTTCTTCCCTAAGTTTCTTTACATCGAATAGATTTAACTCTTCTACCTTCTCGTTCACCTCTGTATGTAGTAATGACGTTCAAAAGATTCTAAACTCGTTTAAGTCAAACGCTATGGGTGCTGATTGCATTACGCTTGATATGATACAGACAGTCTGTCGTTATCCTGCTTGTCTTAATAGTTTAACTCAAGTAATCAATAAATCAATGAGCTCTGGTGTTTTCCCTGAAGCCTGGCGCCTCGCCTTGGTTAAACCCGTTCCTAAAAAGGAAAATATTAGCGAACTAAAGGAGTTGAGACCTATAAGCATTCTTGCTTGTGCGTCAAAGGTTCTCGAGAAGGTTGTTTGTAACCAAATGACTCAGTACCTAGACACAAACCGTATTTTGCCTGAGGTTCAGTCGGGATTTCGGAGAAGTCACAGCACTACCACGGCGCTCATGGACGTAGTAGATAATATTCTTGCTGCGCAAGATGCAGGCGAGGGTACAATACTTGTACTACTTGATTTTTCACGTGCGTTTGATACTATTAACATCTCTTTACTACTAGCTAAAATGAAATATTATGGTTTCGATCAAAATTCTTTCGATTGGTTCTCAAGCTATTTAAACAATCGTACCCAACTTGTGGAGATAATTGATGATTGTAGTGGAATATCGTCACGTTCAGACCCATGTGATGTAAGTAGGGGAGTACCTCAGGGGTCGGTTATTGGACCAGAGGCCTTCGCGTTATACTGTGCTGATATTGTACGAATCATAAAATACTGCAAATTCCATATCTACGCGGACGACATACAATTATACATATCTTTCAGGCCAAATAAAATAATTGAGGCTGTTAGTAAGCTAAATAGTGATCTGGCTGGTATTTCAGATTGGGCTAAGGCCAATGCACTTGTTCTCAACCCGGCGAAAACTAAGTACATGACATTGGGAACAAGGCTACAAATTCAAAAAATAAAAGCATCGCAACCAAAAGTATATGTAGATGGAGAATTAATCGAAAGAGTAGACGAGGCTCGTAATCTAGGTGTATTAATGGACGAAAAATTGAAGTTCGAGAAGCATGTTATAAAAACCGTCAGCAATTGTTTCTACCGGCTAAAGGTACTGTATAAAATTAGAAATGTTCTGCCCGTCAACATACGTGTTATACTGTGTGAGTCCCTAATCTTATCTAAACTAAATTACGCTGATGTGGTAGTCGGCCCCTGTTTGTCATGTAAGTCAAAAAAACTAATACAAAAGGTTCAGAACTCTTGTGCCAGATTTTGTCATAACGTCCCTCCTCGTGCTCATGTATCCCCTTACATTAACGAAACGCGTTGGCTTAGAATGGATAATAGAAGGCAACTTCAATTTGCCACGCTGCTGTTTGGGATAGTAAAATTTAAATTACCAACCTATCTCTATAATAAACTACAGTGGGCAGGAGATAAACAGCTGACTATCACAACTAGGGGATCATCCTATCTTCTTATTAATCTTCTGCATCACACCTCCGCATTCAGAGGTAGTTTCCGGTATCTGTCGAGTAAGGTCTGGAACAATCTGCCGCCACCAATCCGAGCTCTGCAAACAATACAGGGGTTCAAGTTAAAATACAAAGCCTTTATAATGCAGCAACAACTATCTTCTTACCAGTCTCTTCAAAACTAATGACAACTGAATTGTAATATACCAATTAGTATTTAATTTATATATAACTGTGTCGTTATTACTTACTCGTAGGTATATCAATTATAGTATCCGTAGTATATTATTTAATTTCGAATCGCAGAATGCAAACCCTATCTATATATTATACTCTCCCTATAACTACAATAACTACAATCTTATATACGTATATTACATTAAGTGTGATATAATTTTCATTATACTTACCGAAGTGTTGTAAGCTGTAGTTATGGCGGTGTAAATTCTTATCACCAACGTCAATGTCTGCTCACTGCATAAATGTAGTAAATAACAGAGGATTCTTTATTTATTATTCTTCCCGTATATTTATGAATTACATATTATATGATTGTGTTTATATTTACAAAAAATATTATTTCATCTTATTATTACTCGCAATGATGATATTTTCAATTATATAATATTATATTATATCGAGCGTCGTTGTCGTGCCGCCCGTGTCGAGGCAGGAGCGCTGAACGCGTCTCTGCGCCGACTGACTGATTGTGTGCGGTGACTTTGTGCGCCGTGAAATAAACAGCTTGAAGCGATAATAACAATGTAATTAGTATTGTATCTATACTATTGTATGTATATATGCGTTGTGTTTTATTTTTATTTATTTTTTTTTGTACCTTTTTTATTTTTGTAACTCAATAATTATGATTGTGTGCCGTCGTGAGATCGCGAACTTACAAGGGGGTCACGGAAGATCAGGCGCCACGGCTTGCCGCGGTCGAAGCCTGAGTGGCATCCCTTTAAACACATGGTGTGGGCATTGCATAGCCTTAAGCAGCTGTGTTTTTAAAACTGTCTCTTTTCGTATTCTTTGAATGATATAGTGCGTTAGTGTATAATTTACTTGTTTTTTGTTAAAATTTGGCTGTGTCATGTCCCTTGTGTGTTTAATAAAGATATTTTTATTTTTTATTTATTTTATTTATTGATATTGGATTACTGTGATTGAAATAGCTCTGAAATCTAAAATATACCTTTTCCGCTTGTCATTCAGACTAGTGCTTATTAAAAATGCTGAGTGTGTATTTGTGAAAACAATTTTAATAACATACTTGTTGTGTTTTTTTAGCAAATAAATCTTCTTTGTATGTTATTACACTTCCTCCAACATTCCACTACCAAATTATTATCGATAACACCCTGGCACAACACTAGCGCTTATTTATTCATTAGTGATGTATTTATTAGCTCGGAAGCGAGGCGACGTCATAGAACATTCGCCTGCGCTTAATTGTCTATTAAAACAACCTATAAATTGTATGGGGGTACGGTCGCTGACAGACCCGGTGGATCACTTTTGAACCTCATTTCCTTGGTGTTAAGATCGAAATGTACAAACCGGATCTGTCGGCAACTGTACATCCCAACCCCCTTTATATTGTCTCATACAATCTTAACGCGACAGACTATGAGCTGCGGGCTTAGCATGGCGTGCCGAATAAATAATTTAAAAAAAAGAAATATTCTATCCAAAACAGTTCGTTATCTAATGTTCCCGCTAGGCCCACTGAATTTCAAAACTGAGGATGTGCTATGACGTACATTTGACAGAACAATACTTCATACAAGAAAAAGTTACGCCATCTTGATTTCACCATACCTCAAATGTCGAAATGGTTCCAAACAACCCCAAAAGTGGGGCCATTTAAGTGGAGACAGTTTTGCCTCCACATCCCTCGTCTATAATATATTATGTACGTCTATGTATGTATGTGGGTCAGACTATCAGATGGCGGGACATGGTGAAGTAGCGTTACGTCAAGCGGTTTGGTTTGTCCTTACACAGATCACTTATGATTTATACTGCATGTTTCTCAACCATTTTAATGTCGCGACCCACGAAAAAGACAAAAAGTTAAGTAAAAAGTCTTGCGACTCCGTCACTATGAAATTATAGTATGTACATAGCGCGCTATTTTTATCAGCTATACGTTATATATAGCCTTCACTGGTTCGAACGTTCGAACGATTTTTTTGACGTTCGATACAAAAGATTCGTTTATTTTGTAGCTTTCCTATATTTAGTTTGTATCTATTATTTTCAACAGACTGCGACCCCCTTTAAAAACAAACTCAACCCCCCCCCCCCCTTCTTGAGAAACGATGAAAATTTATAGTAGGTATCTTATTAAAATTTCGTAAGTATTACATGTAAATCCTAATGATAAGGCCAGACCGAATGTCGAGTAACGTGGTGGTGTAACGCGTCGCCGCGCGCCACGAAATTGCTAACTGATTCAGAAAAAATTTAAGAGAACATAAAAATAATATATATTTTATTTGACGACGCGACGGCCAGGGTTGGACGTTACCCAATTAGAAGTAAGATTTTAACAATCACATTCAATGAGGCGATCGGGAAGCTCGTTTACCCCCATACACTTAACGTCTAACGGTAATATAAGCCAAACTTAACTCAAGAACAACCCTTTCGTCCTTCACTGATAGGGTTGTCACTTGTCAGCATAATAAATAACGATATGTACTAGACATTTCCCGTGACCTCGTGCGCGAATAAGGAAATCCCGCGGGAATCGTATATTTTGCCTCGTCTGCTACTACTCTATATCGCTGCCATATTTCATCAAAATCGGTCCAGTGGTTTCGGAGCCTATTCAATTCGAGGTCGCGGGTTCGAATCCCGCCGAAGAAACAAAAAGTTTTCTGAGTTCATGGTTGTGACACATATGTGTGTAGTATAATGAAAATTATAAATATATGTATAGTATAAAAGTATTAAATATAATTCCGTTGTCTAATACCCGTAACACAAGTTCTTCGAAAACTTACCACGGGACCACATTGTCGTGGTGTGAAAGCGTCCATAGATATTATTATTCCTCTTTATTATATTATTGTAGATAACAGTATTAACACTGATCCATCTATCCATCCATCTGGCTACCGAGAGATCTTAAATACTTCAGACATATTGCCAGGAAAGACGCGAAGATAATATAGAAAAGCTAATTGTCACTGGCAAGGTGGAAGTCAAAAGACTCCGTGGTCGAAACTTGATGCGTTCGTTGATTTGCGATGAGCGTTTCCTATTATCGTACAGGATCTACTTTTCATCACAGGTAATGATTCGATTTAAAATCCCTTCATTATTGTGCCGGTTGAGTAATGTAACACAGTAGTCGACGCGCGCTAGTCGGTTTGCTGCACTCAATTCATGAGGTACCCACCTTTCAAGCTTTTTCACTTTCCCAATTTGCTTCGAGTGGATTAAAACAGTTTTATCACTAACACCGCAGCCTGCAACTAACTCGGACGTGGTTTGCGATGGATCCGCTTCCACAATAGCCTTCAATTCTTCATTATCAACTTTGGTCTCCGGCCGTCCACGGGGCTTGTTCTGCAGGTCGAATTTTGAGTGACACCGCCGCCATACACATCATTAATCCTTCGAGCCGTTTCTGCAGCACTGGTGCCACGGTGGAACTCGTACTCGAAAATAATAAATAGCGATATACATATTTTGATATTGGAATTCCTAACCAAAGAAGATAAATTATATTTGAGATCAAAGTGGCCAGTACGACTAAACGCCAATTTCATATGTAAGGAAATAGTGCAAGAAGTCCTGTGTGTTATTACTGTGAAACATGAATTCCCACCAAGAACCTATACGGTACAATCAATAACATAACTACAATTTGTATGGCATCGAATTAGTTACCATTGTTTGCCACTAGGGGCGTTGTTTCGATGCCATAAAAACTGTAGTTAACTTCTTCATGGCCAGCAATGGACAAGTACTAGCAAATAGCACACTGATCAGCAGAACACTCAATAATCGTGTATATAGTCTATACACGATGCACTTCGAGTATCCGGAGTCTCGAAATAGGGAAAAGTTGAGGAACACGCGTGAGGAGAAAGACCATGGAACTTGGAAGGTGATGATCACGATTCACGACCCTCCCGACATGAGGAGGACGACTGACAGAGGAGATAATAATCAAGAGTTAAAAACTATTACAAAATTATATAGCCTATGTTATCCGGGCCATTGTTACAAATCGATTCAGACTTCATTCATTAAAATCGGACGAGTAGTTTAGGCGCTACGGTGGAACAAATATACAAACATAATATAGTCTGCCAAAATCTTCACCCTTCCTTTTGGCTTCGCCGTAGTCGGGTAAAAAGTAGCCTTAGTTACTCCTTATAACATCATTCATCAGCTATCTGCCAGTGAAAGTCCCGTGAAAATCGGTCCAGCCGTTTCAGAGATTAGCCGGAAGAAACAGACAGGCGTACAGACAAACTAAAATTTTAAAAATAGATTTTTTGGTGTAGGTAAGGTAGGTACCTTATATATACGTACACCAAAAAATCTATATCATATTATGTATTTATTGAAAAGCTGTTTATTTGAAATTACAAACAGACACTTTAATTTTATTTATTTGTATGTATTAATATATTATGTGTTATGACTAGCGTGTGCCCGCAAATTCGTTCGTGTGGAACTAACGGAACCCTGTTTTTAAAATGGAACCCATAGATAAAAGTAGCCTAAGTTACTTCTTATAATATTTGATGATCCGAAAATGGATGGACTCACACATACATGTATTTACCGCCTCCGGTATTGGTAATTGAGATCGATGTCATATTTTCCATCATCCAATTCCATACAAATCCGTAACCGATTCTAAGCCGCCCACATCTCAATTTACAAGTGATGGATATCATACATTTGTCATCCATACTGGATGATATTTTCAACCTTAGTAACATATTATTGGAATCTATTTTTGAATACTACAAATTGTCGTTGAAACAAACGCCCAGTGTACTAGTTTCAACTTTAACACTATATAATTAGAATTTATTTTCGAATACTATAAATTGTGATAACATACAACCGCTTGGATATGCTATTTTCTACTTAACGTAGCAAACTTTAAGGTTCACTTTCGGTCATCACCCACAGAAACAGGTTCAAAGGATCAATTACACTGATCCCGTATCCCGATAAGTGTAAAATATGGGACGGCAGCTAGGGATGTCACTTTGACGTTTTTATCTTTTCAATTTAATTTTATATCGCCGTATCTAGATACGCCAGGGTTGAAACTTTCGAGTTTACACAAAAATATGGTAGCAGCTAGGGCTGTGTCTTTGACGTTTTTATATATCCAATTTAATTTTATTACGCCCTATCTAGATACGGTAGGGGTGTTGCTTTCGAATTATTCACTAAAAATATGGCAGCCAGGGCTGTAACTTTGACGATTTTTATCTATTCAATTTTATTTTATATCACCGTTTAGGAACGGTGTTTCTAGGGATACTGTAGCGTTGTAGTTTTTAGTGTTAATCGGAACTTATGGTAACAACTAGGGCTGGCAAATAGAGCTTTAGAGCCTTTTACAATGTGGTTGTAAATAAACGCAATTACATTTTCTAAGCAATCCCCAAATAGTTAAGCAGTGCGCGAGTTGATGATGATGAATTGTAGCTCACAACACTCTCGATCATGTCAGCTTTCAAACAAAAAAAAACTAGATCAAAATAGATTCATCCATTTGGGAGTTACACTGCCACGCACAACACACTCACAGACATGAACTGTGTAGTATAGTTTGACGTGTCTATACTGTCTGTATAGACACGTCAAACTAGCACAATCTGCGTCTAGTTTTTGAGACGGTTACGTAATACGTATCATATGTTTTGTTCATTTTAATTATTAAAATAACTACATTTTTTTAAAACTATAACTCAGCTACGCTCAATTATATAGCCAATGTTACCCGGGCTATTGTTACGAATCTATGGACACCTCGTTTATTAAAATCGGACCAGTAGTTTAGGCGCTACGGTGGAACAAACATACATACATAAACTGCCAAAATCATTACCCTTCCTTTTGGCTTCGCCGTAGACTGAATTAATTGAACGAATCCGAAGATGAACTTCGCCTAATGACAGCGCGGCGGTGTGACAGCCCTCGCGTGAATCACCGTACACTTTTCCATTCACAGTGATAATTAGGCCAGCAGTAAGTGTTCTAATTTATTAACCTTTAAAGCCATTACCGAGTCATTTTACGGAATTGAAAAATAATTGGTGTTATCTTTATTTTTTTATATAACATTCCTGTGGAACAAGTCCAGCGAACGAGCAGACGGTTCGCCTGACGGTAAGCGATAACTGTCGCCGATGGACTCTCGCTACACCAGAGGGGTTACAAGTTGCAACATACAAGTGCGTTGCCGGCCTTTTAAACTCTCACTCACCCGGCGAATCAACGCACAATTGACAGTATAAAACGCATTTCACCGTCAATAATTGCGGCGGCGCGGGCGTCGCGGTACCCCACCACGTCACTGACCCGCCGCATTAGCCTGTGCCGATATTAAGATGTAAATCCTACTGTTGTCTTAAAAAATGTAAAAGTTTGGGACTAAGGAGTATGGATGGATGAACGGATGAATGTTTGCGACTCTTTCACGCGAAAACTACAAATTCTTATCTTGTTATAACTTCACTAGGGTTGCCAAAACTTTATAATATTACTAGCTGTTTCCCGGGGCTGCGCCCGCGTAAATATACTATCGGGTATCCCGCGGGAACACTGGACTTTTCCGGGATAAAAAGTAGCTTATGTTTTAATCCAGAGCCTAAACTACTACCATACCAAATTTCATTAAAATCCGTTCAGTAGTTTCTGCGTGAAAGAGTAACAAACATCCATCCATCCTCACAAACTTTCACATTTATCATATTAGTAGGATCTACACAAAATAATTTAGTAGTTTTTACCCGATTACGGCGAAGCCAAATAGGAGGGTAATGATTTTGGCATTCTATGTATGTTCCACCGTAGCGCATAAACTACTGATCCGATTTCAATAAATGCGGTGTCAATAGGTTCGTAATAATAGACCGGGTCAGAATACAATACAAAAACACTTTATTGCACAACAAAAACATACAAAATATACAACAATAATGCTAATACTAATAAATTATGTACAAAAGGCGAACTTATTGCTACTAAGCAATCTCTACCAGCCAACCTGTTGTTGAGATGGACAATAGGAATTAAAGATGATTGTGTAGGTGTAGGTAAACAAACTAACAAAACAGTATAAGTAGTGTAAGTAAGTAGGAACATAAACGAAAATTTAACCAACAGTAACAATAATCAAACGATTTGACGGCTAAAGGCAAAAGAAGTAATAATTATTATTGCAATAATGACAAAAACAAATTTAAAAAGTATGAGAAATGTAACAGTTTATTACTGAGTTTCTATAATAATTGTAGTGATTTGCTTTTACTAGTGCGTTTGTTGATTTTTTTTTAAATGTTATTTGATCGTGGGGTTTGTGTTGAAAATGTGTGTTCATTAAAAATTAAAAATAACAAGTTCTCACAATTGTCATTCAGTGAAAAGATTCAAATTCTGTCTAAAGGTAGGTGTGTACCCGAGTTACAACAATTAAACCAGCAAAAAAATAATGTAACTCGAAAATTTTATGTTAAAAGTTATGAAATGTATAACTGGCTGTGTACACACGATTAAATTATATTGTTTTCCTTGCATATTATTACCGTTAATTAATTACCGTACCGTTAATTGGTGGGTATCGTGTAAAAATTTTAAACGATTTTTGAGATAGGAAGGAGAGGACGGAAGAAACGAGATGTTGTATAGGAGTGAGAGGATGTGAGTATCACGACGGGACCGGATCGGAAGCCAGCGAAGTTTCTTCCGGAATTCTGCAAAGCGGTCAAATATCCGCAGTCCGTAGATAAATCTGATGCAAATGTTTTGTAGTCACTCTATAGTTTATCCAGTAGCTCTTCGGTAATATCAGTGTAACAAATATCACCGTAATCTAGTATTGTCGAAAGGATTGTACGCGCCAGCGCAATCTCTGTGGAAATTGGAAGAAAACTTACAAAGCCACGACGAGATGCGCTCGCTTGCTTGCTTCACATCAATGTAGTCAGTAGAAAAATTTTGCTACTGACTACATTGATGTGAGGTCTCCAGGAGAGCCGACTATAAAAATTGACACCCAGATTTTTGACACTGTCACCAATGGGGATCGGAGAGCCATTAACACTGAGCGATGGGAGTTCCTGCCACGCTACTCTGGATAGAAGCTTAGTGCTGTCAATAATAACGGCTGGACTCTTGCTGGGATTAACACTAATACCGAAGGACTTGCACCAGTTTTCCAAGCAGAGGAGATCAACATTACATATTATAATTTACGTAGTCGGGGTTAGTTATTATAAAAACAAAATAGTTATTGCCTCTGACTGCGTTCGCGTTAAATTTAGTTTTACTCCATTATATGCAACGTAATTACAATAACATTGATTAGCGTTTCTTTTAAATTCCTATGTCTATTAATGTAAATTGACGTAGAGATAACATATAACATCCGACAACTATTATAAGGCTGGGCCTATATGCCCCGGAATCCGGAACTCCGGTGTGTACCGGAACGCTAATCAAAATTAAGAGCCCACCTATTCACAGGCTGTCGCTGTCTGCTAGCCGAAACGACAAGGACAGCATGTGACCTGAGTGTCACTTAATTTAACAATTTTTTCAGGAATCGGCCGTAAGAAAATCATTTACTGTTACTCGAGAACTTTTGTTTGACAACCCTACACAAGTTACTATAGTCATAAAATCGATAGCTGAAGTCAGCTATCCGATTATTGATAGTTTGGACTTGGCGCTACTCGGACAGTTCGTGGACTTGTTGGTATTGGATGGACTTGTTAGGGAGTACTGTGTGGACAACAGCGGGCATGGTAGCATGGCGATCCGAAGAAATAAATTTAAATCAGAAAATATATTATATCCAAATAGTTAGTTGCTATATAGTTCTTATCTATCCATGGTAACAAGGTCGTCAATAGAAGACAACATTTCTAAATAGCCATATTTTTGAAAAGGCTGCCGGGAAATCTTCTGTCAAAAACGAACAAATATTCAAATAAATGACTGAACGCAAAGAAACTGTCTGTCTTGGACCGCCATGGTGTGGAGTAGTTCTTCTTCTTCTCTTATTATTGGCAAACCATCGCTTTTTGCAACATTCTGCGTGGAGTAGGTGACATTATTGCAAGACTATTTGACATTGAATTAAGAAAACGTTTCTACTTTACCTGTCAAAAGAGGCCATTTTGTGAGCTCATATGCTCGGGAAGAAAAGAAATGTTGTTTGCATTGCACGATGCATCGTGCCTTGCTGCCATACAATAAGACCTATTTTGCTCCGAATGGTATTAATGTTTCTTCAAACTCGCATTTTGTCTTTTCTTTTTCTTCTTCGGTGTTTATAGGGTGCGCATGCTAAGCCTGCAGGAAGTCTTTTAAACATCATACTGCGGCTAGAGGTGGTGGAACACATGATATTAATGTATATCGTAATACTTGTTGTTTAATTTATCAGTATTTTAGAGTTGAAGTATCAATGTCATATTGACAGATGTCACAAGCACATCCTATTTAGTTAAGTTTATTTCAGTTAGCCAAAAGGCTATACATAGTGTAGACGTATATTTGTGTTAGGCATATCTCATATGTAATACGTATCAGTGTTAAGCACCAATAAAGGAGAATATATATATAATATAATTATCACCACTCAAGCGTAAGAAGGATACACGTAAAAACCAAGACGTCGTAGTTCTCTACAATACTGTGGCCACATTTAGTCGAAACGTCATTGATGGTCGTGTTTTTAGGGTTCTAGGATGTTCCAAGAATTCCAAAAACGCGACCATCAATGTAAGAAAATATCAGCTATTATGATACAGAACAACAATACTTAGTTTTTATTGCGCTAAGCGCCATATTAACCTTAACCCCCTTGATATAATGAAAATATAGTATTTTTGAGATTTCTCATTCGTTTTTATTTCTATCAATGTAAGGTTCATTTTTAGCCGGTAGATGAATAGTGACTTTTTATTTATTAATCCCGACGCATGTCGTCCAACGCCACAAGGTGATAGGTTAGCGCAAGGTTTTGCGTGCATTGGACACAAATTATTGCTTCGTTTATAGTGCTGTATTTTAAAAATAAACATGTTTTATAAAAATGTATAAGTAATAAACATATTGTATAAGTAATATTCATGAGGGAAGCCGGCTTGTATGGACGCCTCGCCTGTGCTTGGAACCCTTATAGTTTCGCTCTGTCCGTCCGTTTGTCTGTCTGTCCGCCCTTTCAGATTCGTGATTCGTGAGTATGGATGGATGGATGTTTGTTACTCTTTCACGCAAAAACAACCGAACGGATTTTGATGAAATTTGGTATGGTAGCAGTTTGAGCTCTGGATTAACACATAGGCTACTTTTTATCCCGAAAAATTACAGTGTTTCGGAATATATAGTGTGGCCCCCGTATAAGGCTAGGACATAGGAGGAAAATTCAGAGATCTGAAAATAGAACTCTGCGCCAATACAATAGAGTTGAAAATCGAAGTGTCGAGTGTCGAGCTGTCATAATAAATATATAACATTGAAACTCGACACTTGGATGTTCGATTTTCAGCTGTATTGTATTAGCACAGATTTCCATTTTCAATGGTCAGAATATTCTACGGCCTTTCGGATTCCAGAGCATTTATAGTCCCAGTCCCAACTCCCAGCCTATGGCAGCTAACGGTGCCTACTTTTATGAGCATTCTTTGCCCTTGGGCCGGGTGTGCTAGCGGGACATATAAAAGCTTTTTAGCTGTTACTGGATATCGCTAGAATCACTTACGCTGATCATTTCAGCGACATAATATGGCGAATACAAACGAGCGGACGACTCATCCAATGGTTAGAAATTATCGCCGCTCAAGAGGGGGGTCCAACTCGCAAGCGGTAATAATGTTTTATTGCCTTAAAAAAACGTCTTGTGATTGTCATTCGGTATTTGTAAGTTCGTCAAAGGGATGCAGCAGTGGTGAAGGCTGGTTCTCCTTCATGGGGAAGCCGATAGGAACCCACGCCACTGATATGCATTTCTTCTAGGGATGCCAGACGTCCCGTATTTCCCGGGACGTCCCGTATTTTAAGTATTATTTAAAACGCTCCGCCTGGACAAGCGCTGTCCCGTAAATCGAGCGATCTAGGATTAAAAACTAAAAAGTATCCCATATAGATAAATAAGAGTCGAGGCACCCTAAAACTAATCAAAAATGCAAAAACTCCTTCGATCCTCAGAAAAATATGAAAAATTTGTCACTAATTAATTAATTTTGTTTTTTTTTGTATTTTTTGGCTTAAAGTCTAGGTCCAATTTTTTTTATTAAAAAATAGGTATTTTATACACTTTCTGAACGTCGGTTCGGTCGGAACTAGCCCTGCAAGAAGAACCGGCGTAAGAAACTCGCGCGGGGCATATGTAAGCTTATTTAAGCATTAATTTGTCCCTTACAGGCTGAAAAAAAATCTGGCAACCCTAGTCTCTTCCCGGAATGAGTACTGTATAGTTTTGTCCAAAACCTTCGGACGAACCCCGATGATATAAATTCAAATTTCGGCTTGGAGGTAGTTCAGGCTCTGGATTAACACATAGGCTACTTTTCATCGCGAAAAAGTACAGTGTTCCCGTGGGGTGTTGTATTTACGGGGGCGGAGCCGCGGGCAAAAGCTGGTGGTCTCCTAATGACACTCACAATAGCGTACTCGGTGCTGTCAAACACAATACATTGACAGTGTGACAGGTGACAAGACAATGGCGTGTTCCATATTTGAATACCTGTTGTGTGATACAAAGGTTCATATTACAGTACAACGACTTACATAATGAATTATATAATTATCTTACAAACAAAAGAATGTAGCAAGTTCCTACCCGGCATCTATACAGGGTGTTTTTCCAGTCAGTGTCCAAACTTTCACGTGTGAATATACTCTTGAATATAAGCAACTTTAACTATGGGATCAAATGTCCTACTTGAAAAAAAATATCAGCCGTTTCATACAAAAGGGCTACTACGGCATAAATAGCATTTTGTAGGAAACAGCTGATTTTTTTTTTCAAGTTTTTCAAGTTGATCTCATAGTAAAAGTTGCTTAAATTCCCGTAATATATAGAGTATATTCACTCCTGAAAGTTTGGACACTGACTGGAAAAACACAAATTGTAATATAATTACTTAAGATTGTCATAATATAACTATCGAGATTGTCAAAATGTCAAAAGATTGTGAACCCGTACATACTGCCTACTTGCAATTTAACGCATCACTTTTCGTTACGTTACAATCTATCGAACTGAAACTGTTATATTACAAATTACGATATGTCCAAGTGTCCATGGAACTCTTCGACAACTAACACCAAGAGACGCGCGAGTCGCGACTGCTGCTATGATCGGCGTTAACTTTTTTGTTTATGAGTCACCTTTTTTTGTCAGTAATGGTATATATTTAAGTAGCTTTTTCCCGCGGCTCCGCGGTAGTAATAAGTCCTAAATTCTTAGTGATGGGTGAAACACCTATCACTAAAAATATGAAATAAAAACAAAAACAAACCACAAAAACGATAATTGTGTAACGTTTTTCTTTTTAACAAAAAAAAAGAGAGAGAACCGCCTACAAAAAACCAAAACTCAAAAATAATTCGATTTAAAATATGCATAACAATTTTCCTCAATTTTAATTTGCTCCTTGAAGTCGGTAAATTCCAATGCAAAAGCATTACTAAGTTTCTAATATAATAATAGTAATAATAGCTCCCACACCGATTTCGGTGACGGTGGCCTGTTTCATTGAAACCAGGCCAGCTACGCAGGAGTTATGTTATAGTGCCCAAGTGTGTGCGCAGTACACAAGAGCACTCTCTCCTCCTTTTACTCTCGTAACCCAGTGGGACGGATAACCGACACGACTGGCGAGAGATTAGGCGCAGGTCCGACTTTTTACATGCCCATCCGACGCATGGATCATCTTTCTTGTCAGACAATCAGGTGCACAGCCTGCATTGACCTAACCAGAGATGAAAACAAAATTTTATGTTGTTTCAACGCGGGATCGAACCTACGACCTCCGGAGTTGAGAAACTAACCACGGAGGGGTCTGAGTTATTAATACAATTTCAAAACACTTCGCATCGTACTTGTATCTGCTCCGGTGTTTAGGGTGTCCATAGGAGCGTCAGAACCGCTGGCATCAGGCGATCGTACTGATCCCGAGGTTGGGACTATACGATCCGGAATCCGGCCGGTCCGGGAAAATTCAGAGCACTGAATGTAGAACTGTGCGCTATGCGAGTTGACAATCGTTGTGTCGAGTGTCGAGCCTTCATTTATGACATCGATTGACATTTGACTCGACACTTGTGTGTTCGATCTCCAGCTGTATCAGCGCAATGTTCGATTTCCAGTGCTCTGAATTTTCCACGGCCATCGGGATTCCGGATCATACATTCCCAGCCTTATACCATAAAAACGCACTTGAAATCCAGTTTCGTAGGTAATACATAATGTATAGACAATTCGGCGTCGCGCGTCGCCGACCGCCGCCGTATACGGAGCGGTGGACCTTGTGCCCTGTCAAGTGTCAATCGAGCGGTGCACTGTCAAGTGTCAATCAAGCGGTGCTCTATTTCAACAAACAAATCAAAATCAAAAAAGTGTTATTTCTATAGCAAAGCAACGCTTATGGAATTGTCCCTACGTGATGCCTACCGCCGGTTCGGGAACTAACCGAATTTAAAAAGCAAATACCTACCTTGAATTGTGGACGAGTAAATTGAAAAGCTCGAAGTATGGATGTGAATCTGTCCTGGGTTAGCCTATGAGCAATTTGAGCAATTGCTTGGGGCATCTCGTCTACTGGCTACCAACGACGACCGAGAGAAAAAAAACGAGCAATTTCAAAAACCGACAGGAGGAAATACACAAAACACATGCATAGTCTAGCTAAGGCAGGCGCGGATCAAGGAGGTCGTCTTACTAAATCAATATACATATATTATTTACCAGGTTTACACATCAATCAATAGGCATACCGAATAATTACACGGCAACGTCATATAAAAGAGAAACAAAAAAAATGTATGCATATGTAGTAGGATAATTGAAAATTTTGAATCTTTGCAAAAATCCAATGATTGTTGCAAAGAGCCGGATTATTTGACTCTGAGATAAAATTTCGCCATCTTCCTAACAATTTTTACTGGCTGTACTAGAATAATAGCGAAAAATGTCTCGCGCTTTAAATACAGGTGTTTTTCCAGTCAGTGTCCAAACTTTCAGGAGTTGTTCGATGTGATCCCATAGTAAAAGTTGCTTATATTCAAGTGTATTCATTCACTCCTGAAAGTTTGGATACTGACTGGTAAAACATCCTGTATGTCGTGCGCCCTAATTGGCTGCCTAAAGCCTTGCTGATTTTTGACCAATCTGAATAGAGGTGCTCTAAACGCCCTCTTTGCAACAGCCAATCAGTACATAAGATTCCTATATTCCTAGTATAGTCGGTGTTTTTGCGAAGATCCCAAAAATTGTAAGGAAGACGGCGAAATTTTATCTCTTAAATAAGATTCTTTCAAATTTTAAATCAGAATCAAATAATCCGGGTCTTTGTAATTATATATTATAGCATTTTCGCAAAGATCCGAATTTTTGCAATTCTCCTACGACATTTATAACATGTTTCCCCCTCAATAAATTACGAAACAAATTATAAGCGAAAATTAATATTATCATCAAATTCACACATATATAATATATATATAATATATATATATATATATATATATATATATATATATATATATATATATATATATATATATATATATATATATATATATATATATATATATATAGGAATTTTTATTTCGTTTATAACATTGATATAAATTCCTTCTAAATTAATGTGCCACTGTATTCTTTTTTGGCGCGGTAATTATGTGACATTTGAATCGGTAACATTATAATGTACTTACTGTCTCTCTGTTTACAAAAATATTAAGATAGATAAATAAAATTGAGGTGTCGGTTTGTTTATTCTAAATTTACAGCTTTCCACTTAATGCATATCACAGTATATACGGGACTTGCTATAAGAAATAAATTTTCTAAAATTTCCGTCTGGACCGCCTGTCTATCTGTCTGTCTGTTTGTTCCAGCGTATCTTTGAAATGGCTAGACAGATTTTCACGGGACTTTCAATGGCAGATAGCTGATGTTATACTTAAGGAATAACTTAGGATATTTTTTATCCTCATCATCATCATCACCAAAAAATGTTTGACGCCAAACGTAGTGGAGTGGGCACATTACGGTTGGTTAGCATTAGCATATTACGTTTGTGTAAAATAAATACTCGCAATGACAAATTAGGCAGCCCTAGCGTGCCCTGCGAACTGCGGCGTTTCGCGTTTGTAATATGTAAGGACATCCTACTCAAAGTGTAGGGTGCCCATGCTACAAAAATTGACAAGAATTTAAGAAAATTGTTGCACTTAGTGTTTAAAATTGTATGTGAATAGTGAATACTTATTGAGAATCAGCTCTTTCCTTTTAAAAATAAACATCACTAGAAGTCTACTGAGAAAAATTCACATCGACCTTTGAAAGGTGATATTCGGTCAGTGTCATCTCTGACAGATATTGCCAAATGCCAATGTGACATTTTTGTCGCTACCATTGTATTTTTGATTAATTATTTTTTATTTAAATTTTAAATTATAGCTCCCTACACCGATGTCGATGACGGTGGTCCGTGTCATTGAAACCCGGCCAGCTACGCAGGACTTAATTTAGAGTGCCATAGTTTGTGCGCAGTACAAGACACTCTCTCTTCCTTTACTCTCGTAACTCAGTGGGACGGATAACGGACACGACGGGCGAGAGATAAGGCGCAGGTCAACCGACGTCCGACCTCTTAACCGACTTCCAAAAAAAGGAGGCGGTTATACGTATATATACATATCATACCACTTACAGTAATCATCATCATCATCACCACCAACTTCACACGAAACACCAACATATTATTATTATGATAGTTTATATTATTACATATTGTATTATATAGTTTTGTGCACTGATATCAATGTCTTTGAAATTTTGCTATTGCCGAAATTATATTCGTGATCTTCATCATCACTACAGTATGTTAATTAATGCTTACTGCTTCATTTTTTTCCGCCAACTATAACAATAGATAATAATAATTATAATAATATAGTAAGTATCTAGTCATTATCATCAATGGTTTAGTAGGTCCGCAGATCGGTAATGCTTATTTGGGGTAATACCACGGTCTCTCAGAAAACTGACACGAAATAGCGCTTGAGTTTGTTTTGCCGAGAGAATGAGAATAGCGGAGGCTTTTTTGTAAATATAACTCTCTTAAAATGTGTCCATAATAATAAAGACAGTAAATTTAACAAAAAAGAGAAAAATAATTATTTTTAAACATAAAATTAAAACCAGTCGGTTTTAATTTCTATTTTCAGTGCTCTGTTTTTTCCCTGGCCTTACGGATTCTGGACAATATAGTTCCAGCCTAATAAAGGTTTCGACCTTTAGGACGTCATTTCTTCTTTCGGCCGAATACTGGAACCATAGTTAAATTATGTGACTCTCAAGTACTAACATATTGTCTTTGTAATTTTCGTTAACAGAGACAGCGACAGCCTGTGAATAGGAGGGGCTCTTAATTTTGATCAGCGTATCAGTATTCGGCCGTTTACGACCGAGTCATACATTTGACAGTTGAGGACTGTCCTCGAACATTCATCGCATGTGGTTCATCGCGCTCTGTTAATTTATTTGCCTACGCATGTATTATGAGCACACAGAATACATAATTGCTATGTGAGAGGAGCGCGGCAGTGATTTTAATTACTTTCCCGCGTTTAGGATTCCTCATTTCCTCAACGCGATACAAGTGAACATTCTACGAGTCCCACTACTATTATAAATGTTAAAGTTTGTGAGTTTGTATGGTTGTATGGATTTTTGTGACTCTTTCACGCAAATACTACTGAACGGATTGTGATGAAATTAGGTATGGTAGTAGTTTGAGCTCTGGATTAACACAGGCTACTTTTTATCCCGAAAAAAGTACAGTGCTCGCCCTCGCAAGTATCCCACGATACTTAACCGTCACATTTTTAATAGTAGTAGGATGAAATCTTTAGCTACAACAGACAAGTGTGATCGCTTGTACACAGTGTTATCTAGTGCCGTATATTGACCTTCTAATGGTTCGATTCGATAGAATAGTCTCCGGGAAGATTCTGGAAGGTTTTATTTAATGACTTAGATGTTTCCAGCGACTTCGAACTTGCAAAAGAAAATACCACGAGAACCGTGCATTTTGCCGCGATTAAAAGTAGCCTATGTCCTTGCCCGTGGTCTATTCTAGGTCTGTGCCAAATTTAATCAAAATCGGTCCAATAGTTTCGCAGCCTATTCAATGCAAACAAACAAACAAATAATATTAGTATAGTATAGACCAGGGATGGCGAACCTATAGCACGCGTGCCAATCAATGGCACACGACACAATATTTTGGGCACGTTCGCGTCACTGATCAAAAGTATGAATTAGGTATTATTTGACAAGCCTAACATTATATGTTATTTGTCATCTATTTTGCAACAAGTTACACTAATTTTATTTTAAATTAAATTACAAAATGATCCTATTTTCACAGTCTTTTAGGGTTTAAATTTTGAACAGATTTAACCTGTCAAATAGGAAAAAAGTTTTGCTCGCTCGCTTCGCTTGCTCGAGTTTAACAATAAAGAACGTAATATTATGATTTTACGGTATTTTTCCATACTTCACCGTTTTAGTTTGTTCAGATTTTAACCTGTAAAATGGTAAACATTTTATTATTTTTCCTCTTTCAGGGTTTAAAGTTTAAACAAATAAAATAAAAAAAATTTGCTCGCTCACACTAATAATATATTAAACTTATTAGTGTCGACGTTCGGTTTTAGGTTATTGAATTTTACGTAATTTTCCCAAGCATACAGTCAAGCCTTAAGAGTAGTTAGATTTTAATCGAATTATTTTAATAAAAATTTAATAAATAGTTGATAATCCGTCACTGCTTAATAGGTGGCAAAATATTTAAATGGCCCGGGACGCAAAATCTTTAGATACGTCTCTAAATCACAAAGAAAAATTTAATGGCACGTCTATGAACATTCCACATTTATTTTTACAAAAATGCCACGTTAATACACAAAGGTTCGCCATCCCTGGCATAGACAAGATAATAACGTATCAATAGGCTAGATGACTGTTTTTATTATTGCATAAATGAATAAAATCTATGAGAAACTTCTCAGAGGAAACAGTATATTGAAAATCAATATTTTCATAGGTACAGCGATTTGTAAAACAGAATTTTGCAAGTCTCGTGAAAACGCTCAATACAAAAATCTGACGCCACTTTCCTGCAATTGTATGAAATAATACAGCCATAGGGCGCAAGAACATAATATTTGCAACATCAATTATTAACATCTACGAAAGTATTGCGTTTTAGTTTACTTTAATAAATGTTTTTGTATTTTACGTAAGTAAACAAATTATGTAGGTTTTTACACTAATTATGTAAAAAAATATTAACCAACTTTTTTTACATCGTCTCAAACTTTTTCGTCTGTGTGTTGCATGTCGCGTGACGGTCGGCCGCGGAGTAGGGATAAAGTGAAAGGCGCTCGTCAGAGCAGCCGAGGCCAATATGACGGCGCCTATAGTTCGCATCAGCTGACCGTGTAGTGTATAGACTAGTACTCATTTGTGCCAGTGCTATAAAATTAAGATTGATGAATCGATTTTTATACCCTTAATGGAATATTATTCCGAAAATTTTTAGTTAAACGTCTATAATGTGAAAAAAAGTTTCACTTTTACCGTGGTTTCATAAAACCACACAATCCTTTTTTGTCACTTTGAAAATGCACCTACATACAAAACTACACAAACAATTTTCAATTTTTTTTACATTTATCAAGTAATAATACCTATAAATATATAAACTAAACTAAATATTGTTTCTGCTAACTCAACGGAAAAAGGCACTATTATACATCACTACAAGTACACAGTATAAAACAAAGTCGCTTTTGCTGTCTGTCCCTATGTATGTGCTTAGATCTTTAAAACTACGCAACGGATTTTGATGCGGTTTTTTTTTAAATAGATATAGTAATTCAAGAGGAAATTTTATATGTATATAACATGCATAATATAGTAGAGAAACACTGATAATTTAAGAGGTTTCTAATGTCGACAATAAACACATTTTTTGCGCTTACATTGCAAACGCCGGCTGAACCCTACGAGATAGATCAAAATAATGTACAACAGTATTGCACATCTTAAGAAGGTTTACAAAAAAGTCCGCGATGGTATATGTCTATCTCTTACGCATAACCCACAGTAACCATTTTTATGCTTTACATTTTACGAGAATTAATAATCAATTTTCGCTTATTTACGAAGCGATTTTAAGCAAATACAGCATTAATCCTTATCCAATTAAGTACCTTAAATACATTGTGAATTTAATATAGATCAATATGGCCCTTTACAGCGTGTAATTTAAATTAATATTTTCGAAGATATTGCAGATTTAAAATGCAGGGACAGTCAGTTCACGCGGCGCTACATTTTAAAGATCAAATTGAACATTATAAAAAAGATATACGTTTCATATTATGCCATCCCACTACTATTATAGATGTGAAAGTTTGTGAGGATGGATGGATGTTTGTTACTCTTTTGTTACACGTAAAAACTACTGAACGGATTTCGATGAAATTTCGTATGGTAGTAGTTTAGGCTCTGGATTAAAACATAGGCTAGCCTAGCGTTTTATACCGAAAAAGGATTGCAATCTTCCCATGGGATACTGTGTTTACGCGGGCGAAGCCGCGGGCAAATGCTAGTATTTCATAATCAATTCAGCCGGAAATCTACGCAGTTGATAAAATTAACATTAACAAGCTCCATCGTGGTAAGAGCTTTGTTTTACAAGAAATTTTATTACAATTTACAAGACAAATTTTCCTTCGCTAAGTGACACGAGGCACAATATCGACAAAGCTCCTGCTCGACCAGATTCTAAACGTTTTCCTTTGCACTAGGACGCCTCGAAATAATATAACACAAAAGAAGTGACCGCATCGACTGCAGAAGTGGTTGAACTGCGTATTTATACGTGGGTGGGTGTGCGATGCGCGCGATTCATCGGCGCTGTTAAGCAACTTCGATGATGGCCAGGACTATGTTGTCCGGAATCCGGTGGGCCGGGGAAAATTCGGAGCATTGAAAACAGAACTCTGCTCTAATACAATAGAACTGAAAATCGAACACACAAGTGTCTAGTCAAATGTCAATGTCATATATGACAGTTCGACACTCGACATTTCAATTTTCAACTGTATTGTATTAGCGCAGAGATCTCTATTTTCAGTGCTCTGAATTTTCCTGGGCCCGCTGGATTCCGGATAATATAGTCCCCCCCAGGCTCAACAAATGCTGTTTGCTTCATTATTTTGATCGCATTCCAAAAAGATTTAAAAGGTCGGCAACACACGATTAAATCTTCGGTATTACGGTATTGATTTGGCGACGATAATCGCTTACCATCAGATCACGGTTCGCTCGTTTGCCTCCCCTATTCCATGAAAAAGATTTAGCTCGACGTTAAAACAAGTCGTGCGAAAAACGTTCCTATTTCAGAGCTACAACGATAGAGCTTTGCATTCTAGTGTCACTGAGGAGTAAAAATCGATAGGGTAATCTTAGGGCCTCTGCGCACTAGGACACAACGGTGGCGCCACCATCTTCTGCCCGACTGATATCAAATAGGTGCCGTCACCCAGCGGTGATCAATTGTATGTACCGTATAGCTGCATACACTTTAGCGGTGGCGCCACCGTATCCCATTGAAAGAGTAGCCCAAAGAGTCCATAGTGCCTTCGCTTGCACCCCTGAGATTATATCAATCGGTTTTTGTGGTTGGTTGCCGCTATCGTTCCTGGCTCACAGGAGTTGCAGTGGAGGGAATGTGTGGTGGGCCAATGTCCGTTTTCAAATAGCGCCTTCGCTGTCAAATTGACGGCGTCACTAGACTTTATATAGCTTGGTTTTCATTTGTGGGCAACAGCAGCGGTCACCAGGTGATCGATATATTCATGATCCTTGTAAATGGTGGCGCCATCAGACTTTAATAGTAGCCTAGCCGGTGTCAAATTGTGGTCACCAGATGAACGACCTCTTTGGCTTAGTGGTTAAGCGCGTCAGTGTTGGGGGTTCGACACCCCCCAACAGATTTCAAACCTATCTCAGTTAATAGCTCTTGCCACGATGATAATTATTTAGTACGGCGACGTTCACCTCAGGAGTGGGGTTTTGACAGAAATTATAATTTTATTTTTGATTGTTTTATATTAGCGATTTTATCCAGCTTCGCACGGATGTAATGTATTATACATATAAAGCTACCTATTGAATGACAATGGATAATTGCTGAAAACGGCATTAAATTCCGCTGCTTAGTTTAAAAGATCTTATCGAACAGGGAACTGAGCGCGACTTCATTTTATACTGTGTAAAGATTTTCAGTGATATTCTGTTAAAGTAGGTTTACTATTAGTAAAAATATGCTTAAAAAAAGAAAAAGTAGACTTCTTAGACACAGTATAAAATTAAGTAGCTAAGTTACCTGTTCGCTTGGATATTTTAAACTAAGCAACGGATTTTCATGCAGTTTACAGCAATGGTAGAGAGTGATTCAAGAGGAAGCTTTATATGAACAATAACATCGCACCCGTGCGAAGCTGGAGTGGGTGGCAATGTATAGAACAATAAAAATTAAATTCCAATTACTGTCTAAACCCCATTCCTGAGATGAAGAACACCATACGAAATATCAAATAAGTAATGATCAGCATGACAAGAGCTATAAACTGAGATAGGTTAGGTTAGATCTGTTCCCCCCCGATGGTTGCCCGCCTTGTCAGGGCGGTGGGGCTTAGTAACCGTGGCCTAGACAACCACGATGAAGCGAAGAGGCAAAAAAAAAAAAAGGTTAGATCTGTTGCTTGGGGACGATTTTTTGCATAGTCCTTTCAAATATATAGTATGTTCCAAATATTTTCCTTGTCTGTACCCATAAGCATAGCACAAGATCTTCGAGAACTTACCACGGCACCAGATTGACGTGGTGTGGAAGCGTCCACAGATGTTATTATTAATGTTTTACTGGTGGCGCTACCGTGCACCGTGGCTGCGTGTGTCCCAATAAACGAGGACCCTTAATAAGAGGCTATCACAGAAATCGATAAGATCTTAAAAATATTGTCTAGGAGTGGCATAAAATCCAAAACTGTGCCTCGTAAAGTTTCATTCAACTATCTGTTTTATTACACGAAGTAAGAAGAATGGATGTGACATTATGGCTTTTTGCTTTTCAGTTTGTAAAGATATAAAACGACTAACGAGTGGTAAAATATTTTATTACACTGAGAATGTATACAGAGACCATAAATCTTTATAGAACATATTCATTAGGTACTTCAGAGTTTCAATGATAAAAAGTTAAAGATGGTTGTTCGAAATCAATGAGGGTTTTTAAATTCGTGACATCTGACAGCTTTTTAACACGACAAGGACCGTCGGGCTACCAAGCGCCGCCTGGTGACAGAAAAATATTTGAAAATTATTATTTACCGTTTTTTATACCACTTACGCCACCAGATGACGCTTTGTGTGCGTTGGGGGCAGACCCCTAATGGCGGAAAAAGTATCAAACAGCCTCGTTACGGATATTTTGGCATTTGATTTACTGATTATGTCAAGAGTCGAGACGTTTGGGCAGAAAAATATTTCATACAATATTTCAAAATATAAAATAGTATACTACATAAATGACTCACATTGCGATCTCTGCCTAAATAACATCAATAACATCAGCTGTGTGAGGACAAAAAACAGCGCCGCGCCGCTCTGTACAGCGCTGTAATGTTGTTTTATTTAGTAAGTACTTAGGTACACATTTTAAAGAATGTATACTGTATACTAACAGTAAGTCTCAATGAAATGGTATGACCTATAAATATGTAATAACAAAAATATTAGCTGTTGCGTAAGAAGTATAAGTAGTTTCCCACAGATGGCGTTTGAACATCCAAAATTGTGACCGTATAACGCGACCTTGACATTTCACTGTCAAGTCTCAATGTGTCCAAAGGGGTTCCGCTTCGAAAACAAGTCACATCCAGTGTTTTACGTGGACATAGTCTACGTATTTCGTATAAACAGCCATAAAACGGAGTAAGCTCGAAGTATTTTAGCGTCGTTTAATTATTTCATCGGCCATAACTCATGTTTTATAACAGTCTAGCATCAATTGCCCGCGGCTTCGCCCGCGTGAAATTAGGTTTTAAACATTCATCCCCTGTTTTACCCCATAGGGGCTGAATTTTAAAAAACGTTGAAATACGTAACTCATTATGGCATGACGCTGCCGATCGGACGATAGGCAGTATGGTGTATTGCTAGTCTAACAAAGATCTATCACGCAGCTCAAACCAATGAAAAGATTGCCGAGAAATTTTGGTAGTGAAAACCGAACATTGGGAGAGTTTGTTGTCTGTATCGGGGCAAACGAGCGCCTGATAGCTCGCTACCGCTACACAATTTACATTTATCACACATTTTAGTTGCCAGTACCCACGACCGGCGGCGTCGCGTGAGCGGCGAATTTAAACAAAACGTTTGATAAAGCGATTATAAAGATCGCTGGCGAAGGATCGCGATCGCATGTAGCCATCATGTAGCCCGTTACCGCCAAGCCTTAGGCTGGGACTATACATATGCTCCGAATTCCGGAAGGCCGGGGAAAATTTAGAACACTAAAAATAGAATTCTGCGCGATAATACAATAGCCATAAATAAAAAGATTTACGCAATGGATAACTTAAACAACGATGCTATCTGTCAAGTGACTATTCCAACGCATCAGACAAAGACAGCAACGTTGTTTAAGTTATCCGTTGTGTAAATCTTTTTATTATTATGGGGGATTATCTGAAAATAGAACACACAAGTGTCGAGTCGATATATGTCAATGTCATATATATTATGACAGATCGACACTCTACAATTCGATTTTCAACTCTATTGTATTAGCGCAGAGTTTTATTTTCAGTCCATATAATATATCCCCAGCCTTATTTGCAACGGTTTTTATTTTTATAATTCCGTAATACATAAGGAACCCTTATAGATTCGCTCTGTCCTTCCGTCTGTCTTTCTGTCCGCGCTCCTAGCTTCTGTATGATATTTATGAATATAAATTGATGAAATTTGGTATAGTTATAGATTGTGTAGGTATAGATATCGGTTTTAGTATGATAAAATAATAATAATTTTATATTTTAGGGGTGGCTCCCCATACATGTGAAGTGGGGATGAGAAATATTTTTTCATTCTACCCCATCGTGTGGGGTATCGTTGAATAGGTATATTAAAATAAAGGCTAGGTTTCGTACATTATTTTTTTACAAAGTCAACCGTTTACGAGTTATCAGCCTCCAAAGTGGTGTATAATTTGGTTGCCATCTGGCATTTGTGAACTATGAGACTTAGAAACTTGCAATTTTCCATGCTGATAGATCATACTAAAAACTCTTTAGAAAAATATATCATAGCGGTTATAGATACGTAACCCTCCTTAGACATGTTCTGACATGCTCTTGGTTAGGTTTTCCCCGTATAGTTTCAGATGTTATCTCTAATAACGTTATAGTAGAATTAATCGACTTTATAGAACAAAAAAACTCACCTATTTTTGTTTTTATATCTAAGCATTGCGATATGTGTGGGAACTGGAGGATTTTTCGCCATTTTTTACTCTTGCCTTTGTTGCTATCGGAGCCACCTGGGAACAAAGAAACAAATATCAAAATCAGCATCGATCACTCAACTTCCCTACTCGACCAGAGAAAAACCACGCCATTACTACATTATAAATGATGTACAGTAAACCATCTTCATACTAGACCGCCCGAATCGGCGCACGCACACACAAGTGTCATTTACACGGCCGCTAACGAAACCTCAAGTAGCAGAAGCGTGGAGTGTAACGCCGCGAGAATTAGGGATGCTCGATGATCATAACATCATCATCCCGCGGTACCTCCGGCCTAAGTACAGACGCGCTAAACGTGGTCGACGGTTCGATCTTTTTAGTCTACATTAATTCATCAGGACAATGTGAGTGGGAGCAATTACAGGAGTTGATCAAGCGGAGCAATCTGCGATTCTCCATTTATTATTTCTTATGGGTCCACTGGGCATATTAAGGGGCATATTTTGCTCGCCATCCAATCGAATAATATTATTAGTATATGGGTATTCAGTATGATCACTATGATGGTGTTCAGCTCGGAAAATGATGGAACCTTAAAGCAAATCCTATTTCTATTGTAAATGTGTAAAAGTTTGTGACGACGGATAAGTTGGACGGATGTTGGTTACTCTTACACGCAAAAACAACTGAACGGATTTTGATGAAATTTGGTACGTTAGTAGTCTAAGGTCTAAATTAACACATAGAAAACTTTTTAACCCGTAAAAGTGCAGTATCCCCGAGAGATATTGTATTTACGTCAACGGAGCCGCGGGCGAAAGTTAGTTATCTATAGTTTACTGCCTTTCTTCAGTTGGACTCCCGCGGGGCCGTTCATTTTGCCCCAATAAAAAGTATGCCCTTCATCGTGATCTACTCTATATCTGTGTCAAATTTCATCAAAATGGGTCCAGTATTTTCTGACAGACTTCGGAGCCTATTCAATACAAACAAAGAAACAAACCTTTCCTCTTTATAATATTAGTGTACATTGAAAAGTTGGAACATACTAAATCCTTGGTTTTCAAACAAGAGGCCCATAAACAAATTTTAATCATGGTGGATACATATATAAAAAACACACAATAGTTCTTGCTAGATAGCAACCATAGATAAATGATTGGTCTCGACTCTCGGCAGCAAATAGTATGCCGAGTTCAGCATGCCCGAGCCCGTCACATAGAAATTTTCGTTTACCGAGTATTGCAGAGATTACAGACTACATGCGTGCCGAATTCACGCGCACTAGAAATTGTCTTATACACAATCCCACTAATATTATAAATGTGAAAGTTTGTTACGATGGATGGATGTTTGTTACTCTTTCAGGCAAAAACTACTGAACGGATTTTGATGAGGTGTGGTAGTAGTTTAGGCTCTGGATTAAAACATAGGTTATTTATTATATTATTATAATATAGGTTAACTTTTTATCCCGGAAAAGTACAGTATTCCCGCGGGATACTCGATAGTATATTTACGCGGGCGGAGCCGCGGGAAACAGCTAGTGATATTATAGATCCATATAAGTTGCCGCATTCACATTGTTGTTAGACAGCGCGGTATCTTGTCGAGCGCCAAGACCATTCATTTATCTATGATAACAAAAAAAAAACTATAACCCAACTACCTACGTTGTAAAAAAGTATAAAATAAAACTAATTTTCTAAATAATTCCCCTTTTAAATAAGAAATATAATTTTAAATAATCTTCCTAATTTTTAAGTCTGTACCAGCAAAGAACGTGAGTTCTATAAAATATTGTAGGATATTGTTTCAAAATTAAGAAGATTGAGTATAGAAATAGTTAAAATTTTTAGCCCAATTTAAAAGGGGAATTATTTAGAAAATAAGTTTTATTTTATACTTTTTTTACAACGTTACCTACGTTAGTTACTTAGTTGGGTTATAGTTTTTTGAACTTTTTTTTTTTTTTTTCATATTTTTCCGTTGTCCAATGGAACATTAATAAGTACCTAATGAAAACACTTGAAATTAAAAATAATATCTTCGGGATGAGCGCGGAGGGATCCAATTTTTCTTCTTGATTTTAAGAGCGATTATATTAATAATAGTATAATATTTTTATGAAATAAAATATATAATATTATGAAGGTAAAAAAATATATAATATAAAGTTTTTATATTTACAGTCTAAAGATGCTCGCTCTCTCACCGTGAGCATTCACGTGTAATGTAACATTATAGATCCGACTTTGAACATTACATTACATTACAATACTACTTCCCTGACTGGCGAGCATTCGCGTGTAATGTTACATTAGTGAGCGCCGAGTGGACGGGGGGATCCATTGATTTACAAGTTGTATCAAGATATTACACATCATAATAATAGAAGGTGCGCGTTGCAATGCTCGGTTATTCTCCTACACTGATGTAATGTTCGAATATGTAACGTTACATTACACGCGAATGCTCCCGGCGAGGGAGCACCTTTATAACGGTGTCCCAATAAGAGTGCCCGATTTAAATTTGGCGCCATTTTTGACTAAGCAAGTGGCAGCTCTGAAACTTGAGAGCTGTCATCTATGATTGTTCCGATTATTAAATATGGAGCGTTACACAAAAGAACAACGCGTTATCGTTGTGAAAACCCATTACAAAAATGGGGAAAGCTACGCTGAAACCGCTCGCAAACTTCGCGTAATTTTCGGTCCTAAAAGTGCACCAAATGTGTCAAAAATTCGAAGAGTGATCAATAAATTTGAGGAAACTGGGTCGATTATGGAAGGCAAGTCTCCTGTGCGTCGGCGTACCGGTCGGTCTCTCGAAAACATCGCTGCTGTAAACGAGAGTGTCGCCGAAAACCCGGGAACATCAATTCGGCATCGTTCACAACAACTCCAACTTTCGAGGAACACCACGCAGCGAATTCTAACGGAGGACCTTCACCTTCATCCTTACAAGATTCAGCTGACCCAGGAGATTAAACCAGCAGACCATGCACAGCGCCGACAATTCGTTGAATGGGTGTGGGAGCAAAATGAACTGCCGATTGCATTTGCCGATTTTTCGAAAAAAATCATCTTCACCGATGAGGCGCACTTTCATTTGAACGGGTTCGTTAACAAACAAAATTGTCGAATTTGGGGCTTACAAAATCCGCACGTGGTCCAGGAGAAACAAATGCATCCCCAGCGAGCCACTGTTTGGTGCGGATTCTTCGCAGGCGGCGTGATTGGGCCGTACTTCTTCGAAAATGAGGCTGGAAATGCTGCAACTGTCAACGGTTTGCGTTACCGCAACATGATAAGGGTTCTTGTGGCCCCAATTAGAAGGACTGGACCTGGACGACATGTGGTTCCAACAGGATGGGCGGTGTGGCAACACCGCCCATGAAACACTTCATTTGTTGGAGGAAAAATTTCCGGACCGAATAATCTCATGAAATTCGAATGTCAACTGGCCACCGAGATTTTGCGATTTAACGCCTTGCGCCTTGTTTTCCTTTTGGGGTTTTGTTAAATCTCAAGTCTATGCGAATAAACCACGAACAATTCCCGAGCTAAAGGCCGAGATCCAACGCGTCATCGGTGAGATAGAGCCGCCACTCTGTGAAAAAGTCATCGAAAATTTCATGAAAAGAGCAAGGGTCTGCCGCCAGTGCCGTGGGGGCCATATGCAGGATATTCTATTCCATACTTAACAGAACATGTGTACTTTATAACGCAATAAAAATATCACCTCTCGCTCAAAAAAAATGTGTTTTTTCTTAAAATTAAATCGGGCACTCTTATTGGGACACCTTTATTACGTAACGTTGGAAAATTGGACAACTGGGTTTGTACGACCGCATTTTGATGTGTATTTTGACATATTTGTGCACGCCACAAACATGTATAATATATGTACATATTTGTGGTGTGCTTGCCAAGACCTTTCTATTGATACCAAACACGTGATGATTATATCGATTTCATTTTTTAGGATGTTCTAATTTGAGGTTCAATTTTCAAAATATAAAAGTTTGAAAAAAATATATATAGCCTATGATTACCCGCAGCATCATGACGAATCTATTAATTAACACATCATTTATTAAAATCGGACCAGTCGTTAAGACGCTACGAGGGAACAAACAAACATACATAGACTGCCAAAATCATTACCCTTCCTTTTTCAAAAGGAGTTGTTCCCTCAAATCTCATTCGTCGCCAGCGAAGCAGTAAAAACACAATATATATAAACACTTTGATTTGTGACAGCAAAAATTTATAGCTGATAACAGCGCGGCATCGCAAATTGACCTGAAAGAAGAAGAAAATATCCAAGGAACGGACATAAACATCAAGAAATGTCGTATTTCGAACCTCATTCGTGCCGAACAATAAAATATTAGTGCCACTGCCAACATATAAAAACATAGCAATCAAGACTACCCGCTAAGGGCCTTTGCACACTGTGACACCGCGGTGCACCGGGGCGTCACCAGTGATTGAATCGTTTGGTGTCAAATTGGTGGCGTCACCAGAAATTATTTTTATCCAAAGTACTACGCCCTGTCACCGGGTGGGGGGAAGGTTCAGGTTTTATATTTTTGCCACGTAGTCAACATCTTCCGTTCACTGTCTTCATAACCCGAATAGACTGTAACGAGTATTAACATTCGACAGCCCAGCCGCGCGCGATTTTCAGCTTACGTGTGAAACATCCTCAGCGTGACGACGGGAAAACTTATCTCCAAGATGGCTGACGCTTCGCCGTTCAATTTTGTTTACGACTCGCTTTGCATGTTGAGTGTGGACTGTGGACGGATCAATATTCAATAGAATATATTTGCGATAAACACAGTGATATAGTGTACGCTTCTATAGATTAAAACTATAGAGCTTAAGCATAGCGATGTCGTGAATAGTGAATGCATCAATACGCTCATGTTCCTACCGTCATTCCTTAACAGAAACCCAATAGCATGGTTGAAAACATACACAAGTAAAATATTTATTTGATTTGTATAAATATATTCTGAAGTATTGAAGGTATTATTTATTACTTGATAAATGTAAAAAAAATATAAAATTGTATGTGCAGTTTTGTAATTAGGTGCATTTCAAAGATGCAGCAAGAAAGTTGGAATATTTTTTTGCACAATTTTATTAAATTTTTTTTCAAATTAAATTTAATAAGTTTACTTGCATAAAATACAGTAACACTTGTTATGGTGATTATAGGTTGAAGCGCAATTATTTCGGAGGTATAAGCAAATATGTTCTTGCGTCCTATACATCTGCAGGAACGCGTCACGTCAGACTTTTGTATGGAGCGTTTTCACGAGACCTGCGAAATTCTGTATTACAATTAGTTATTAGCTGTACACTTGCAAATATTGATTTTTAATATACTGTTTCTTCTCTTCTCCCTCCTGATCGTTTTTTTTTTTTGGTCGCGACAGAAAAAACAGCATTGCAAATAGAACTCTGTGCTTATAAATTGAGCTGAAAATCGAAGTGTCAAGTGTCAAATGTCAGATTTGACAACTCTACACGATTTTCAGCTCTATTGTATTAGCGCACAGTTATAATATTTGCAGTGCAGTTTTGTCTGTCGCTAGTTCGCTACTACAAAAAAACTCTCGTGGGTACGAGGGCTTAGGCAAAAAAGAAATCGTCAACTAGCCTATTAACATACAGTAAAAGCACAGAGTAAAAATATATACTCACGTACAGAGACATAACATCTTTCATAGAACAATCCGAATTTTGTCAGGGTTGTCACAGAAGATGGGGGTAAATTAAACTAAGTCTAGCGTCTGTATAGGGTTGTTGAGGAAGTCTAATTGGTATACACCACAACCCGGCATCGAACCTGCACAATGTGACTCAGGGGGTCTATTCACTAGGTCATGGACGTTCGTCTAATAAAGCAAGACATCTCCTAGAAAATGAAATATTTGATAGGTAATTTAAGATATATTTTTATTTATTCTATTATTTTCCATACACACAGTACAATTATTATACGTAACAATATTTTTGTTTGATATTATTAATTGTATTTAGTATTCTTAATTTTTATAATATTTAAAAAAAATGTTATTTGTTGTCATCATGACAACCAACAACACATCACAATTCTCATCACATGATCACATCTCACATGACATAAAAAGTAAAAACCCTAACACGAAATTTGAAAATTTAGACATCCCTTCGAGGGAACACAATCCTAACCGGATTCTTCCACTATTGTCATGTACGCGATAGGAGAATTGTGGACACGTCGTATACTTGTAGTAGTGCAATCTAATCGACAGTTTACTATGTAGCTGTTTATCTGGTCCTGGCTTTCTTTCATCTGTGGTACAACTAGGTACTATGTACAGCGTCTGTCACTGCGATAGAAATGCAATGATTATAGAGAGAGACATTAAACTTATATATTTCATCTGCATTATAAAGGGGGATCCTGACCATCCAGCCTACTTATCCAGCGCCAGGACTTATGGCCTGCCGGCGGTGTCATTAGCCCATTTCTACTAGACACTATTGACAGGCTCCAGCCTATATAGCGTCAAATAACCACCGTCCGGCCATAAGTACTGGCGCTGGATATGCAGGCTGGATGGTCAGGATTTTTATTTCGAAGCTACTTTTTATCCCGAAAAAGTACAATGTTCTCGTGGGATACTGTATTTAATATAAACTATAAATTTATTTTCTACTCTGTGCTCATATAACACCCCTTTAGAATGCAGATGAAATATATTTTTGACGTGATAACGTCTTATAAATTGATGGAGCCGGCTGAGCGCACGAAAAAACATGACTCATGCGTTACCTGTTACCCGTTATCGTTACCAAGTACCAGCGTTAGCTCGCATTGCCTTTACCTCATTATTATTATTGTTGTTGTTGTTTTTGTTGTTGTTGACGTTGTCACGTTCAACTATCGTCAGTAAACCGACCTTACAGACTACCGGTATGTTTTTTTTAAAATTCGCACTTGGGTTAGAGTTTTAGCTGTTGTCACATTTGCATTTTGTTCTCGTTTTGTAATAAGCAGGCAACGTATGCGCTTCTAAACAGGCAGCGTCCCTAGCGGAATTAACGTTCGAATACCTGGTGAATTTTCCCACACTAGTTTTACCTACTTTTAATTTTAGCAGAGTCACAAGTTTGCGCCGGTCCTTATAGCTAACCGAAATTACGGTAAAGTAGACTTATAGTATAAAGGAGATACTCTTTTTAAATACAAATAAAAGAGGTTGAAACTCGCAATGTGTTTTGAACCTTTTTGCTAAAGTTATAAAGTAGATATTAGCTATGTCGAATCTGTCGGAGACCGTATACGAGATAAGTTATCGTTTATTTACTCATTACAATGGATTTATCCAATTAAATTAATTATTATTGAAGAGATAAGATTTATTTAGTTTAAATATGTACACACTACACAGAACAATATCGACAAAGTTCCGGCTCGAACAGTTTCTAAACATTTTCCTTTGCATTAGGACGCCTCAAAATGTTTAAACACAATGGTAGTGACCGCAACGACTGCAGACTTGGTTGTACTACGAATGTACACGTGTGTAATGAGCAAGTGTGCGTGCGCATGATTCAACGACGCGGGAACGGGGCATAAGATAGTAAATAAATTAAAGTTTATTTGCAACTAAGTACTTAAACTATGATTAGTAGGTACATCCAAATTGTAATTTAATTTAATTAGCAGCTGCAAATTGGCTCAAGCTCGGCAATGCTGGCACACCGAGGCATATTCAGCGCCGATCTTCCGCAAGAGCCATTTCGCAACCTGACAAAGGTCACACAAGCGCTACCTATATCAACTAATAAACTAATGACGACACATATTATGAAATATGCAACATACGTCATACATATTATACTAAATAAGAATTTTGAAAAAGTTGAAATTTTAAAATTTTAATTCAAATTCGATGCACTGCATTTAACACACTACCATATTTTTATGCATACTAATTACATACAAAATTAAACTAAAAGTGAACAAAATGTATACTAAAACCCAACACCCGTAATATTAAAAACTAAAATCTTAACTACCTACTTATCTAGGACACCAAACGAAACATCACACACTCGTGAAGAGACGCCGATAATATTATCATGACTTGTGTTTATTACAGTGATATTTTGGGACAAGCCTTCTTGTGGTTTCTGCTCAGTCAATCGATATTGTCGCAGTTCTTTCCTAAAGTAAGTAAAGGAGACTTTTCGCATTTGGAACGGGCGGTGGATTGTTGTTTCAGCACTTTCGACCCCTTACTGCTTTTATCGTTTCTCACAAATAGAAAAAGCACCTACCTACGTTCGGTAAACCGCGCGGTATAAATAGCGCGTTTTTGTTTATGTGAAGCCGAACTAGGCTCATTGTTACAGAACTTGGCGCCGGCGAGTATTTAGTATGACCAGCAGGGCCTAGCATGCGCACCCTAGAAACACTGAAGAATCGACAAAATTACAGACTGAAGGAACATTAATAACATTCGGAATAACAAAATAGATATTATTGTAAGGCAGCAAGGTCGATGCATCGTCGCTATGAGAAATGTTGTATTCATTTCTTTGCTTCCCGAGCACGAGCTCACAAAATGGCCTCTTTTGACAGCTAAAATAGAAACTTTTTTTTATATACATATATGTAGTCGGCTTATCTTAAAATAGGGTTGCCAACCCAAATAAAAAAAACTAGGACTTGAAGTTGGAAAAACCAGGACAATTCAGTTTAAAAACAGGACGCAGTAATAAAGTTGCAACCGTAAAATCAGTATGTAGTGAACATAGGTTAAATGAAACACATTTAATTCTAATAATCATATTTTTTCATAGAAGTATTTGAATAAAATTAAATTAGAAAGAAAAATTGGAAAAGTGACGCACGAACTTTAAAATACGTGACCTTATCATGGTGCTTTAAAAAGTCAGGATGCTGCTTTAAAACTATCCAGGACACCCCAGGACACTGCAAAAACTAGGACATGTCCTGGGAAAACAGGACGGTTGGCAACCCTATCTTAAAACCATTGGCCAGTGTCAAGTAAAAAAGGCGGGAAATAGAACTTTCGTTTCAATTTTTCAACACTGTATTCCTATATCGTCAAGTCTAAAATCTCGTCAAAGTCCAAATAAATAGTCAGTACAGTCCATGAGTCATGTCAGTAGATTCAGTAAAGTGGTAGAAGCTTTATTGAAAGTTTTGGCGGGAAACACAAAATAGCACGTTTTTAGAAGTTGTACCACTTGTGCGCGTTAACGAATATTTAATGGTTAATATTCTACCAATATTACAAGTTACAACATTAAGAACCGAGATAACACAAAGTTATGAAATATTACAAATTCCACAACGTCACCCATTGAACTCCCCGGCAAAACTCTCAAACTTTTTCTTATTTCAATGTCAAATAGTCTTACAATAATGTCAACTACTCCACATCATAGCGCTCCTAGACAAATAGTTTCTTTACGTTCAGTCATTTACTTGAATATTTGTTCGTTTTTGACAGAAGATTTCCCGGCAAATGTTGATCTTGACTTCTATTGACTACCTTGTTACCATGGATTAAGAAATATTTTGCAACAAACTATTTTGAGTAGAATATTTCTTTTTTAAATTATTTCTTCGGATCGCCACGCCAGGCCCGCAGGAGGATAAAAAACCTCGTCATTGCGGAAAATCACGCAACTATTAAATTGACCTGTCATCATTATGTCAAATCTTCGAGTGTCAACCAACCACATCCCAGCTTTTCGTGGTGTTGCTGCAAAATGATTATTTGTAAACAAAAAATTAAACCGACTTCCAAAGTAATAATGCACAAAAAAGTATAAATTTAAACTAATTTTCTAAATAGTTCCCCTTTTAAATTTGGCTGAAATTTTAACTATTTCTCTACTCAATCTTCATAATTTTGAAGTCGGTGCCGGGTACAACAGACGGTGGAGTTATCGTTGAACATACAAAAAAAAAAAATCAATCACCCGAACGTATAACCGCCTCCATTTTTTGGAAGTCGGTAAAAAAATGAAGCGCCCCAGTGCACTAAAACCCGCACCCTATGCTTGGTTTCCCAGGATAACGTCGCTACAGACTAAATATAATTGCGTTGCCGTCAAATAGCGGCCATGTATAGGAGAGACCCACTTAATATTTATTTTATTCTCTTTTTAATATTTGTTGATAAAGCGGCAACAGAAATACATAATCTGTGCAAAATTTCGATTGCCTAGCTATCGCGGTGCACGAGATACAGCCAGACGTACAGCCGGACAGCGGTGTCTTAGTCACAGTATCACGTATTCGGTACGGAACCCTAATAATATCCTATATAATATAGGTGGTGGCGGTATGCCACTGCTAGTCTACGCGCGTTAGTGTGCGCATGCCTTATGTGGGCTACACTAAGAGCAAAATAAAATGTCACTTCTGCACGCACCTTGTCTATGGTCGCGCCTTATATGGGCTAAATTAAGACCTCTATGCTCCATATTAGTATAAACGCAGCAATTACCAAGTATTTCGCCGCATCGAATAACGATTAACGTTTTTTCTCCCTTCACACTTGCCAAATAGTATGCCGTAAGGGTGGCTACTGGCCGTACACCATACACCCGAACGTCCAATCGGCGTGACGCTGCCGATTGGACCAGTTAGAACTTTTTCCGCTTTTCCTTCTAATGGGCATTGTAATGCCATGTTATGAAGGTTTTTTTTTGTTGTTTTTATTTATAAATTTGAGACAGTAAGGCGAGCAGAAAACTAATATTCTTGTAAACAATGCTAAGAAATACATTTAAAATAAATAAAAAATAAAAACAACACACACTGCCTCAGATTATTTATTAACTTTTATTTTTCAACTTCAACGTGTATCTAAGAAACTATTATACTAGTGTGCAACTACCTTCACATGGCATTTTTATGGGATCTCACACGTTAAGACTGGCAAGTTTTTTATTCGTATCGAAACACGGTCAATATTTTCATAATGGGCTAGCGTAGTATTAAGGATATGGCAAAAAAAAATGGTTCTTAGCTATCCTATTTTTTATATTATATTCATCATTATCAGCTCGCTCACTGCTTGAGAATTTTTTTTTAAATAATATTTTGTAAGATTATGGTGGAAAGCCCCAAAGGGGGATCTCCGACCGAGCGAGGTGCTATGCTCGGTCAGGCCGAAGCCCACTTGTATGAATTTCAGATGTCGTATATATAGTGCCGATCATAGAAAACTTCGATAGCGCGATTCAGGATTGTGGCGCTAATTGGTCCGCCACATCATCTACCGGACGTTTCCACACGACGTCAATCTGGTCCCGTGCTTAGTTCTCGAAGAACTTGTGTTACGGGTACCAGACCACGGAAATAAATTTAATAATTCTATACTATACACAAATTTAACATTTTTATTACATATATAATACACATCCACGACCCAGGAACACAGAAAACTTTTTTAAATTCCTTTGGCGGGATTCGAGTTCGCGACCCCCGGGCGCACTTACGCTCTCAACCACAAGCTCTCTGCAAGCAAGATCTCTGTAAGATCGTCAATTCGGGGGATACTTAAAATAATTAATTTTATTTATCGGTGAGCTGTTTTTACCAACGCCGACAGTATAAAAACCGCTCGTGGGAACGAGAGCTAACTTTCCTTTTATAACACAGAGCAATTAAATACAGAGCCGCAAAGACAACCGCGCCATGCATTTGCATAAAATATTTTATGCCAAAATTATAGTGTAGGAGGTGACGGTACTATTTTAACGCTTGCCGTATTTGTAGACCTTGTTAGAGAAGGAGACTCTTCTCAGCTCGACGCCGGGCCCCTGAAAAGGGCCTTACGGCGGACCTAACCAAATACCAGGGGCTAAGCCCCTCTAATTGGGGTGGGAAGACGCGCCCAGTACTAGTACTGGGCGCATGAGTCTCTAAGTTTTGAGGGAAGACCCCCCGCGGCAGATCCTGGGATCCTGTCTGTCCAACTCATTGTGGTGCATTGTACTTATATATAAGTCAACTGTAAATTTTCTACAAATATGACCCTCTAACAAGGTCGTATTTGTAGAAAATTTACAGTTGACTTATATATAAGTACAATGCACCACAATGAGTTGGACAGACAGGATCCCAATTGTCTTATTTAACTAAGGGCCTGTTTTACAATAGTCTAATAGGTGACAGATAAGCATATAGTTTTGTCTCTGTCGCTCAGTATAAAGCAAGCAGCGACAGAACTTCCGGATATACTATTCGTCACTTGTGAGGCGATTGTGAAACAGGACGTTAGAATTTCAATTTACTTTCAATGAATCTATCTATACAGATAAATAAAATTTAAGTGTCTGTTTGCGATTTAAAATTAACAGTTTTTCACTTAATCCATATTAAAATATATACAGAATAAAAATCAAATATTAAAATTTTTGTTTGTCCGTCTGTATGTGTGTTCCGGCTAATCTCTGAAACGGCTGGACCGATTTTCACGATACTTTCACTGACAGATGATGGTATAAGGTCTAACATAGGCTACATTTATCTTAGGGTTCCGTTTAAAAAAACAGGGTTCCGTTTACGTTAGTTCTGTGCAAACGAAGTTTTGAATATTCAGAACGTCTTGATATTATCACAAACTGATTTTGGACCAATAAAACGCGTTTAACATTGGTTTGACGTTTATGAGAATACCATTTTGTTGTTTAAACATGGATTTAAACTTATCGAGACCGCATCGAAACTGCTTTATTGTAAGATTTAATTAGCAGAATCGATTAACAGGTCTTTTGCAACTCCGCATACGATTCGAACACGATTTTATTTGTGATAGATGATAAAAGAAGCTTATGTCAAATTGGCACACATATAATATAGTAGTTCTGTGCCCAAATTTCATAGATACAGTGTAGTAGTTTCGGAGCTTATTCAATGCAAACAAACAATCAAATATTTCCCCTTTATAAGGCTGGGATTATATACTCCGGAACGATCCGGGAGATCCGGAACGCCGTAGAAAATTAAAAGCACTGAAAATACAAATCTGGACTTAAACAATAGACTTGAAAATTGAACAAATGAGTGTCGAATCAAATGTCAATGTCATATATGACAGATCGACACACGTCACTTCGATTTTCTGCTCTATTGTAATAATGCAGAGTTGTATTTTCAGTGCTCTGAATCTTCACCGGCGTTCCGGATTCCGGAGCATATACTACTCGCAGCCTTATAATAGTACATAGATTTTATTGTATATTATGCAGGTTTTTTTCAATCTTAAGATAAGTGGAATAAAATCTAAAATTCTTTTAATACACAAAAAAGTATTGGTAAGAAAATTGTACTGTAGGATACTAATATGTGTACCAGAAATCAAACACTTCTATTACACGCTTAAAAGCAATAGCGAAACAACGTTCTAAACTACTTGAACGGACACCGCACAAACAAGTCAAGTTCGACAGATAGAGACAATTATCTGACGAATGCGGTAGCTATCTGTGACACGACGGCATCCCAGATAACACGACATTAGTGTCTTGACGTCACGTTACTAAGCTGACGTCTTGCATTTTGAAAATATAGCTGGAATAATACTCTTAAGCATAGGACCTATCTATAAGAGACGGGGCAGAATAATATATGACTACCCACACCGATTTCGGCGACATACCTACTACATATCGCGCGCCGCCCTCCTCCTCCCTCACCCCCGGGCGTCCCACAAGCGAAACGAGCGACACAACCATACTGAGCTTGCTATATACTATAAATGCTTGCGATAATATCGCGTAATGTGAACGCCAATAGCATTGTAGTGCAGCATTAGGTCCTTCTTTGCTATTACTATATAGCACAATAGTATAGCGTATTCTGAAATGAGGTTAAAACAATTAGACGAGATATAATATTATAGGTAAAAGTAGAATATAATATCAATAGGCTAGATGACAAAAACATTTTTATTGCATAAATAAATGGTACTCTTAAATATGAGTAACTTCTCAGAAGAAACAGTATATCAAAAGTCAATATTTCCAAAGGTAATTTTGTAAAGAAGTCTCGTGAAAACGCTTCATACTAAAGTCGTACCTAGCGGTGATGTCACGCCTAGGTAAAAGTGTATGAAATATAATGTCGCAGGAACATATTTGTAAATATCTCCGATATTTGTGCGTTTAAGTTCATACTTACCATAATTAATGTTTTCGTATATGATGTAAGTAAACTAATGATGCAGGTTTTGTTTACTAATTTAGCAAAAAAAAAAAAAGAATTTTTGTATTTTTTTGGATGCAGCTATCTAATTACTAAACTACACATAAAATATTATATTTTTTTACATTAACCAAGTAGTAATGCCTCAATATTTCTTGAGTATATTAATGAAACTAAATATTTTAGATGTAGTCATCTCCTCTATTGTTGCAATTAAAGTAGGTACAATATAAAGTGTTTTATAATAATTAAAGCCCGTTTAAGAAGCCATTACAAGCCTTAGTTCGATCGCTTACATTGTAGTCCGATCGATTCACAACAGATGGCGTCACTTTGTCCTTGTATGAAAAATTTTTAAGCTAAGAACTCACGGAGCGATTTTCAATCGCACCCGCCGCGCTCGTGCAGCTGCGATTTTATTTCAAAACTCACGAGGCCGGTTATTCGCAAGGCCGGAGATTACAAGACGCCGCGGTTGCGATTTTCGCCCGCCACGTTCGCGGGCGAAAGGCAATACGGGCGTCTGCAAATCTAAACATAAGAATTTTCTGGACTAAAAATCGCTCCGTGAGTTCTTAGCCTTATGTATGCAATAGCGTATCCTTATGTATTAGTCTATGATTATACGTAATCCACACCAGCGTTCAACATTAAAACTTTGCGTGAATCTTCGCGACTTTTAATATTTGTGGCGACATATCTCACCCTACACTATAATGTCAAGTTACATGTAACACAACCGCCCACATACGGCGCCGCCTCCTGCACTATATATAAGTGATGTAACATAACTGCTCTTGTACCGCTACGCGTGCGGCGTGCCGCGTGACCCAAACGGCTGTATTGTCTCAACTTCACAAGCGCCATACATTATGACGTGACGCAAGATAAACAGTCCGCTCAGAGTTATTTTACCAACGACACAAGGCTCATTATCCCCTTGTCAACCGACGTGAGAACGGCTTAACTTTATCTGCGGGCAACATAAGGCGACAGAAGGACCACGCGCAATAAAGGCTATTTGCAAGCCCTAAGCCCTCGTTCCCACGAGCGGTTTTTTAGTTGTCGCGATAGAAAAAACACCAATGTAAATAGAACCGTGTGTGTGTAAATAAAATCGTGTAGAGTTATCAAATTGACACTTCGATACTCAGCTATATTGTACTAGCGCTAAGTTCTATTTACGGCGCTGTTTTTCTGACGCGACCACAAAAAAAACTCTCATGGAAACGGAGGCTAACCCTAAACCTGCCTGCGGACTTGCAGAGCGCAACGCTTATTCAAATTTAAATACTTCGATATGTTCTTGTCGTAGGACATTTCGCGTTTATACGCCTTTTCTAGTTCTTTGCTAATTACAGGGCCACATGTATAGTTTCTACATGGTTGCCAAAAATCATTCACCAGCGGTCTCACAGACCGTACTTAGATGATTACATGTTAACATAGGTACCTACTGGGCACGGGTCTCTCCATAATATAAGATTACAGCCTCCGTGGTCCAGTGGTTCAGAGCTTGACTCTCGACTCGGATGTCGTGGGTTCGATTCCCGCATTGGAACAACAAAAAATGTTGTTTCCTAGTTTGGTAAGGACAATGCAGGCTGATCACCGGATTGTCTGACAAGAAAGATGATCCATACGTCGGATGGGTATGTCAAAAGTAGGTCCTGCCGGCGTGACTATAGCTGTGTATAAGTTATGACCATAGCATTGCCGAAGGCCCCATTTAGAAATTAGAGCTGATAACTCTCCAGCAGGACCCCCGAGCACATCTGGCCTTTTTCATAATGTACTCGATGTGCTCATTCCAACTAAGGGCGGATTCGACCAAACTGGAGTAAAATTTTACTCGAGTATAAATGTTTCCTAATCTAAGAGTAAGCTGGTTTTGCGTTTTTCCAACTACTAATCCAAGAATAAGGTAATTACACGGGAGTAAATATTTACACGGGCGATTTTGACGGAGTAAAGTATTAAACTGAGAATAGTGAATAGTCGCACAGCTGGCTGTCAATTGTCACGATGAATGTCATTGTGAAGTGTTATAATTTGATATTGACATTTTACTGTATTACTCTACGAAATTTAATTATTATGGCGTACAAGTCATTCTAATACAAACAATAGTACATGATTTTTTGTCGGTTTATACATTCGTTCATTATTCATTGAATAATAATACCGAGCATAGTATACACTTCGAGTAACTTGGTAAAACGCAAACGAAGATATCCTAGAGTAAATTGAAGGAGTAAAATTATTCTCATTATAGTAACACTCGTGTAACTTCAAGTTTGGTCGAATCGGGCCTTAGTCTCTTATCTATCCTAGATAAGAGACTAAGGTATACTCTATATATTTGACCTCGCTTGCAAACGTTGTAGCCGAAGAGTGTTGGGGGTTTTAGTCCCCCAACTTTCTCTTTATGGTGTTAGGTAACAAGACTGTCTTATTAGCGTTTTGCACCAATTTTCGACGACTCTCAGAGCTGATTGCATATTGATAGCCCAGCGATCACTGATGCGCATTTGCCCACCACGACTCACTAGTATCACTCGGTCGTCATCGTATCCTTGAGCGTAGAAACTTCTATCGTTCAGTTCTTTCAGCAACCCATTCCCTACCACGTACAGCGGCAGCGGCGACAGTACCCCTGTGGGCATCCTTGGGTCGGCCTTCCCCTGAGCGTCAAGCCCACGATAGTTGATGACGCTACTCTGTTGTTAAGCGTGGCTTTGATCCACTCTATAGTAATTGGGTCTATATTCCTTCAAGCCAGGCTAATAGAGCAGGTTGAGGTATTGTCGAACGCGCCTTCAATATCTAGAAAGGCGTTTAGCGCAAACTCCTTTTCCTCAATGGCTCTGCCTTTCTGGTAGGCAATTTGTCTTTCATGCTTTCGATGAGATAGGTGTCCCTTATGTGGGGATAAAACACCACTGTCCGTCAGTCTGTCACCAAGCTGTATCTTGTGGACCGTGATAGATAACTAGTCAGTTGAAATTTTCACAGACGAAAAATAACGGAATAAAATAAATAATAAAGGGGGATATTCGTGCCGTCAGACTAGTTTTAGTAGACTCTTTTCCGGTTTTTGCATACTAAACAAACAGTAAACATTGTAATTACAATAATAAATGAATTAACAACGCGCCAATCGCTCCCATTGAGCCAGTTCCAGTTTCCTCTGATAGCAGCAGCGGCCGATAACAGTGTTATATACTGTATTACAGCTAAATAGATATAAAAACATGGGCTTTTTCATCCGTTGATGGACGATTTAGACTGGACTATATGCTCCGGAATCCGGAACGTCCGTGAAAATTCCGAGCATTGAAAATCTGCGCTAATACAATTATTTCTATTTTCAATGCTCAGAATTTTCTACGGCCTTCCGGATTCCGGTGCATATAGTTCCAGCATTATATAGTATTCTCCGAGCGAAGTAACCACTCTTGAAATACTATTGTGCCTGGGACAGTTGGTTATTTTAAATGTCGTATGGTTGCCCAAGCACATACGACATTCTCACAGCACAGTCAGCCTAGTCCAGAGGAAGACTGGTCAATACGTCTAGGGTCAACCATGTGCGGGTTTCCTCACGATGTTTTCCTTCACCGTTGGAGCGTCTGTATAATGTACTTGAGATATGAAAAAGTCTCATTGATACACGACACAACCTGGGAATCGAACCTGCACTCTCTCGAGTGCGAATCAAACGGTCTACCCACTAGGCCACGGAGCTCTTAAAAATGAAAAAATATTTATATTTATAAAATAAATTCAATACAAATTAATTAAGTACACCAGCTTTAGCGCGACTTCGTCCGCGTGAATCGCCATTACACCCCCATGGGGTATGCATTTTGAAAAGTACTTTTTTAACGGATTTCTATCTGTTCAATTGTTGATATTTGACTATACAAACTTTGAACCCTCATTTCACCCCTTACAAATTTGAAAAAAAAAGGCTATAAAATATCTACTCAAAACCATTTATTTATAACCTCTGATATTGGAGTTCATGGAAATCGGAACAGATTTTAATTTCATACAAACTTTCAACCCTTATTTTATACCCTCAGAGGCTGAATTGTAACGAACCCTGAAACACGCATTGGATTAAATGTATATAAGATCATAAATCTTAATCAGTGCAGATTTACAGATTATCCATACAAATTTTTCAACACATTTTCCACCCCTTTATGGGTGGAATTTTTCAAGATTACTTCTTAGTGCGCGTCTACATGGCAAATGAAAACTACTGTCCAAATTTTACGTTTCAACTGATTTAGCGGTTACGGCTGTGCGAGCGTCTATATGTCAGTCAGTCAGTGGGGGCATCTACTTTTATATGTATAGTTGTAATCTATATATATACATATATAATATAGATTACAACTAAATACAATGCAAATTATATGTACACTAGCTGCAACCAAAAGACGCTGTTCTGTCTTAATTACTATGAACTAGAATACATAAGTAGCTACCTACATCTACATACACCTACAGTTTCTACACCGACAACCGCACCTACTACCTATTCCTACACCAGGATAGTACCTACACCTACAAACTACATACATACTAACTACATCTACAACTTACTACACCAACCCTACCTACTACCTACACCAACACCTAATACCTTACCTACAAATAATACCTACAAATAGGCTACTTGACCTTGTTTTTATTTATGTCCTAAATGCTTCATAATTGTTTCATTACACAAAAAAAACTTTATTTTGAAACTTAAAAACATACAAAAAATATTTAAAAAGACACTAAAAAGTGTAAACATGCACTAAAAAAAAAGACAGATAGCTGCAAGCAGCTATCTGTCTTACAAAACATCAATGCCAAAAACCTATAAGAATGAAAGAGAAAGCAAATCCATGTCTCATCGCTTTATCAAAGGTTGTCCCCACTTCATCATCCTACTACTAATATAAATGTAAAAGTTTGTGAGGACAGATGGATGGATGTTTGTTACTCTTTCACACAAAAACTACAGGACACATTTTGATGAATTTGGAATGTTAGTACTTTAGGCTCTGGATTAAAACATAGGATACTTTTTACCCAAAAAAGTACAGTAATCCCGTGGGATACAGTATTTGTGAAGGCGAAGACGCGGGCAAAAGTCTTTAATATGGTTGGAATTATGACTTCATTGCACTGAGACTAACACATATTAAGTGTTAGCATGTGGGATAAGGAAAAAAATATATTTATTCTCTTTCTATAGCTTGGTTTCTATGCAATAGTTATTAATCTTAGGTATTAACACTACTTTCTAAATTATATGTTTACTGTTTTGTTTACAAGCTTAAATGATGCTTAATTCTTTTTAGGGATCTGTACCCAAAGGGTAAAAACGGGGCCATATTACTAAGACTAAGGCTGAACTTCTCATGAACTGAGCTAGCTAGACAGTTGAAATTTTCACAGATGACGTATTTCTGTAGCCGCTATAACAACAAAATATAACTAAAAACAGAATATAATCAAAATATATAATTTAACAACCACATTGTCCCCAAATTAATATAAATAATTTATATAAAATACAAATTTCCCAATACCAAGTACCAAGATATAAAAAATAGCATAGAATCAAAAGTGTGGCGGTTAATCTGCAACAAGAACTAAGTTTTTTTTATGGGTATGGGTAACTATACACCACACTGCCTATTGTCCAATCAACATGAGACCGGTTCAGATGGAACTGACAGTGTAAAGGCATCAATTGGCATGATGGTTATATGTTAGTGGTGTATATACTGATGAACTGGAGATTGGATAAGTCTAAGTCATAAGACTGCTTATCATCTAATCGGCAGTGCCATGCTGATTGGATGATAAGCAGTATGGTATATAGCTAGGTACTGGAATTAAATGAATAATGCCTCCTTTTTTCAAATCGGTTAAAATACTTGACTGTGTGTACAACTTGTTTAATTTAACAAGAGGATTTTAATATATGGATAGTGACAAATGGAGTCTACATACAATATGTTCACTGATCATCTTAGTAGACTTTATCTATATAATTTTTTTGGGTACACAAGTTATAAGCTGGACGAAGACTGGGGTGTTAATAAGGTTGACATGCATGTGTATCTGTCCATGGCACCGTAGGTCCCACAGTGAACAACCGATATTGATCAACTTTTTTTAAGCTGATGTGATTGAGAGTATTCATGGCTGTAATTCATCACCATCAGTTTGCTTACTGCTCGTCACAGTTACATATTTTTTAAAATTATGTTTATTAGTTACATAAGTTACATGTTTATTAATAAAATTAATACAAACAGTGTATGTTCACATCGAAACATTATTCATTCAAAAGTTCAATACACCCAATCAGACTGGCTGGAAAATTAATCCGGTCAACTATTTGCTTATGAAAGAATAACAAAATTACGACTACATCATTAAAAAGTTGTAAAAAACGTCACTACGTCCGTACGAAAGTCATAATTTTAATGCCACTTATTTTTACGCCGCTCGTATACGATACAAAAATTATTTAACACGAACTTATGAAATATAGGTCAAAGACTGTACTGTTTACAAATCAAAAAAATATATGCTGTTCCATTTACGAATTGTTATCATTATTGCCATAATTATTTGAAAAGGAGTACCTACTCTCCGAAAAGAATAATATGGTACTTGGTACCTACGCAACTACTCACCTTCTCTTGCTTTCAAGTAGACAGTGTTGGCTACGATATTTTCTAATTCCATCAGTTCCAGGTTGGCGGATTTTGTAGTAGACCCTCCAGGAAATGGTTCGCCGTTGCGGCCTTTTTGCCGCGATCGACGACGACAAAAACTCGCCCATCAATGTATGAACCGTGAACCAGGACCAAACACTACACCATTGGTTTGTAAACACTGTTATGCGATCACACAAGAATCTTCTGCGAGTCGACACGCAAGCTACAGCTGCAGGGGTGTGACTCCCATCAATCCCATTTCACTCTAACACTTATATATTAAAGTCCACGTTATATTGTTTAGTCAGGGGAAATAAAAATAACACACCGAGCCGGAGTTATTGAACACGCCCTGAAATCGAAATAATTTATTGACGGGAGCGAAATACGCTTCACGCTACCAAAGAACACAGCCGGACGAGGTTTCCAGTTGCCATATTAAAATTATAAAAATACCAGCTAACCTCAGTTTGTACAAAAGTGTAATTTGCGAAAGAAAAATATAAATGAATAATTAATAAATGTTTTTTAATACTTTATAGTATATAATAAATTTAAAAAGTATATCAAATACTATTATTCTAAAAATTTTGTTTATTCTTAACAAGTAAGTGAAAGTGAAAGCGGGATTGACTGTTGAATAATAACTAATAAGTGATATTCTGCACACGTTGGGGTTATTTAGTACTTACTTACTCATCTATTAAAAAGCTTTGTGTATAAATTAACGTTTCTTATTAAACATCTATTCGCATATCCTTTAATATTAGTATAATAATAGTATATTTTATTACCATTTTAATGAATAATATTTCCGTAGTTATGTATAATATATATTATCTGAAGGATTTATAAATAATAATATAATAATAATTATACTATCATTTTCAAATTTCTTAAGACTAGCAACATTGTAAGTGTCACGGGAGTGCCAACAACCTACCAACTTTCAGAAATCATAAAATCACTTTAAAAAAGTAAATTATAGTATTAAAGGCTGATAAAACCTTAGAGCAGGGATTCCCAAAGTGGTCGATATCGACCTTAAGGGGTTTACTAGGGGTCGACATAAACGAAAACTGATTATGGGGGTCGACGAGGTCTAAAAATCGACCCCTATTAAATTAACACAAGTTCTTATTTAAAACTTTCAAGATAGGTAGGTACTGTATTGTTTATGTTGTGTTACGTGTACTAAGAATAATTAGTGATTAAGCGAACTTACCTAAGTGAAGTTCTATCATAATTATACGAGGGATTCGTCCGAAGATATTAGTATTTTCACACTTGTAGTATCGCTTGTAAGTATTACCACATAGCACGTAAGTTTAGAGAAATTAAAATCTATAAATCAATTAAACATCCCTTTCCTCTGACGTGACGCACTTCCGGTAGACCTTTCCTGCCGCCATATTCGACTCGAACCATCATTTAGTTCAAAGAAACGGATGATATTTTCTACCAGGATAGTTATTGTTGTAAACAATAAGCGCTGGGTGGGCGGGATTACTTACTAATATCTTCGGACAAATCCCTCGTATAATTATGATAGAACTTCACTTATAGGTAAGTTCGTTTAATCACTAATTATACTTCGGGATTCATCCTCGATTAGTATTTTCATACTTCTAGATGTTTAGAGCCATAAGAGGAAAATATCATGTCGTGGTTTATTATATTTTATTGAAAAATTAAAAACCATCTCCTTAACACAAAATAACTTAAGCTCTAAAAAATGATTTAGCAAAATCTGAACAATCATTGACTATCGGTCTATTATAAAATTTTGCAAAGGTAGTGGAGTTACCTATCCATCCTGCAGCAATACGAATAAGGTGGATATTGATACCATGTTTATATGCTAATGACGTCGAGGCATGACGAGTGCTGTGACCAGAAAAAATGTTTGTACTCTATGGGCGGTAACTAAAGCAATCAGAGTGACACACTTCTTTGTCAATTGTTCTAATGAAATTTGATCATCAGGAAATAAAGATCCCAAATAGTCTAAGACTACATTAACATCCCATGTTACGTTGTACTTTGGTAATGACGGCCTAAGTCTAAAAACTCCTTTACAAAATCTAGTAATCAATGTGTCTTCCATGATACTACCTAATATTAGTGACAATGCAGATCTATAACTGTTGATAGTACCATACTGTTTGCCATTATTAAACACTTCAGTAAAGAAAAATTGAAGGTAATGAGGGTTGGTAAACCTTAATATTATTATTAGAACAGTAATGAAACCATTTTTAAAACACACATCATATTGCTTGAGTGTGTTTTCAGAAAGAGAAGCAATCATAATATCTATTGCTGACTGTGGTACACTTTTATTCAGCATTTCTTTCCGGCTAATATTCCTAAAACCAGGATAGTTGTGGACTGGATATTCCGATCGCTGGAATATGGAATAATAAAATGAGATGAATTTAGCTCTACTGTCTCAGATTCTAACAGACTCGTAAACAGTGGGTACCATGACTGCGTTGGCCACGCCGGTACAATCACAATATCCTTAGCTCGGTCGTTAATAATTTTTCGTAATGTTTTGAGTATACATGAATGGTGGAAAGGCATAAAAATAATAATTTGACCAACTGATCGTGAACGAATCTATAACGACTGCGTCCGGATCTAATTGCCAAGATGCGTATTGAGTACATTTTTTATTCAATCTATCTGCAAATAAATCAATTTCAGGTAAACCGAAATGCGAAAATATTAATTGAAACTCTGTACTTAACAGTTCCCACTCAGTATCTGGATGACTGCGTCTCGATTCCCTATCCGCCACAGTATTATCATTAGATTTGATATAGGCTGCTGTAATGTATATTTTTCGTTGTTCACACCACTGCCATATATCTCTAGTCACTTTATTGAGATGAAGGTATCGAATACCACCCATGCGATTAATATAACTTATTGCAGTCGTGTTATCTACCCTCAAAAGTATTTGACAAGAACGACAATCTTTCGCGAATATTTTCAAGGAGAAATATGCGGCTAAAGTTCTAAATAATTGATATGCTTTTGTTTTTCTATTTCCGTCCACTGACCGTTCGCTGACTGAGCTCCACAAGCTGCGGGGAGGCGTCAGAATATATCTCACGACATTATTGTCGTGAGATCATCTCTAATTCTGTGTACAGAATTCTCTATTGTATCTATCCACCAATTGATATCCGGCAAAAGGCTAGTTGGTATGACCATATAACGATCATAATCATTGTGATTTTTTAAGTTAATATATTTATATCGCTCTAATTCTTTTATATACATCCATCCATATTCTACACTAGGACAGGCAGAAACTAATAAACCAACAAGTTGCACATATTTCCTAATTTTACAACGTCTTATGTGTAAAAATTGTAATAATTTGTCTTTTATTAGAATTTTCTTTTCATTTGGGAGGCTAATATGCCATTTTCTAGAGTCTATAACAAAGCCTAAATATTTACAACTCTGGGATGCTGTTAAGGAACTTTTTTCTGAATTTAATATAAATCCTAAAGCTTTTAATAAGTTTTTCGTTGAATCATAATTGCGCATACAATCAGAAAATGTACGACCTATTAGGCAAATGTCATCTAGGTAACATGATGACATATAGCCAATAGTTCTAAGCAACTTAAATACTGGCCTTAATAATTTGGTACAGATATATGGGGCAGTGCATAAACCAAAAGGTAGAACATTAAATTCATACATTTTTTGAGAACCCTCATTTCCTACTAACATAAATCTCAAATATTTGCGAGAGCTAGGGTGTATTCTTATAAGCATATATGCATCTTTTAAATCAATGGTAGCCATATAACATTCTTTAGATATCAATTTTAAGACCGTTCGAACATCTTCCATCTTAAAATGTTTGGTTTTTATAAATTTATTTAATCCTTTCAAGTTTAAAATAAATCTCATTGTACCCTTCGATTTTGGAATAAGAAATACACGTGATACAAATTGTTTGTACAGGACAAGGGTCACATGCAGATATAGTACCAATAGAGAGAAGATGCTTTATAGCGACATCGAAATGTGTCTGTTCTACCCCAGAACGCGCAACAGTAATTTTTGGAGCAGCTTGAGTCACTGGCTTATTAAAATGTATTTTATAGCCGTTTATCCAGGACAAAAGTGTTTTGTCACTTGTGAGTAGACACCATTCATAAGCGAAGTGACTTAATCTGCCCGCGTAGCTTACTTGGTTCTCAGGGCGCGCTTGCCGAGGCCGATGTGATGATGTTCTGGAAGACTTCCCTGGCGCAACTGGCGAGGGCAGTTGGCGATACCGTCCCGTCCTTGAGGTTGACGAAGGCGTTGGTGGCGGCTGGCGACTTGGTGCTGACGAGTTGGCTGCCTGCTGCCTGTTGGATCCACTCGTCGTCTTCCAGTTTAAACTTTTAACCCGGCCGTTAAACTTCTTTACCAGTTCCTTTAGTTCTGCGCCTGATTTACTAACAGCTTTACCAGTTTTCAGGGTCTCGCCCAGATTATCACCAAACAAATTTTTTTCTATTGTAGTGTTTGCTAATAATTGCCCTTTTACATCTTTTTTAAGAGTAGACAACACGAAGGACTTGCGCGCTGTCGAGTCATTATAATGTACATCACATAGTAGGCGAGTATCATCGACTAGATGCTGTAGCAGCTCGTGATCGGGTTTGTGAACTATTAATTTGGTATGTGATGGTTCTGCCCAGACAAGAAATCACAGTCGCCAAGCTCTTTTGACGCGTCTCTAATACCTTGTCACGCTTTAGTTGCGCTTCTGTTAGCTACCTTACCGTAGCTCTAAAGCTACCTTTATCTCTGCGTTTAGTTCGGGAGCTCCAATTGATTGGCAGTTTTCAAGCACAGGATACTTCTTTATAAAATCCTTGCGTTCCTCAGCTTTCAATCCAGCCCTCAAAATATATGCCAGTATGTTCGCTAGCTCAGGGTTTATGGCTGGTCCATATTCTACGACAGTAGTTGGGTCGTCGCCGAGAATATTCAAAATTTGAGGGTCCATACCTGCATCACCACCACTCATCATCTATTAAAGATGATGATGGTTTACGAGCGTCCTATAATATATCTTTACTAATAGCGAAGTCGGGGAAACCCCACACAATTGGAGAGCAGCTTATCTTACCAGCCATTGCGGAGGTCCTTAACAAGGTGTTGCACAAGCCCGCACATGATATTTTAAAGAGAATACCTTTGAGCAATAACACCGTTCAGAGACGCATAGACGAGATGGGACGCGATGTGGAAAACATTTTATGCAAGTTCTCACAGACCAACAGATTCTCTCTCCAGTTGGAAGAGTCTACATTACCCGGCAATGAAGCTCTGTTGTTAGAATATGTTCGATATATCAAGGATGAAAATATGTGCCAAAGAACTGCTTTTTGCCACATATTTAGAGACCAGAGGAGGATCAATTTTTCAGACCGTGGAACATATTTTTACTGACAAAGCTATTCCATGGAAGAACATTGTTTCTGTTGCGACTGATGGTGCACCGTCTATGGTTGGTCGTCATCGTGGTTTTATAGCTCACTTAAAGCGACAACTGCCTGATGTACTGGCGTAGACAGAGAATAGAACTACCTATACTCTCTCTACGTGTACTGGTCATTCACTGCGTGATTCACAGGCAGCATTTAGTAGCAAAAAGCTGAGTCCTAGATTGCATAAGATTTTACAATATATAATAAATGTTATCAACAAGATTCGAAGCAATTCTTTGAACTCTCGGTTATTTGCTCAGCTATGTGAGGAAAACGACGAAGTCTTTACTCGATTACTTCTGCACACTGAAGTTCGCTGGTTATCAAGAGGCTCTTGCTTAGAAAGATTTTCAGCCATTTTTGAATCTGTGTTGGAGTTTTTACAAGAAAAAGATCCGAATTTGAAAGAAAATCTGAACAATTGTAAAACAGATATATTTTATTACTTGACTGATATCTTTGGAATGTTCAACAAAGTTAATTTGCAGCTGCAGGGTGACGGTCTTAACTTGATTAAAACAAAATCAATTATATCGGCCATCGTGGGTAAACTAATCCTTTATAAACAAAATTATTACTTAACTACACAAAATTAACTTTATAATAAATCCGTACAATACCACAGCCATAGAAGAAGCCAATGTGATAATGCAAGAAGAGTTGATTACAATCAGCACAGACGAAGAGCTTAAGCTGAAGTTCAACCAAGGCTATCAGAAGTTCTGGTTGCAACGAAACATTGAAACACAGTATCCTACACTGTGGAACATTGCTGAAAAATACCTTATCGCTATTCATCATACCTAGTTGAAAAAAGCTTCAGTGTGGTAACAAACATTTTGACGAAACAAAGAAACCGTTTGAAAATCAACGAACGTGGAGATTTAAGGCTGCAACTCACCAATATTGAACCGGATGTAGCTAGATTGGTAGATAGTCATACCAGTACCAGGTTCATCCATCACACTGAATGTTTTGTTTTCTCTTTGCGAATGAATACTTTTTTAAATATAATTTCCTACCTACTTAAGATTCTTTAAGTACTTAATTTGTAATAATCATTATAAATTAAACTTGATATTTACTGAATTGTATGTTTTTTATTTTGTTAAATTTTGATGAGAAAATGAAGTCAACTTTACTCACTTAACCAAGTGAAAAGTTTTCCAGTTGGTACCTTAGTACCTAGGTATTTTGTATCAATAGGAAAAAACTAAAGAACCCCTTATTCATAATAGTCTGCTAACTTAAAGCATTGCTAATTACTCTGTCTTTTTCTATTGGCCTAAGTCAGAATGAAAAATAACATCTGTAGCAGCCGTTTTAAGTAGAGGACCATTATGAATAAGGAGGTTGATCTTAAAAGTATGTAATTTGGCCATGGGGGTCTGAGATAACAGTTTATTTTGGAAAAAGGGTCACTTGTCCAAAATTGTTTGGGGATACCTGCCTTAGAGCATCTGACCAAAGCTCTAAAGCGCCATACTCACGGGCCACGCCGCCCACGGCCCATCCAGCAAATCCAGCACCGGTACTAATAGCCGTCATTATGTCAATAGTGTCAATCATATATAAATTTTTGCCTACAAGTCCGCGGCCTTGAGCTTGCAGGCTGGATGGTCAGTACAATGGCAACGGCAACAGACTGGCAATGGCTGATTGCTATAGCGCTATGGAGCAAAAGATTTAGCATCCAGCTCACAATAATTTTAAAAAATTTAGCGCTATGGTACCTATGTAAAACCAATGTAAAACAGCTGAGATTGCCGGGAATTCAATGGGTGACGTTGTAGTTTTTTGTATTTCCTCATAAATTTGTGTTATTTCGGTTCTTAATGTGTAATATTGGTAGAATTAACCATTATTTTTAATTAATTATTAATATTCGTTAACGTGCACAAGTGTGGGTAAGTGGTACAGCTTCTAAAAAAGTGCTATTTTGTGTTTCCCTCCAAAACTCCCTAGGAACTTTGACTATTTATTTGGACTTTGACTAGACTTTAGACACGACGATTTAGGAATACAGTGTTGAAAATTGAAACAAAAGTTCTATTTCCCGCCTTTTTGACTTGACACTGGCAAATGATTATAAGCCAATGCCATATATTACAGTAAAACAGCTGTTAAATATCAAAATTAGTCAGCTGTCATATGTCAATAAACATGCGTGTTTTTCGTTACCACGATGTGCAAAAAATGTGGTATTTCACTGAATTTCCCCAGAAATAAAATAGAAAATGACTGGAACAATTGACCAAGGTTTAAATACTCAAAGTTTTTAACCATAACGGTTAATTGATAGAGAAAAATGAGCACCAATCCGTGTAAAGTTTGTGGAGGCACAGACTTAAATCTCGTGGATGGATTTTATTATTGCGTAGAATGCGGCACTCAGGATGTGAACGTACGGGAAACGATCGTGGAGCAGTCTGTGTTAGCAGATGGAACGTTCGCGCTCTCTACCCATAAGCGGATAACCATTGCCAAAGATGGAGTTGAGAGTAAGTATTTCCTTTTGGCGGCAATTTTTTTGTGGTTATTGTTCAATGATAGCTTTCCTGTACTGAAAAGATTAAAGTTACTACAGTCGAGATATGGTAGCTGACTCTAAAAGAAGTAGCCAAAGATACAGTGTGTGGAATTCCATCAATAGAGGTCCAGCTGTTTCAGAACTGATCTAGGTGGAATAAACAGACAGATTGATACTTCTTTATCAATGAAGAATCTGTTGATTTGTATGTAAGATATGTATACTCCGTTCCAATAGGCAAATTACCCAAACTTTTTTTTTTCGTCTATTCTATATTAGACAACATGTTAATAAACAATCTAAAACCCATTTTTGTGAATCTTCACAAATGACGAAGATACAAACAAATTAAATTTACACTAAGAAAGAGAGTGATAGATCCGCCTTTGACATTACAAATTGTTTTGCGAGAAAGAGATCAGCAATAGTTTTTATTTCCTTATAATTTTATATCACATCAACCGAAATATCTATTTCTTTTAGATTTATGTATCTCTATTCAACAATTTTAAAATTTTATTTGTGAAAATGTGATATTCGACACAAGGCAACATCCCTACACAATGTTATTGGAACGAAGTTCCTTATGGTACGTTGCGAATTGTATTGAGGCTAGACGGATTATAGGCACGACACTTTTTGCCACTCGAAATCACAATGTAATAACGACTATTAAGAATGATACAAAAAAACGACCTTATCACCTTGACAATAATGTAGAATTTTGCAATTACACATTGTGACTGTTATGACTGTTACATATTGTGACTAGCTAGCCGGGCCTTAGGTATGCGAATATGTATATGAAGAGCGCTTGATGTTATTACTCAGTACGGAGCCGGACTTCGCGGCAGCAACACTGCGATCAGCAAGCAACCCGCCCCCTCACCCCTGTCCCTGCCTAAGGCGCGGTAACTATTTCTGCGCGCACTATATATACTTAGTTCAACTATTTGTTTCGTATAATATAATATACTATATCTATACAGATAAACAAAATTGAAGTCTGTTTGTAATTTCATATTAACAGCTTTTATTTTCACTTAATGCATTTAAAAGTATGATTGGTACTTACAATAAAATATAAATTGTTAACATTTTTCTGTCCGTCTGTCAGTCTGTGTGTTTGTTCCGGCAAATCTCTGTATATATATGTATCCAAAATAGGCTTCAATTCTTCATTATCAACTATATATTTATATTATAATATACATATATAATTATTATAACTTCGTTCCATCCGGGAGTCCCTTGACACCTCTCAAGTTTTTTAAATGTAAACAAAGCTATATAATGTTGTCAGCTATAATGTTACTAATTTAAATGTCATAAAATCACAGCAAAATATAGGAATACTAGCTTTTTCCTGTGGCTTTGCCCATGTATATTATCGGGTATCCAGCGGGAAAACTGTATTTTTTTGGGATAAAAGTTTCCTGTTTTAATCCAGAGCCTATACTACTACCATAACAAATTTCATTGAAATCCGTTTAGTAGTTTTTGCATGAAAGAGTAACAAACATCCATCCATACATATAGATGTATGGACTATGGACTATGGACTGAGGATGGATAGCCATCCTCACAAACTTTTACATTTGTAATTAGTAGAACAATGACACATTAATTTGGTGGGATTTCATATATTTTTTATTACATTTAATTGTAACGGAGCTGGAGTATAAGACATGTCTTCTGGTGGTTTAGATAAGATAATCAGTATTAGTCAAGCTATTTAATTAATACAATGATATTTCAGTGAGTCCTGAATGGTACAAGTGGCATGCATACAACTTTATATTAGCGGGCCTGACTGACGAGCTGATAGCACTTGGTGCGGCACCCTCAGTGCGATCCAAAGTTCTCTGGATATGGACTAGATATGTTAAAAAATACCAGAACAAGACTGAAATGAGGTAAAGGTTTTTTACAATTTATTAAGGAAAAATAATAATTGTGGCAACATATTAAGAAAGAATCATATGACAAGTATGTAGATTTAATAACCTACTAAGCTGTTTGTGTTAAACCAGTAATACATAATACATATTAGTGGGTATGTTCATATTAATCATTAATCATAAAAGTTGCATAACAAAATTGCCATTAGACCGCTGCCTCCAATTTCGCTGTGAAAGGCGAGAGGAGTGGCGACGGGCCGTGACAGCAGCGGCGACTTGCACAGGCGGGCGCCATAGACACCGCGTATATATCTGTATAATCTATGGACACCGCTTGTCAGAAATGCACTTCTGTCAAACGGTGACTATGGCGCACAGTGGTTCCAATTCCAAAATTCGTGGACATAGACCCCGAAGTCGAAATTTCGACTTGATTTTTTTTTCTGTGATAGAAAACAACATTTCAAACAACTTTTACTTTTGCACAATTCTTCGAAAAACTTATATTTTTCAAGATATAAAATAAATTAAAAAAAATTGTATGGAGAAAAACACATTTTATTTTTTTTCTTCAACTGCCGTAGTTTGCGGGGTGTTTTGAGGCATAGGCGTATTAGATAAGGTGACAAGGAATATAAAAATAATTTTATTTGGTCTCGCAGAGTGCGGCCGCGCAAGAAAATTAAGTTTAATTTTTTTTTTATGAAAACGCTTTTTTTACAAAGAATGAAATGTTTTTCGTAATGTTGTTCTTCTTTTTTGTATTTTTACTTTTAATTATATCATCTAAGAGTGAAATATCCTATCAAATACTATAAAAAATGGTTTTTGTTGAAAAATTTAATTTTATTTTATTCATTATTTTTACAAAGTTAAGACCTTTTTTAGGAATGATTTGTTACTTGTTAGCAGGATTAAACGTCTGTTTAGTTAAAGAAAATGCTATATCATAACAAGAGGGTCTGAAATGTTTTGAGACTCTATAAACATTACTTCTTCTTCTATAACATCATCAACATCATCGTTGTGAAGTAATTGAACTGCTTCAGGGTGTAAATTATGATGCGATAATTTGAAGAATTTAGGTCTAAGATTGGAAATGTGTGGATCAGAGCTAATCAAAAGACCTTGAATAATATCTTCGTTCGTCTGGATCCTTCCTATTTTCCGTGTATGTCCCTCTATTACTTTTCTGAAATCCTTATTGCTAGCTTCTGATGCTTCTTCTGATAATATACGAGGGCGGGTCAATAAGTCCGTGACTTTTGGAATAAAACACAGATTTTTTGATAAATAAATCATTTTATTTTTCAACGTAGACCCCCTTGAGCTCTATACACTTTGTCCAAAGCTTCTCCAATTTTTTTATCCCTTCCAAAAAATATGATTTGTCGAGGTCCTCAAAATAGGCCTTTGTTTGCGAGATGACTTCATCATTGGAGTCATATCTTTTTCCACCGAGCCATTTTTTCAGGTTTGGGAACAAGAAGTAGTCACTCGGAGCCAAATCTGGAGAATAGGCTGGATGTGGGAGCAATTCATAGCCCAATTCATGGATTTTTGCCATGGCAACTGCACATGTGTGCACCCTTGCATTGTCTTGGTGAAAAAGAACTTTTTTCTTGGACAAATGAGGTCGGTTTTTTTTTCAAATCCTCATTGAAGCGGTCCAATAAGTTGGCATAATATTCCCTATTAATTGTTCTTCCCTTTTGAAGATAGTCAATGTGGATTATCCCACGTGCATCCCAAAAAACAGTCGCCATAACTTTATTGGCTGACAAACCCACCTTGGCCTTCTTTGGCCCCGATTCACCCTGTAACCCACCAAACCGAAACCGAAACCGAAACCCACTGTTTTGACTGTTGTTTGGTCTCTGGTGTGTTGTGATGGATCCATGTTTCGTCCACGGTTACAAAACGGCGCAAAAACTCCTCCATATTGTGATTAAACAACGCCAAACCTTCCTGTGAAGTTACACGATTGCGTTTGTGGTCGACTGTGAGCAAACGCGGCACCCATCTTGCGGAAAGCTTTCTCATGCCCAAGTGATCATTCAAAATTGAAACCACTGAGCCATGCGAGATGCCTATGGCTTCCACAATCTCTTGCACTTTCAATCTTCGGTCGGCCAACACCATATCGTGAATTTTTTCGATTGTTTCGGGTGTAGAGACCTCAACTGGGCGTCCAGGACGTTCGGCATCTTCAGTGCTTGTACGGCCACAACGAAATTCAGTAAACCACTTTTTTACCATTGAAATCGATGGTGCAGAGTCCCCGTAGTATTTATCAAGCTTAGCCTTGGTCTCGGTAATGGTTTTTTTTCGCAAAAAATAATGCTTAATAAGCACACGAAATTCACTTTTTTCCATTGTTTCCTTAAGTTACTGGATAGTCTGATAAAGATAGCTGTAAAACACAAACTAACTGACGCAGCAACTTCAAATTTTGATAGGAGTCAACTGACAGATGCCTGTTGACAGGAGTAGTGTTGCTTTTTCAGTAAGGAGGTTAGAAATTCAAAAAGTCACGGACTTATTGACCCGCCTTAGTACCTAGAAAAGGAATTTAATTTCATTAGAGTAAGCCAAAGAATAACAAATCACTATATTATATTAAATAAAAATGAAGTAATATTGGCTTACCTATGGGTAAAACTGAATAATGTTTGCAAATATCAGCACCATGTATCAGAAGTTTGTGGACGCTTGTTGGCATATAATACCAAGGGTAAAGCTGGACGTACTTTTCTGCTGTTTCTCTGCAGTATAATCTGAAGGCCTCAATATTTATCGACTTTCCTGAAGATATGGCTTGTAGAATCACGGAAAATCGGAATATTAAGTTTTCGTCAATTCCTGTGATTCTAGATGACCTTTTTAGTCATCAAAAAATCGCCTTGCAGTGTTTCCATCGTTTGTAGTTCCAAAACCCTGTCAATTGAAGAAAAAAATAGTTAATCATAGGCTTAAATTATAAAAATAAAAGCTAATCAAGTAAAAAAAGCATTCAATTCGCAAATGAGGTAGGTACCTGTATCACAATATCGATTAGTAATCCGGTTTGCTCACGATATTCTTGTTGTGTACACTCTTTCTTGGCTTTTTTCAATGTCTGGTCTCCAGCACGAGCACTCCATTTCTTGAAGTCCATATTATACGATATGTGAAGAAGACACTCCATACACCGAATTCTCATATGGAGTGAGGATAGACCATACTCGTAAATTTCTTCACGAAGTGACTTTTGAGCCAAGACATCTAGTTTATTCATTTGACTTGGTGTTGCCAAGCAAATGGGGCATGTTGCTTGCGATGGAACATCTGCTATTGTGTTTACCACTTTCCCATCAATCATCGTCATATGCAGTTCGTGGGATATCTCCGCATTATTATAACGCGTGGGAGTCAATTCTGCAATCGCTACCTTCATATCAGACTCTTCAGCCTTTATGAAATCTGAAGTTTCCGTTGAGAAGGTGAATTTGACTGGTCGACAGTAATAAGTTGAACAAGGAGCTGGATTCTCCCAAACAATCAACTCATTTCCATCTACCAGTCGAAGTGGGACGACACTGGTCATGACGTATATTGTACTCGGAAGCCTCTAGATTCCACCGTTGTTTATAGATACTCTGTGATGAGGAGCCGTCAAGACCCCACTTTCATATCATTTTTAACCCTTCATCATCTATGACCGGGTATACAAACTTTGCACTATCCGGTCATAGTCGATGTTTGTTCAAAATATTTTTATTGCGGGAGTTATTACAAATAGTAGGAATTTCTAAATAGAACGTAATGTGGACCGCTAAGACCAACCTCAACTCCATTTGAGCCCCCAAAGACCCTGCTTGGACCCCCAAGACGTTTAATCCCGCCAACAAATCATTCCTAAAAAAAGTCTTAACTTTGTAAAAAAATGAATTAAAATAAAATTAAAATGTTCAACAAAAACCATTTTTATAGTATTTTATGGGATATTTCACTCTTAGATGATATAATTAAAAGTAAAAATACAAAAAAGAAGTAAAACATTACGAAAAACATTTCATTCTTTGTAAAAAAAGCGTTTTCATAAAAAAAAATTAAACTTAATTTTCTTGCGCGGCCGCACTCTGCGAGACCAAATAAAATTATTTTTATATTCCTTGTCACCTTATCTAATACGCCTATGCCTCAAAACACCCCGCAAACTACGGCAGTTGAAGAAAAAAAAAAAATGTGTTTTTCTCCATACAATTTTTTTAAATTTATTTTATATCTTTTTTCGAAGAATTGTACAAAAGTAAAAGTTGTTTGAAATGTTGTTTTCTATCACAGAAAAAAAAATCAAGTCGAAATTCCGACTTCGGGGTCTATGTCCAAGAATTTTGGAATTGGAACCACTGTGTGGCGCCCGCCTGTGCGCTCCGCCGCTGCTGTCACTGCAGCCGCCGCGCCGCGCCGTTCACCGCGAAATTCGAGACATCCTTACAATTTACAAAGATGCTTGAATTATGTATTTATTAGCTGCATTCTTTGAGAAACATTTTTTTGGCGAATGCGCATTAAGATGTGCGCGCGCATGTTTAATAAAGGAGCTGAAATTTTTGAAATTTGTTAGGAAGTACTAAATATTTTGCAACGCCAGGTAATTTCAATAACGTGTCGGCATTTAAAACAAACAATTAGCCACCTTTTAGGCAATGTTGGAATTAATAATTAATGTTTGGTTATAAGCGCGTTGGGTATAAATAATTACAACATCTTGATTTTGAGTAGCGAAATAATAAAAAAAAAAATGTTGTTGCGCCCGCTACTTGAAAAGTTGATGCGATAGTGATTGAAAAATTTGAATGAAATTCCAACTTCCTATTTAATATTTGTATTCTTGATTAGGATTTTTAAATTTATGCGCCAAAAAATTATCCGCATAAGTTTATTCAATAAATTTTTTTTTCCCAAAGAATGCACCCAATGATAATGTAACAACAAATAACTTATCTTTTACCTATCTGTAAACTTATGTAGTTTAAACTGTAACTTAGTATTCCACACGTATTTTTTTTTTTTTTAGGAAAACAAAAGCCCAGGAGAATGCTATAAACAACAACGATAAAAGTTGTTTTGACAATGATAATTCAAAGCTATTTATGTTTGAGGATGATGATGATGATGAAAAGAAAATGGAAGAGGAATCTTTGGAGAAAAACAATGTTGGTATGACTACAATCAATAAAACAAGTTTAATAGCGATCCTGTACATAGCTCTTAATTTAGATCACAGTGATATACAACTATATCACTTGTTTTTATTCATAAAAGAGGGAAGATTGAGTATCAATGACTGTATAAAGTTCATACCAGTCGCGATTAACAGAAAAGTTATACCAAATTGGCATAGTTTTACCTCTTGCACAACAATTTATACACAAAGATATGTGCGTCAGGTCGCAATGAATTATTTCAAGCATCTCAACTTAGGTATACCGATTGTACCGAATCTGACGAAAATTTTAGACAATTTTATAAAAGAGCTCTGTTTGCCATTGGATTTTAGGGAATTCGTTTTATCACTGACGTATTTAATGCCCTGTGATTATTTACAAATTGATGAAAGGTCGATGAAGTCTCTAGTCCGTCTCCCAAATTATGAAGAAGTTGTCATGTCATATGTGCTATTGGGCATTAAGATATGCTTTGGCTTAGACGACGATTATGAGGTGAAATTATCAGATGATATAGATGTAATTAATTGTAATGCAAACCCTTTGAAATCTTACAACCTTGGCTTCCATCCCGAACCGTCAAACAGGCTTTTTTCATTTCGCGATTGGTACAATTATTTATGTTTAAGAAGAACAATGCTGTCTAAATATAATATACATATGGCACAAAAAATAGATCTACCAATAGATGATTATGAATTAGTAGAACAATTCCCTAGAAGAACTCATAAAAAACTTGAGTTAAGCTTTGACGTAGCTATGGATATACTAAGCAAGATAAAGGAAGAAAATGTACAGAAAGTTATTAATAAGGATGAGTTTCCGCCTTCATTGACTCCGTTTGCAACGAATGTGGAAGTGATAGGCCAGTTTATACAAGACCCGGAAATGAAATTACAATTGTGTGAAGATTTTTCTCAATACTCGATCAAATACGCTGTAAAAAGTCTCGAATTATATGACGTAAATACTTATAAATTAGAAGGAGTGAGTAAACGTAACAAAACTATTAATAAATACATAGTAGGTTTAGATTCGAACCCAAGTAACAAACAAATGGTGTATGTAAGAAATTGTGAAAATCAAAACTGGTTAAAAACAAAACCACCCACGGCTGATCATATGAAAAAAGTAGAAAATAAATGTGATTTAGAAAGCGATGATGAATGTGCAGAACCAGAAGAAGCAAAACAAACTGAAATGGATGATGATGATATAATTGCTAATGTTAGTAGTAAAATAGATGAAGAAATTGATGACGTGAATATTTTCGACGATGATTTTGCAGAAATCAATGACCACTTTGAAGAGTCGAAAGAACCGAGCCTTGAATTAAATGCAACGAAAACAGAGTGTGACGAATTTATAGCACATGATAATATGTATATTAGTGATAATAGTAATCATTCCATACCCGCTGTCCCCGATAACATGGAAAGAACTAAAATTATTCAAGAACTTATAGAAATAGCATGTATGAAGTACAAAATACCTGTTCCTAAAGAAACAACTGTAGATAAGCCTAAGAAAAGAAAAATGAACACGGAAAAGAATACAGGAGAAATTGAAGTAAAAAGGAAAAGATCTGAAAATATAGGTAAGAGAGGTGAAACTAAGTCTCTTATTAATGACATAATATCGGCATACTACGAAACATTACAAGCAGACGTATTAAATAAAATATCAGAAGAGGTAAGGAATGTAGTACAAAACATAGTTAATGAATCTGAAAATAATTTAAATGCATCCCAAAGTTTACTTGAACAAAGCATAGCTGACCTTAACGATTCCGAAATAATTAATGAATTAGGAGTAAATGATACTAATATAAACGTAGAAGCAGAAGAAAAAAATACTCTAGAAGAAAGTGTAAAAGATAGTCCACAAGAAAAGGGAGTTGAAGAAGAAAGTGTTAACGAATCAAAAATTGACGAATCAGATGAAAGCGAGGTAGACGAAGAACTGTTACCGAAAATAGTTGATCCAAAATATGACGCTGATACGCACGACATAAAACAATTATATCTAAAAGTACCTGACGACGAAGATAAAGATGTTTTCGACGTTGACGATGAGAACCTCAAAAAAATTATCGAAAAGAAAATAGAGGAAGGATATAACAATGAGAATATTCTAGAACATAAGACAGATTTAAAAGATAATGATGATTCTGATGATGATCTACCTTTGAGTGTGTATAAAAATGAGAAACTACTCTATGAAAATCGAAAGAAAATGAGAGCTATAATATTGGAACCATTTTTTGATAAGAAAGTAGAACATTTTAATTATTGGATTCGAAGATACAGTAGTAAAAGGTTTATAAAATCAATAGATATTCTTGGTAGATTTGATTCTGAACTCAGCAATACATTCCCAAAAAGTTTTGTGTTCGTTGTCAATGAGTGTGCGCAAGTTGTTGACTGTTCTGCTTTTGTATTGTATAAGAGTCTTGTGAATTTGGAACAAAAATTGTTGTCGTTAAACGATGAAGAATAGATTAGAATTATATACTAATAGCTCCTCCACATAGATTTCGATGATGTGACCAGTTTCATTAAAACTAGGGCAGCTACGCAGGAGTTATTGTATAATGCGCAAGTATGTGTGCAGTTCACAAGAGCACTCTCTCTTCCTTTACTCTCGAATCCTAGTAGGACGAATAACCGATGCGACTGGGGAGAGATCAGGCAGGTCCGACTTTTTACATGCCCATCCAATGCGACCCATGGATCATCTTTCTTGTTTCTTGACAATCAGGTGATCAGCCTTCATTGTCGTTAACAAACATGGAAACAATTTTTTTTGTTGTTCCAACGCGGGAATCGAATCCGCTACCTCCGAGTCGAGAGCCAAGCTCTAAACAACTAGACCACGGAGGCTAGAATTATATAGCCAATAACAAAATCATGTTCAAATTCACAATATTGTTTTTCTAGGAATTTGAATCTGAAGCCAAATACACGCAATTGTTTGTGATTAAGTTGGCATGCTGTCACATTGGCACACGCATAAAATCGTGAATGTGCGAGTGCGAACTGCGAAAGCATGCCAATGAGGATCAATCGTTTTTTGTGGGGTATGCAGACTTATGGCGACAAAAAAAACAGTAAATACTGTAAAGAAATTATTTAAATCGGACCAAAAATGACGAAGATACAGCAATTTTTGTGCATTAGTTCTTAAAACGCGCCTGAGAATGAAGCGCGTCGCTGTGACGTCATCTGTCGTCGTCACCTCCCCTCTAAAACAATGCACGAGAGGCACAACCGTTGAGAATTGGAGAATGAATACCTAGGCAATACCTATGAAGTATGAGTCATCGTAACCAATTCAGCTGAATTGCAAACTAGCCGTTCAGAAAAACTTTAGTAAATCAACCATTTCTTGACGGATTTTAATAATTTAAAAAATAAAATGTTCAGTAAGTTAATATACATACGATGTACTCAGTAAAAATCAGATTCGTTACTAAGAGATTGATCCTCATTGCCAACTAAACAGAAATATTATCTATTTAAATCCTTACTATAATATTATAAATGTGAAAGCGTGGATGTTTGTTGCTCTTTCACGCAAAAACTACTGAACGGATTTCGATGAAATTCGGTATGGTAGTAGTTTAGACTCTGGATTAAAACATAGGCTACTTTTTATCCCGAAAAAGTAGTGTTCCCGAGGGATACTGTATTTACGCGGGCGGAGCCGCGGGAAACAGCTAGTAAATAATATTGAAGGGCCTGTTTGTAATTTAAAAATAACAGCTGTCATAAACACAATATATGATGGTATATACGGTACCTACACCAGTCCGTCTGTCTGTTTGTTCCGGCTCATCTTTGAAACGGCTAGATCAATTTTGGCCGGACTCACTGGCAGATATGAGATAGCTGATGTTTTAAGGAGAAACTTAGCCTACTTTTATCTTATGATTCCGTATCCGTTAGTGCTATACAAACGACGAACTAGTAAAAAATAATTATGTAGGTACTTGAACTGAACTGCATATTTGAATTTTTAGAAAAATATATTTTTTATTTTTTGTCTCGTGCCTTTTAATGTTTTTTGTTAGGATAATCGTTAAATTTGTTGTTAAATGTGATGGTATATGCGTTTATGTGATCTTATTGAATAGGGAATATGCATGTGACACCAAAATGGATATTTTTTTTAATTTGTAATCTTATCGCAAAAAAAACCTACCTGTACAAATGTTTTTTAAATTTATCGTTAATTAATAGGGAAATTTAATCATCAAAAAGTGTTTTTTTAACTCCCGCGCAAATTTCAAAAATGGATATGTACTGGCGGAACAAAACGTGACGTCATCGTACAGACGAACGTGTATCAACTTTCAAAACTAATTTTTTTATATATTTAAGGCGGAAGGTATTCAACCATTGAATACCTTCCGCCTTAAATATAAAAAAATGGGACTATATTATGAAGGCCGAAGAAAATTCTGAGCATTGAAAATATAACTCTGCGTTAATACAATAGAGTTGAAAATCGAACGCATGAGTGTTGAGACAAATGGCAATGTCACATATGACAGCTCGACACGACACTCGTAACTTCCATTTTTAACTCTATTGTATTAGCGCAGAGTTATATTTTCAGAGCACTGAATTTTTCAAAGCCAGGCGGATTCCGGGCTTTTTTTCCTTGATATAGTCCCAGCGTAATAAATCTAAGAGTAGAGAAATCTCGATCCTTGAAATTTGTTTCTTTTTATAATTCGTATAATGATAATTCTTCACTTACTTCTTTCTCTTCTTTTTCTTCTTTTTACTTTTTTTAAACTTCATAAATTTGTTTTATTTCGGTTCTTAATGTGTAATATTGGTAGAATATTAACCATTAAATATTCGTTATCGTGCACAAGTGTGGACAAGTGGTACAACTTCTAAAAACGTGCTATTTGTGTTTCCCGCCAAAACTCCCTAGGAACTTTCAGTAAAGCTTCTACCACTTTACTGCATCGACTGACATGACTCATAGACTGTACAGACTATATATTTGGACTTTGATTAGACTTTAGACTTGACGATATGGGAATACGGTGTTGAAATTTGAAACGAAAGTTCTATTTCCCGCCTTTTTAACTTGACACTGGCAAATAGTTATAAGCCGATGCCATATATAAATAAAAAAAAAATACCGCGATTAGTTTTGACGGGCGGGCAGTTCAATGGGTGACGTTGTGGATTTTGTATTTCCTCATAAATTTGTGTTATTTCGGTTCTTAATGTGTAATATTGGTAGAATATTAACCATTGAATATTCGTTAACGTGCACAACTGTGGGCAAGTGTGTGAGGTGCAGTGCCTGGTAACTTAAAACATAATTAATCACGTTCAAGCGCGGGGAGGGGGTGCACTAACTGCTAACTTATAAGTTAAAGTAAGTTAAACTTTACTTAAGTAAGTTAAGTAAGTACTTAAGTAAGTAGTAAAAAGTTTACTTAAGTAAGTTTAATATAAATTATACTATACAAAGAACCTATCTACTAATAATATAAAAAGAAAAGAATGTCTCCTGTTCCGAAGTTTCCCGCGCTTTTTTTCCTTCTTCTTTTTGCATAGCCTCCCCTGTAATAGGAGTTGCCAACGTCAGAGTGATGGAGCAGATGTTTAGTGAAAAGCTGATGGCGTACAGTGCAGGGAATTACTAATGCAATGACTTCATGGGTACCTCATGGGCAGATACAAGTTGTAATTACTAGTATACAAGCAGAATAATATACAAAGCCAATTTTTCTTAGCCTTTTTTTTAATTATTAAACCCTACATAATATACACTACATATATAAATAAAATAAAAATTTATGAAAATTAGTTATACTTTAACTAAATATACGTTTTATGTGATTTGAAGCTATAAATGAACAGTGTCTACAAATGGAGTAGACGTAGGATAAAATAGTCTTAAGATTAATGGGTCGAGGAATGTGTGTAGAAAGAAGTCGTTTAAAGAAACATTTATAGGACAGTTAAAGAAGATTATAATAATTAATTATAATTCGTTGTTTACATCGAACTTGTGTATGACTATGTCAAAGTCAAACAATGATTTTTTCTGTCAACTGTCTGTTTTGTCCTAAACCAGGGTTGCCAACTGTAGATTTTTTTTCCTCGTACATAAGTAGCCAAAAATCTCGTATTTCGGCTTTCAAACCTCGTACATTAGTTGAACATCTAAAAAGTGATAAAACCAAAATTAAGGCCTATTAAACTATTGAATTTAGGACGTTTTACATAATTAAGTTAAATAAACTATTGCAAGTTTCCTACTAAATGAAACATCACTTTGTATTAAAAATAATCTTTAATATTACTCGCGTAAAATAACAAAAGAACGAAATCTGGTTTAAATATAGTCTTTTTTTGTCTTAATAACAAAAGAACGAAATCTAGTCTAAATCTAGTCTTTTTTTTGTCTTAGTTTACATCTCCAAATATGATGTCAGGAACATCCTCACTGTCATCGTTTTTCTTTATATTGCTATACATCTCTTTCGTCGGTTCGAAATTGACGCAGTTTCCAGCACGTGTTGGACCTTTTGCGCTCTCTGCCGCAAGAATTGTGCCGTTCATAGTTTCCACAGTTAGCCGGTTTCTTATGTCTGTTTTTATTAAATTGACTTTACTAAAAACACGCTCCCAGTCAGCATTTGTATGGGGTAGGGACAGTGTAGATAGGGCAAAATGAGCCAGCTCGGAAAAGTCTTCAGTTTTCAGTAATTGAGCCCAAAACTTATCTGGCTCACTAATTTCATTCAACCCTTCAGGATGACGAGCTTGTGCATTTGGTAAACTCCTCCATTGATCGTCGATGATTTGTTTCTTTGCGTGATCATCTTGGTGTGATTATACGGGGGACCACTTCAATAAGAGGCATAAGTGTAGGGAAATGGCTCCTAAATTGCGGGAGAGCGCTAATGCAGGTTCAAAAACTTTCAGCTTTGACAAAACAGGATCCTCCATGTTGTATCGTTTTTTAATTTCGATACAGTGCAGCGTCATGGAGCTGATGTTGCTGACTTTCAGGGTTTATTTCACCAAGATTTGTCCTCATGACATATTCGCGTTGTAAATAACGCAATAGGATTTCCTGGTAGAGATTACGAATTTTCTCTCTATGTGCACGATTTGTCGTAAAATCGATAAAAAAAGACGTAGGGCCTCCCATTGCTCTAATATCCTTTCAACCACTGCTGATAAGGAAAGCCATATTGTCTGTGATGGTTTCAGTATTTTGTGGGACTCCACTGCAGCAAACGTAACTTCCAGTAAGTTACGACAATCAAATAGCCGTTTATCACTATGCTTAAAAAAGTTGTAAATATTTCGAGCAAGTTGTTCTACACTTTCAGGCAACTGTTTACAAGCTTCACTGGCACACAAATGGGCCGACTGACAAACGCACTTCGTTATTATGATTCCTGGTAAATCACGAATTAGTCTTGTTTTTACAGAGTCGTTATCACCCATCATGACATTACACCCATCCGAGCCAAAGCCTATCACATTTGTCAATGAAACATTACGGCTGGTTAATGAATCGATAAGAGCTCTGTATAAATTCTCGGCATTGGCTGTGGGAATATCATCAGCATCGGCTGTTTCCTTAAAAACTTTTTACAGCTCCCAAAATGCACTACATATCTTTTGAGCTTCTTGATCAAAATAGCGCACCACAACACAAGCAGTTTTGACCGTAGAAACGTCGGTTGTCTCGTCCGTCATCACAAAAAAATTATTTTTTTGTAGTTTTTGGGCTAAATCTGCTTTGTGACCTTCTCCAATGTTCTTTACCACTCCTGTTACTTTGGTTCGTTTAAGTTCAATTTCTTTGATTAATTTAGAATCTTTCACAACTTCTTTTAATAAGTCTGTCAAATGGTCAGCAACCGAGAATGCAATATTATGCTCCGCAAAAAAAGCAACAAGTTTAATTTCTGCACGAGCTATTTCTTTATTTGGTTGAGTTACACCTCTCTGGAATCCAAGCGTTGTTAATGTTTGAGTTTTTCCACTAGATCCAGGTTTGTTACCAAGGTGTTTCTTCGTAGAGGCATGAGTTTTCAAATTAGATATTTCAGCTACCATTGATGTTCTTGGGCAAAATGCACACTTAGCTTTTGTTAAATCTTATTTAAAATTAAAAAAATCATTGGTGTCTGGCAAAAGCCAGTCCTTAAAAGCCGGATCCTTTAACCACTGCTGTCTAAAATTTGTGAGCGATGCTGAGATGACGTGTTACCTTCCTTTTTTCTTGTCCATCCGCCTTTTTTGGGTATTTTTTTAGGCGGAGTCAAAGTAGGCGAACGGTCACTGTCTTCGTCGTTATCACTCATAATTATACTTTTATGCAAAGAAAAGACTATTTAACAATTAAATCTTTTTTACAAAAACTCCAATTAGCTATACGTACTTACTTCGTACAACTAAATAAGGCATGCAACACTCTACACGTAAGGAACAGAGAAAGTAGACATTTGTGACATCATCTATGTGTGATAGAGACGACTAATGCGAAAAACGAAATGTTTTATTTCTCGGGGATTTCCCGCTTGACGGGATATACGATTGTTTTTGTCTTTCGCGTTTATAATATTATTATTAGGTAATGTTTAATGTTTTGATTATTATCAAAAATCTTTTGAGTAGGAAATAGTTATTTGACAATATCCGTATGTACTTTGACCTTAAAATGTTAGGGATTGTGGTCACCCATTTAGTTGAACCAGACTCGGAGTTGATTTATATTAGTTAGCGCTGCGACCTCGACGCCATCGAGCCTCTCACTCATTCATCCTGGTATTCTAAACTTTAATGGTTAGGTGATGCCCACGAAAAGTTTCATCCAATTCAACAGATCGGTTATTCTATAATCTATAGCATTTTATGTTATTCTTTGGTTCGATGTAACTGTTTTATTTATGAAATGAAACGAACACAAATTTTTAAGTGGAGCAAAATTAAACGCATTTTAGTTGAGCCGTTTCTGAGATTATTGCGAACAAAAGTACAAATAGACAATAATGGTACAAATTCTAATAAAAATCATTGTTCTATTTTGTATATAAAGGCTACCTTTATTAGTTTTTTCTTATACTACCTATATCTTCCATGTAAAGATACCGATATGAAACGATTTTATTATATTATGTACTTATTTAATGATTATATTTATGATTACTCACAGTACCTAATATTTTTAGATAAAAACTGAAGTTATTAATAGTTAATATTTATTTTTAACAGTGTTTTATTTTATTTATAGTACCCTTTACCTGCCTACCTAGTTAAATCACAAAGCTTCAAAGATATCCACTATTATTTTTTACTTTTCAACGATTCGCTTATTTGAATAAAATCTTCTTCGAATAATTTTGTCGTTGAAAAAAATACGTGTCAAATATTTAAAATTGTGTCACTTTGACTCGTAAAAAACAAAATGTTGGCGAAGAGATTTGCTAATTTTCTGCTCAAACCGAATAATTCCAGCATAGTTTCCAAACGGAACTGGACACAAGTCGGACTAGCCGTGTGTGTACCTTCGAGACGTCCTATTTCGTATGCGGTGAGTTACATGTCGCCAATACATACAAAGACTGCCAAAATCATGACCCTTCCTGTTGGCTTCTCCGTAATCGGGTAAAAAGACAATATTACACTCATAGGTAAATGATTGGTCTCGGCTTTCGACAAGATACCGCTGGCGTATTTAAAAAATGTAAAAACAAATAGTACCTACGCCGAATTTGGCGTGCCCGAGACCGTCACATTGAAATCTTCGTGTCAGATGTACGTACAGAATTCACGCTTACCAGAAATTGTCTTACAAACAATGATATTATAAACCCACACTACAATAATGAGTTGCCACATTCACGGAGCTGTTGATGTTAGATAACGCTGTATATTGTCGAGCGCCGAGACCAATCAGTTATCTATGAAAATATAATGCTACCAATATAAATATCTCATAATTACCGTGTCTTTAACTTAGTCGAATTAAAAAAAATTACGTTTAGAATTTAGATTAAATTGGATGAACAGAGTGTAACTTCAAGGTTTTTTATAGGGAACATTAATCCACATGGCTTTTATGTATGTGGTATGGTTGTCTCCAATAGCATACTTTCTCACGCAAGTGAAGGTTTGGAGAAAAATGTATGTTGAGTGAAGATATGTAAACAAATAAAGATTTGGGTATTTCAAGTGGCTGTTTTGTTATTTTTATTTTGTATTTTGAGTGAACTGTGGGATAAGTGGAAGCCCCAAAGGGAGATCTCCGACTCGGACTGAGCGAGGTGGTATGCCGTATGGCCGGTCAGACCGAAGCCCACTTGTAAGCATTTCAGATCAGTTGAATAGGCTTAGTAAAATCGATTACGGATATTTTGGGCATGTAATCTACTGCTTATGTAAAGACATTTAGGCAGAAAATATTTTAAAAATTTCGAATAAACTATATTAAACTAAATAAAATTACATTGCGCTATGTAAGCCGAACTGTGAAAACTTCGATAGCGCGATTCAGGATCGTGTCGCAAATTGGTCCGCCACAGAACAATAAATGTACTTACGGCAATGCACTAGCTCCTCTAAGGCCTCCGTTGGGTTCCAAGGTCAGTGTATGCTGTAGCCAGTAGCACTCACGATATTTGGGTCGTATTGGGCTTATAGTTTCCGTAGACGGTAATCGCTTAACAGAGATCTGTCTGCACGTTTTCTATATTCTACACGGTGTCTTCAAAACAAACAAAAATATATATTTAAGAAGTGTGACCAGTGTTCGGTTATAACATGCGACCTTAAATATTAACAAGATTATCCTATAAAATAATAAACGTGTATTCATAGTTGCGCGGCCTATACTGCGCGGCGATCGCGTGACCTTCAAATCCTGGGCGTTGTATAAGGAAGTGCGAGAGTGTCCAATTGAGAGTTGTCAGGAAATGGTTAATTTTATGTACTTAAATAACCAAAATATTTGTTATGTATACTGTTAACTATTACTTACCTAATGTTGGGTAAAACATTTGATTTCATAGACGTATATACTAATAGACGAAGCATGTCGAGGCATAAAGTGTCCCCACTTAAATGGCCCCACTTTTGGGGGCCATTTTGACATTTGAGGTATAGTAAAATCCCGACGGCTTTAATTTTTCTTGTATGAAGATTTCTTCTGTCAAATGTACGTCATAGCTCATACTTAGATATTTAAATTATTGTTTGATTGGGATAAACCTACTGCAGCTTGTATAAAAAATTTAGTACCTACTCACAGTAAAGAAAAAATATGCTTTTTAATCTAAAATATATTTAACCAATATAAAATACAAAGACATTTAATAACATTCATTATTTCAATAAGTCTTGATATACCGATCTATAGAAATTAATAAAATATCTAAAATAATAATAATCGATTCAACATTTTACATTATTAATTCGGTTTTATAATCACAATTTTACATAAATTAGGTTTATTCATGTAGTTCAATAATGTAGGCTCATGTAGGTATAAAAATATTGTAATATATGTATGGCAAACGAAAGTTGAACTTACTAATGCATCAGGTACCCATGAAGTCATTGCATGAGTCATTCCCTACACTGTACGCCATCAGCTTTTCACTAAACATCTGCTCCATCACTCTCACGTTGGCAACTCCTATTACAGGGGAGGCTATGCCAAAATAAGAAGAAGAAGAATAAACTTCAAAATTATTCAGATTATAACTTTTTAGATGGTTTTTTGCCGGGAGTTCAATAGGTGACGTTGTGGTATTTGTAAAATTTCATAAATTTGTGTTATCTCGGTTCTTAGTGTGTAATATTGGTAAAATATTAACCATTAAATATTCGTTAACGTGCACAAGTGTGGGCAAGTGGTACAACTTCTAAAAACTTGCTATTTTGTGTTTCCCGCCAAAACTCCCTAGGAACTTTCAGTAAAGCTTCTACCACTTTGCTGACTCATGGACTGTACTGACTATTTATTTGGACTTTGACGAGACTTTAGACTTGACGATATAGGAATACAGTGTTGAAAAATTGAAACGAAAGTTCTATTTCTCGCCTTTTTTACTTGACACTGGCAAATGGTTTTAAGATAAGCCGACGCCATATATATAAAAAATAACATTTTAAATTGTGTTTCAAAAAGTTCAAACGTCAAAATAAGCCCATTCCCACTTGTCAGTTGGAGGTTCTTAGGGCAGCTGGTTTATTTGCAAACTTGGCAACTACGACCTTCAAAGTCAATTTCACAAACCAACATTTGAAACAAAATCAGTGGTTTTTGTTTGAAATAGTAAAAACATCTATTTCACATTTTATTATCATGTAAATACTAATTAATTATTTAATTTTTAAGTAGTTAACTCATCAGTATTATTTGATTTTTTTTGTAGGAATTAGAAAGTTGCCATCCTTAGATTTTTTTAATTTACCGCCATTTCTCAGGTTCAACTTTCGTTTGCCAGATTAAAAACTTACCAGTCACGAAAATGGACACGAGTTAATATCTGAATTATATGCAGACGCCACAGTACTAAATACACAGAGTAAGAATATAAACACTTATATGAGAAATTGAGACCAATTTCATAAAAATGTAATCACCAATATGCACAAACGTAATAACAATAAACATTTGAAACAATACTTGAAAAATTGGATACGTATACATAATATCGGCCTTATTTGTTTATATTTCATCGAAAATGTATACTTGTGACGATACCAACATTAAAAATAAGTACGCACAGAACTTTTACATAAACTTTAATGTATATTAAGGGCCTGTTTCTCAACCTGAATACTGATAACAAAATTTTTGACTGATAAGTGTCAAATAGCTTAATTGCATTTTGTGTCTCGTCGCTCGACACAAAGTAACCAGCGACAAAATTTCCGAATAAGCTATCCAAGAGTTAATAAAAGATTGTGAACCTGGCCATAATACTTTATGTACTTTATAGTCTCTTTAATGACAATAACTGTCTTTATAAACTATAACATTATTAACATTGCAACACTTATTGTGTTTATTACGGCCGGGACTATATGCTCCGGAATCCGGAAGGCCGTACAAAATTCTGAGTATTACTAATGAGTTGAAAATCGAACACATGAGTGTCGAGTTAAATGGCAATGTCATTTATGACAGCTCGACACTCGAAACATCCATTTTCAACTCTATTGTATTACCGCAGAGTTCTATTTTCGGTGCTCTGAATTTTCACCGGCTTTTTGGATTATATAATCTGGAGCATATAGTTCCACCCTAACTAAATTACCCTGGAATGAAAGAACTTAATTTCTACTCTACGCTAAAACTCTTATATATATATACTGACGTACGTACGTATAAATTACGATTTAACGAATGCATGTAGTTATTTTTTATTGAACCGAGTTCAATTTACATAATACATGGAAAAATATAGCAGTATGCAGTGCATATAAAATTATAATGGAGAATGGCCACTAGTTTTAAATGTAAACTCTCTGTAATCTCGCTGGAAAAAAAATCTCGAGAAAAAATTAATTCGATACGTCAATTAGTTTCAAAGATATTTAATTTTTATGAATTTTTATTATGCTCACACGTACCGATTTGGTTTGGAGCAACAACATTACACGCGTACCGATTTGGTTTGAAGCAGCAACATTACACACGTACCGATTTGGTTTGGAGCAACAACATTACACACGTACCGATTTGGTTTGGAGCAGCAACATTACACACGTACCGATCTGGTTTGAAGCAGCAACATTACACACATCCCGATTTGGTTTGGAGCAGCAACATTACACACGTACCGATTTGGTTTGATCTGATAAACAAATAATAACAAATGTATGTTCTGTAATATTATTCTATACTTTAATAAACATTAAAATATACTTCCAAAAGTTTAGTTTCTACAGGTTGACTTTGCAAATCGTTTGTCGATGTTATATTCGATAAATAGCTCAATTCAATTAAAAACAAGAAAATACAAACATCTAAAAATAACTTTAAAAAATCGTCCTGCCTAGAGGATATTTTTTTCCCTAATTTTAGGGAGAAACCCCTAAGTTGGCAATCAAATCCGCGGTATGCCAAATCCGTACGTTTGTTAATACTAAAGTGGCCTTCCGCGTTCAATAGGCGGTGACGTCATAGGACAACTCTAAGCTACTTTGTACCGCAGCCATGTTACCATAACTATTAATATAGATTGGTGAAATTTGAGCGTATACATTTTATTTTTGGTAATTCTAAAATAATATTTTATATTTTAGGGGTAGATCCCATACATGGGAAGTGGGGATGAAGGCCCTGTTATATGTTTTAAGTTCCTGCTGTCACCGCGGCATACTCTTCTTTGCCAAGCTGTACGTAGTAAGATTCACAATTATACATCCAGATTCACAAGAAGTCCCGCGAGAAATCATCTCACGCGAGAAGTCCGTGCGAGAGCGAGAAGGCGAGAGTTCACATTCACGTTTCTTGGGGCTTTATCTCTTTCTGGGTTTATTAATAATAAACCTACCATATGACACATCATATCAGTTATCACACATTATTTGGCTTGATATATTTTGGAAAATTGATTTATTGTTAATATTGTCTCTAAAATATTAGTTTATGAATGTACTGATTCTAAAAAGAGATGAAGCGAATATACAACTATAATTGGTTGTCTCTTTTTCGCATAATCAAAACATATTAAATACGGAAAAGGACAATTTAGCCGTATCTTCAGTTTGTCTCTTTCTAAAGTTGAGCACATGAGATTATAAGTCCGGGACTATATTGTCCGGAATCAGTAAGGCCGGGAAAATATCAGAGCACTGAAAATAGAACTCTGCGCTAATACAGTAGAGCCGAAAATCGAACACACAGGTGTCGAGTCAAATGTCAATGTCATAAGACAGCTCGACACACGACACTTCGATTTTCAATTCAATTTTCAACTCTATTGTATAAGCGCAGAGTTCTATTTTCAGTGCTCTAAATTTTCCCGGGACCGCCGGATTCCGGATCATACTCCCAGCTTAAGATTGTGCTCCTTTCCTCTAGTCCCCATTTTGCTGCTGGTGGTTATTGGTTTTCTTACGTCTGTCGTGCGATCTCCTGTGAGTTTTCAGACCTATTAAACGCTTAAAAGTCTTCGAACAAATGTCACATTTGAATTCTTTATCCACATGCGTCAGCATATGTTTCTTGAGATGTCCACTCTCATTAAACCTCTTGCCGCATTCCGCACAACAAAATGGCTTATTACCTGAAAAAATAGTGAATATATAACAGTTGTTCTCCTTCATAGGGAAGCCCTAGCCTGTATAACTGATAGGAATGGAGTCATAGGAACCCCACGCCACTTATACATAATAATTATAATTTTTTTCTCGAACAAATAAATAAATCTTTATTACAAACAGTTATAGCCCATATGATTTATTAGTACATTAGTAAAATTTTTTCCTTAGCTTCTATGTTAGTAATTATTTAAAAAAAAGTAATTAATTAAATAATAAAATCAAACTCAACAGCAAAAATACCATTGAAAATTCGATCATTGACAAGACCGTTCAATAGGCCTTACTTTAATTTGTGAGTGTGAACAAGGAGTACCAAGCGTTAGGGTCAGCTCACACCGAAACAGGACGCGACGCGGCGCTACATTTTTAAGATAGCGATTCAAAATTGAACTTTATTCACTTCACATGAAGATTCAAGATACACGTTTCATTGCAAGGGCGGCGCCGCGCTACGCAGCTCCAAACACTTTTAACAAAACATAATATATCATCTCGTGTAGTGAATAAAGTTCAATTTTGAATCGCTATCCTAAAAATGCAGCGCCGCGTCATGTCGCGTCTCGGTGGGAACTGACTCTTATTGGTCAATTATACCATTTACACTGATGAAATTTTTAACGTGAATATGGTACAGTATGGAATGAGCATTATGACATTAAATTGTCATTATTTCTCTGTAACATAAGCTATAATACTTTCAAAGGCTGTAAGAAAAGTTAGTACAACAGGCCCACGGCACATACTAGTGGATATACATTATAAATAATAATAAATGTCTAAGGACGCATCACACCGCGTCAATCTGACCCCGTGCTTAGTATCTTCCTTTGGCGGGATTCGAACCCGCGACCCCCGGCTTGAGCACCAACGCGCTGAACCACTGAGCCACAGAGGTCATTGTACACTACTACAATACGATATATATTTTATCAGTGAGAATATAAGGGGAGTCTAGCGCACCTGGGATCTCAGTCCAGTACTAAAGTAGTACTTATAACATAATATTGAAAAAAAAAAAAAAAAATCGGTACCTGAATGTATACGCTCGTGTATCTTCAGCAGTCTTTGCAAGTTGAACAGCCTCCCGCATGTTTTACACTGGAACCTATCCCCTGTGTGTATGGTCATATGGCCCTGCAGATAGTCCTTCCTTTTGAACGAAGTATGACAAATATCACAGTAATATGTTGTCGGTGTTTTCGGCGGAGTGTGTGTCTGTTTGTGTCGCATCAGCGTATCACGTTGGATATAGCTTTTGTCGCACACATCACAGTGGTGGGTTTTGAGTCCCGTGTGAGTGTTGTAATGGCGGTAAAGATGGCTACTCTGACTGAACGCCTTGTCGCATGAGTTGCATTTGAATATTTTGGGTCTGTTCTTTGGCTTGGCTGTATTAGCTTTGTTTGGTTTGGCTTTATCGACGGCTTTTTGTTTAGCTTTGATTAGTTCCTGATCCTCATCATCTGTTAAATAGAATGATACTTGGTTATTGACACAGAAAAAGTTTTTTCTATACAAAGGAATCCACTCGTGTAGAACTTTTGTTTAACAACCTTATCTGTCTTCGCGAGACAGATAAGGTAGTTAAACAAAAGTTCTGCAATAAGTTTCAAAATGTCGCTCGCCAAATGTTGCCTATACTGGCTGATTATTTATTTAGTTTCGACAGAAACGTAGCAAATGTATCAAAAATTGAATACTATATATCCAAAAGCATTTGAGTCAAGTACTTTAAAGTTGGAAAATCTTACAAAGATCACGAGTTTAGGTCAGCCTACTGTGCGGGCGACGGAGCCTCACGCGCCGAACGCCAAGATGCGATCCCGACCATTTAACGTCATAGGGGATAACAGGAGTCAATAGGGTGTTATTGTAATTTTAATATTTTTATAATTTTTTCTGAAATACTTTTTAAATGTCTAAATTAGTAAATAATCAATTTGAAATAGATGTTGCCCGCGACTTCGTGCGCGCAAATATAATTTTAAGGAAACTGTACATTTTTACGTAATACAAAGCAGCCTATGTCCTTCTCCGTGAACTACTCTATATCTCTGCCAAATTTCATCAAAATCGGTCCAGTAGTTTCGGAGCCTATTCAATGCAAACAAACAAACAAACTTTTCTCTTTATTATTTTAGTATATATTAGTAGTGCGACATTTTAAAACAACATTTTACCAAGTTAAAAACAGTAAACAAAGCGTGTCATGATAGTACTCTATCTCATGTACAGCTTGGCAAAATAAATTATGACGCAGTGACAGTAGAAACTAAAACATTTTCGATCCTTATTAGATATGAATGGCATATTTAATTTAAATACATTAAAATAATACGTAAATATAAAAATAAATCTCATACCAATCTGATAAGGATAAAATACTTACTTATGTGTATATCTAGCTTTAGAGTCATATATTATCACAACTAATATTATGGAAGACATACAATATACATACATTCTACTTTGATTTCTCGTTCTTGTTTGATTGCTCTGGACGGAGTAGATAAGTTGTCACTGGCCAGTGACAATTCTACTAAAGGTGTCCTTTCTGTCTGAAAAATAAAGGTGTTATCTTCAATAGTCTATGATTATAAGGTAATTGTATTGTATTGTTGTTTCACCAGACCTACAATACATATAGCAAATTCTACACGCCACTCTGACATTAGCAAATCACTGAGGCCGTCATAGTTAAAAGAAGAAGAAATAAAGATATTTAAGACATTGGGCATTAATGACCCGGCACCCACTGCTTTTATCGCTGCAGAATGCACGGTTTCTGCGGCTTTTTCTCTTGTGCTTTTTCTTCTGTGCGCACGAAGTCGCGGGCAACATGTGGTATATTATATAGATACCAACTACCAAGTACTAATGAAACATAAAAATAGAACTCTGCGCTAATACAATAGAGTTGAAAATCAAACACATGAGTGTTGAGTCAAATGTCTGTCATATATGACAGCTTGACACATGAAAATTCCATTTTCAACTTTAATGTATTAATGTGCAGAGTTCTATTTTCATTGCTTTAAATTTTAATTGCATTCTGGATTCCGGAGCAGCCTTAGCAAAATTAGCAGCAATCGTGACTTTACCTGGTTATCTCCACTTTTGACTTCCTGAATTTGTCCAATCAACTGTTCACATTGTAGTAGCCTCTTATAACAAATGTAGCACAATGGGTGTGAATCTGTGTGAATCTGTAAGACTAGACATGATTTAATAATAATATATATATACATACACACACATATATATATATATACATGTTTTTAGTTTACACTGTGTCAAACTTATTGCAATATGAGAAATATACATTACAAGCTTATATAGTCTTGTAATGTATATTTCTCATATTTTATTTAAGTATACATATGTTAAAGACACACACATGTGAAAAAGTTCTAAAACTGGGCAAAGTACAACATAGCCGATGGACCCTGGACAGTACTATATTGTATTTAAAAATGTAAATCAATGATCTTATATATACACAGAATTAGTATAAATACTTAGTTAACAAAATCAATAAACTAAATATAAAATACTAGCTGTCCCAACACTCATTGTTCCGTCTTAACTATGAACTGGAATAAATAAATAACTAAACAGGTAAACTGAACACACCTATAGATATTTGACTGTCAAGTGACAAATTGGACATTAAATATGAGAAATATACTCTATTTCTCATATTTTGGTTAAGTATACCCAAATAGCTGGCTTTCTAAAATATACAAACATGGCTATTGACTAACTCAAAATGGAATAAATAAAAATAACTAAAATTGGCCAAGGTGCAACAGGCTCCGAGGTACAAGATGTTTCCCTACTTATATCACCAAAGTAGGGACTTGGCTGAAAGTATGCGTAAGCGCGTTATTGCGTTTAGTTTGCCGAAACGCACTTATATCTCCAGGGCATGAAAACAAATAAGAAACTCCAATTACAACAATGTGTATCCGTTGTCTGATTGCCATAACACAAGTCTTAACTTAGCATGGGATTAGATTGACGTGTACATACATATCTTTATTCTATTGTATACATAATATGTGTTTATTAAAGAATTTGAATCAAATCTTACCTGAAAATCTGATATTGCTTCGTATACATATTGGTAGTGTGTGTTTTTAATATCAAAAACGTTGGTATTTACACAGAAACATAACAAACAGGTCCCTTGGCTCATTTTTCATTTAAATTTAAAGTAAAATTATTCTTTATACAATAAAAGTAATATCGCAAGTGTGTTTCTTTTCTTCTTCTTTATTGTTTGACAGTCGACTTAATTTATGAGTGGACTGTGGATTTTTTTTAATGGCTTGTACTCTGTACATACATGTACAGCCAATGACGAACGGGAAAAACGCATGGTAACAATAATTTAACGAGAATGAGGTATTTGGAAAAAGGATCAGAAATCAGAATATTTACAAAGGGAGGAATACAAAGAGATGACATAATATAAATATAAAGATAAAAATTATATCTCAGTTATTAAACAAAATAAAATCGGTTAATACTTATAAATAACATATTTTCTAGTTAAAAATAATCAAATTACTGATGTAAAAAAATCTATCTATCAATGAATCAAGTAAATGGGTGCGGTTGTAAAGTGGACAAATAAATAACAGGTGGTTGATATCCCCAATTTCAGTACCACAAACACAAGCGGCTGTGCCAGTCATTCTAGAGTCTGAAATGACACCTAAAAACTTGACCCTATCCTTAACAGGGAAAACTTGTTATACATAGTGAATGGAGATATCGGGTATGGTTTTCGACCTGGAGAAAACTACTACTGTACATTGGGAACAGAGATGGATAAGCCATGCCTGTCCATCCAATCAATAAGGTAACTAATGGCTGAGCTAAGGCGAGCGGAACACTCCTTAATATGCTTTGCAGAAATGTACAATGCTAGGTCATCCGCATACTGAAAGATCTCACAAAAGCTTGAAACTGACAAATTCAAATCATGGGTATAATTAATATTATAAAGGAGAGGACTGAGGGGGGATTCTTGGGGGAGGCCTTTGTAGACTTATCTGGGAAGTAAGTAAATTTTGAGTAGATATTACAATGGATTGACAGGAAAGAAGGTAACAAATAAAGTTTGTCATCTTCACAAGGACACTCAGATTTAGCAATTTTTGCCTGAGCACCGGAAGGCGGACATTGTCATATGCGGAAGACACGCAAGGAACATTCCCATCTGGCAAATGGTTATAAGCCGATGCCATATATTAAAAAAAAAACATTTCCACCGCGTGTTTTTTTTCGAAAAGTACTAAGGCGGGTCAATAAGTCCGTGACTTTTTGAATTTCTAACCTCCTTACTGAAAAAGCAACACTACTCCTGTCAACAGGCATCTGTCAGTTGACTCCTATCAAAATTTGAACTTGCTGCGTCAGTTAGTTTGTGTTTTACAGCTATCTTTATCAGACTATCCAGTAACTTAAGGAAACAATGGAAAAAAGTGAATTTCGTGTGCTTATTAAGCATTATTTTTTGCGAAAAAAAACCATTACCGAGACCAAGGCTAAGCTTGATAAATACTATGGGGACTCTGCACCATAGATTTCAATGGTAAAAAAGTGGTTTACTGAATTTCTTTGTGGCCTTACAAGCACTGAAGATGCCGAACGTCCTGGACGCCCAGTTGAGGTCTCTACACCCGAAACAATCGAAAAAATTCACGATATGGTGTTGGCCGACCGAAGATTGAAAGTGCAAGAGATTGTGGAAGCCATAGGCATCTCGCATGGCTCAGTGGTTTCAATTTTGAATGATCACTTGGGCATGAGAAAGCTTTCCGCAAGATGGGTGCCGCGTTTGCTCACAGTCGACCACAAACGCAATCGTGTAACAACTTCACAGGAAGGTTTGGCGTTGTTTAATCACAATATGGAGGAGTTTTTTAACCGTGGACGAAACATGGATCCATCACAATACACCAGAGACCAAACAACAGTCAAAACAGTGTGTTTCTAAGGGTGAATCGGCGCCAAAGAAGGCCAAGGTGGGTTTGTCAGCCAATAAAGTTATGGCGACTGTTTTTTGGGATGCACGTGGGATAATCCACATTGACTATCTTCAAAAGGGAAGAACAATTAATGGGGAATATTATGCCAACTTATTGGACCGCTTCAATGAGGATTTGAAAAAAAACCAACCTCATTTGGCCAAGAAAAAAGTTCTTTTTCACTAAGACAATGCAAGGGTGCACACATGTGCAGTTGCCATGGCAAAAATCCATGAATTGGGCTATGAATTGCTCCCACATCCACCCTATTCTCAAGATTTGGCTCCGAGTGACTACTTCTTGTTCCCAAACCTGAAAAAATGGCTCGGTGGAAAAAGATTTGACTCCAATGATGAAGTCATCTCGCAAACAAAGGCCTATTTTGAGGACCTCGACAAATCATATTTTTTGGAAGGGATAAAAAAATTGGAGAAGCGTTGGACAAAGTGTATAGAGCTCAAGGGGGACTACGTTGAAAAATAAAATGATTTATTTATCAAAAATTCTGTGTTTTATTCCAAAAGTCACGGACTTATTGACCCGCCCTCGTATGAGAATAGAGGTAAGGAGTACCATTTCCATACATGACAAGTGTCCGTAAAATAGCGTTAAATAGGGGACGCTACAGACACAAGTAAAGCGGCAAAATTTAAACGGATAATTAAATCTTGGGATCTTCTTCGGTTTTATATATAAAAATATTTTCGACTATACGAGTAATTAGAATATTCATGATTTACTGAAATAACGACTAAAAACTAGTCATAGTCATCAAAAATTCTAACTTCATAGCACACACCCTTGCCACTCTAGCGCCATTATGGCCAGTTTTGGAACTATTATTTAATTACTTTTGTCAGACACTTTTTAGCTTTTCTGCCTTAGAGAGATGGTACTCCTTACCTCTATTTTCCATGTCGAAAAGGCTATGCGGGTGTCAGTAACGAAAGTTCCTAAACTATCCATTGTGATACAGCCTTTTACAAGAGCATCTATGAAGCCATTACTATCAAACGTTTTCTGTGACTGCTTTGCATCAACTTTATTACTAAATTGTTCAAGGAAACAATATGTTGTTATGTTTACAAACATGAGCATTATTAAAAGGGGAGGAAGTAAGCACAGTGATCGCTTTAAAAAGTGGAGGTTAGAACTGAAGATGATAATTGCGATACAAACTGTGGAGAACAAATAGGTCAACCACACTTTTGCCTTCTGAAGGACTAGTGCGCCTTGTGGGTTTACCAGAATTTTTTATACACAAATTATTTTGCTTACCATAATTATTGGATATGGATTCATCCCTTAACTGATGATGACAATTAAAATCACCTGTGATAATTATAGGTTTTAGAAGAAATGCTAAAATGTTACTTATTTCATTTAAAATACTGATTACTGATTACAACTGATTGAGTCGGTTTCCAGACAGTAAAAATGTAAAATTATTTTATTTTATCCATAAGTTATTTTACCCGTCTAACCTTTACAACTTTTCCACAACCAATAGGAGTAGAAATATTTTTTAATAATTCTTCAGATGAGCAATCAATAGGTATACCCCTCACAATTAATATTCGTACAAGATTAAATGGTATAAATGCTTCATAGCTGTTGTTCTCAGTAAGTTAACTATTATTTATGAATAAGTTTGCATCTGTGTAATTAATAAATCTATCTTTTTTAAGCTGCCGTTAATAATATTGTAAATATTGTTTTTCATGAGAAAATCACCAAAAGTGATGGGGTGCAACATAGTTCCGTCATTGTCATTTTTGGTATTTTTTGGACGTGAACCCAATAGAATGAAAAACATTGGTGGTATCGAAGACGAGGCATCTTCCCTGTTCTCGTCAGATTTATCAGACTCTGAGCAGCATTGGCAACCAACCTTCTGGTTTCACAAGTTTTTCCTTACTTTTTTATTAATATGCTTACAAATCTTATGAAGACGAGATCTTTAAGTGTTTTTTTATTGAGTGATCCGTGTCCATACTGGAATCGTCACAATCTACAGTAACAAAATTACTAGGCAGCGGAACTGTGCATAAAGAGTTCTCGCCGGATCGGATCCGAAGGCCAATTCATTGTTAGAGGTATAAATAAAAAAAAATTACCAAAAATTGGAGAAAAAACAAACTAAATAAAAAACTAAAGCTAAACATTTAAAAATATATACTATACACTCGCACTGAACCATTTATAAATTATAAGAAAATAAATATAAGGCTTGAGAGAAAACAAGACCGCTTGCGTTCTAGTTTCCCGCCATTGCCCGTTAATTTTTAAAAAAAATAACTGTCTACTGGGAAACGCCCCAGTTGACAGTTATATAAAAAAATATATTTATTAAAAAAAAAATTTCACCTATTCGATGTTAGACAACTACAATCTAGATCCCATTTTCGTATATTTTAAAAAATAACAAAGATTCACAATAAGAAAGAGAGCGATATATCGGCTTGTGTAGTCACGAGTTGAACCCGCCAAACGTTTGTCATTACAAAATGTATGGCGGTAACAACTAGTGACGTAACAAATCGTTTTGCGAGAAAGAGATGGGCAATATTTTTTATTTGCTTATAACTTTTAATCTAATCATAGAAAACCTATTTCTTTTAGATTTATGTACCTATCCATAATCAACAATTTTAAAATTTAATTTATAAAAATGTGATATTCCATTTAGGAAAGTTTCAGTAAAGTGCATCTTTACTGAAACTTCCTAGGGAGAATTGCAGATAATTTTGTGTTTTTTTTGTTAAATTGTACCACTTGCCCAAACTTTTGCACGCCAATATTTATTGGTTAGTATCCTATCAACATTACACATACAACCGAAACATCACAAAAGGTTATTTAACCTTTAAGATGGAAATAGAAAACATTCTCGCTAAAACTCCAGTTGACACCACGACCTTTCTACTTCGGATATAAAAATAAAAAAAGGAGAAGAAGAAGATAATATAAATTTTTATGTGCACTGTTTTCATTTTTCGTGTTTGTATTTATGTGATTAAAATTTGAGAGAATTAGTACATAAAAAAAGTTTTCTCAAAATCGAAATGCCACAATGTTGTGCAGTTCCTAAGTGTTCAAACAAAAAGGGAGGCCATAAGTTTCCTAAGGATAAAATACGTTTAAAACAATGGATTGCAGCCATTCGTAGAGACTTTTCGCCTACAAAAAATAGTCTTATATGCAAAGATCACTTTAGTATAGACGATTACGAGCTGCCGAAAGATTCAGTGTATGATAATCGTAAGTATTTATAGTGTTATTAGCTTGTTAGTGCTGTTTAGCTTTGCCCGTAACTTCGTCTATGTCATCATCATCAGCCTATCGCCATCTGCTGCTGAACGTTGGCCCCCACAATGAGCGCCCTTGGAGCCGATCTTGGTCAGTCCTCGTCCATCCACCGGCAGCTTCTTCGAATCGTCATTCCATCGTGCCGCAGGACGTCTTACACTACATTTGCCTAAGCGTAGTCTCCACTATAACACTTGTCTGCTCCATCAACCATCTGCAGACATGGCCGGCCCACTTCCACTTCACCGTGCTAATTCTGAGAGCTATGTGACGGCGACTTAAGTTCTCTGGAGAAGGACATCATTACGAATTTTATCCATCAGATATACCCTCTACATTGCTGTCTTGTTTCATTGCTTGTCCGTGCCGAAGTCTTAAATGGTTCTAAGAGGATTTTTACCCCTTTACAAACCCCATTTTTAGGATAGGTGTGAATTTCAATAACATACAAAACATGTTTTCCAACCATTCTATTAAAGGCTGTATATGCAAAACTTGAAGACCATAAAATCATATTGTCCGATACGAATTTACCCCCCTTTGTCCCTTTAGGGTATAATTTCTTCTAAACTCTCGTTTAGTTTGTTTGAGGTATTTACGATCAGCTGAGGCTGGATGTTGATCCATTTCTTATGTGTACCCAACAGACGTTGTTCTGTCGTAACTATGAACTGGAATAAATAATATCTCCATACATTTTGGTTAATTAAAAAAAACTGCCTAGCTTAGAACCGGCAAACATCTACAATAGTTCCAATTTTGGAGTTGACATTTTTCTTTCCGCATTTTAATCAATCTGTCCATTCATTAAAATTTTAAGAGCTAGGCTCTTGTCGGTGGAGTTGCCATGTTTCTTGGTCCTGTGCTTTACTTTTAACTTCTTGATACGACACAATGTTAACCTTCTCTTTTAGTTTTTCAGTTAATCAGTCCACATAGTATAATTCTGAAATCAAGATGTTGTCACTTTTAACCCCACTACGGTGAAGCCAAAAGTAAGGGTAATGATTGTGGCAGTCAGTATATGTATGTTTGTTCCACAGTAGATCCTAAACTAATGGTCCGATTTTAATAAATGCGGTGTCAATAGATTCGTAATAACAGCCCGGGTAACATAGGATATCATAATTTACATACTTTTTTGCAACCACCTCTGTGGATTAGTTGTTGAGAGCGTCGGTGATGATGATGGTAAGCTTAAGTCGGAGATCGCGGGTTATATATAATAAAAATCTTAAATATTGGTATAGTATAAAATATTAAATATACTTCCCGTAAATTTGTCTGGTCTCCGTAACACAAGTTCTTTGTGTACTTAGCACAGAGCCAGACTGAGGTGGTGTGAAGCGTCCATAGATATTATTATTATAATTATTCTGTCAAATGTATGTTTAGGTTTGAAATCATTGTGTGCATTTGATTTTTCAGCCAGGCTAAAGCTGAAAAAGACTGCAGTACCAAGTAGATTTCCGTGGAGTAAAGAAACCAATGATTTTTTACAGAAAAGAAAAGAACGAACAAAACATAGTTGGAAGTATAGCTTGCAAAAAAAAATCCTTCCTCAAGATAAATCATCTTCCTCAAATTCACCAATGACCTTTGGAACATCACCATTCCTTGTTAATACTGGTATAAATTACAATTAACAAACAAATTATTTAAAAAACATCTTATGAATTATACTATGATCAGTTAAATCTTTTGTAAAAAAATATATTTGAAATTTAACAATTTTAATGTCTATATATTGTAGCTCAATCATTATATTAATACGCGAAGCAAAAATTTCAAGTACGGTTTTACGAGTATTGTGCATACAGATCAGTGTGAAATTTGGCACATTTAAAGTTTAAGTGGAGGAAGCCCTTGCAAAAGCTAATATTTTTTTATAAATAACACTTAGAAATACATTAACCCCCTTACTAATAAAAAGATTTACACAATGGATAACTCAAACAACGTTGCTTCCTTTGTCTGATAAGTTGGAAAAGTCACTTAACAGACAAAGACAGCAATATTGTTTAAGTTATCTGTTGTGTAAATCTCTTTATTAGTAAGGTGGTTAATGTATAAAAATAACAACAACACACTACCTCACTCATACTAGCATTTTTGTATACATTACAGTCAGTTTGTCGCGTGTCAATGTTTCATTCACAATCCTCATTTACATATTTTTATTGCGTATATCGAAGAGGCAAATGAACCCTTACAAAGTTGAAACTTTAAAATTAAACCATGAATTATGGTCGAATTTTGGCCACAGGGCTCTAGTAATAGTTGCAAAATTTCAAATTTCTAGCCTTTAGGGTTTGACCTGTGCGTTGATACATAAGTCAATCAGCTTTACCTTTTATATACCTAGTCTTGACATAAATACTGAAGGAAAGAAAAAAAAAATCTATTGCAAATAACATTTATTACTTTTACAGTGTGTTAGTTTAATACATAAATATAAAACAATTTAAAATATAAAAAATACAGTCCTTTAAACGTTGAGGCCAGTTATCAATAGAAACACGCACTCTTTCCATGGAAAAATTCTTCACTGCCAATCGTACGGATTGTTTTAGGGACTCAAAATTATCATGGCGTTTAGAGCAAGCCGTACTCTCCAAAACTGACCATAAATCATAATCCAGCAGATTAAGATCGGGACTACACGACGGCCAGTCTTCAGGTCTGATGAAGTCCGAAACGTTCGTTTCCAACCAAGACTGCGTAGACCGAGCTTTATGACCCGGCGCCGAGTCTTGCTGGAAGGACCATTCTTGGTTATTGAACATGGTGTTGTTAAGGGGCTTCACTACCTTCTCAAGAATGGTATCTTGATACACTTGTGCCGATGTTTCGATACCTTTTTCACAAAAGTATGGCTCAGTCACTCCTTCATAGCTAATACTCCACCAAACCATCACTGAAGTCGGATAGTGCCCACGTTGCACTCTGTCGACTAATTGGGAAGCTTCCTTAAGAGCTTTGAACATAAATACGGTCATTTTGATTGTTAAAATGTTGCTCAATTGTAAAAAAAAATCTCATCCGTAAACAAAATTTTTCTGTGACCTCCCTTTGCGTACCGCTTCAGTAGTTGTTTCGATTTTACCACCCTATTCATTTTATTATTACTTTTTAATTATCATTTAAGAAATGACCAGTACGTCTCTTATAGGCTGCAAGTCCTAAGTCATCTATAAAATACGCGACATGGTTCTAGGTGCTATCTTCATCTCCCGAGATAAAATCTTTTGCTTTCGGACAGGATTTCTTCGAATTCTTTCCCTTACTGCTTTGACCACCTTTTTCGTACGAACAATACGTGGACGGCCAGATCTTTTCTGTCACAAACAGAGGAGGTCTCATTGTACCTATTAATAGCCCGGTACACAAACATTTTACTAATAACAAGCGTATGGAGAGTTTTAAAAATTGCATTTGGCTCCATACCTACTTTGTGTAATGCAATCACAGCGATTCGGTTCTCTTTATCAACCCACTCTATTTTAATATCGCAAAATATTGTACAATGTATTGGCGCCAAAATGAGAAAACCCAATGAACAATCATATAAAAATGACAGATTCCAAATTCAAATGTAATATTTTGTTTATTTTTAATTGTAACAGTATTTATGGTCATACTAAGTATATAGAAGATTGATAGATAGATAGATAGATAAAGATTCCTCAGTATAGTCATAAATTTTTTAATACATATTTGAACAAGAGGTTCAGATAGCATTAATAAAAATCCCAAACAAAAAACTATGGTACCACCATTTGAGCATAAACATGTTCTGAAGCTGTTACACGACAAGCAATACTTCTGTGATGTTTGTCACAAGAAATTCACTCGTCTCAGTCCGCAAGGTTTACACAACAAACACACAAATGTCAAGACAGAAGCGGCTCCAGTAGTGCCAGGCGCAAGTGACTTGTCTGTACCATTCATCAAACAGGAAAAAGAAGTAGAATGTAAGTTTTTTTGTGATTATTAATATCCAAGGCAACATTACAGTTTCTTATTTTTTTTGGATTTTATTCATCATCAACAAAAAATAAATGTTATATACTGGCACACTGAGAAAAGTTAGCATTAGGCCTCTGCGGTGCGGCGCCGACAGTGGTAGCGGGCGACGAACGGAGCAGAACGCTTAGCTTATCCACAGTAGAAATGGTTTCTTTATACACAAAACGCATTTCTATGTTGGTCATGCTAATCGTGACAGGACTCAAGTGGACAGGACAAAGTGACCACTCCTGAGCGCGCTACGCAGAGTTTAGTCCTCATATTTTGTGTGCCTTCCTCAGCATTACTGCTCTATATATACTTCTATACTTATCTATACTATAATATATAAAGTGGTAAAGTTTGTGAGGTTGTAGGGCGTAATCTCTGGATCTCGTGAACTGATTTTGAATATTACCAATAGAGGGCTACGTTATTTGTGAGTGACATAAGCTATATGGACGGATAGATGGATGTTTGATACTCTTTCACGCGAAAAATTATCGGACGGATTTCGATTTTGGTATGGAAGTAGTTGAAACTCTGGATCAAAACAGGATACTTTTTATCCCGAAAAAGTACAGTATTCCCGTGGGATACTGTATGTACGTGGGCGGAGCTGCGGGCAACAGGTTTGCATTGAATGGACTTCGAAACGACCGGCACGATTTTGATAAAAATTTGGTACAGATATAAATTAGACCATGGGGAAGGACGTAGGCTACTTTTAATCACGGCAAGATGTACGGTTCCGACGGGCCCTTTGCGCGCAATAAGTAGCGGGCAAATCTAGTAATTTAATTATTATTTAATCACAGATTTCGATGATGAGATGGAAAATAGGGAAGATTGTGGAAATGAAATATCTACAAAGTCAGAAGATAAATACACAAGCAACGAGACTGAAGGACCGTCTGCAGTAGTAGCCAATAACATGTCATATGCAACAACACCGCCTGCACACATACAGAAACCGGAAATAAAAGTAGAATGTAAGTATGGTGCTTCTATTCTGTGTTTTACATACACAAGCAACGAGACAGAAGGACCGTCTGCAGTAGTAGCCAATAACATGTCATATGCAACAACACCGCCTGCACACATACAGAAACCGGAAATAAAAGTAGAATGTAAGTATGGTGCTTCTATTCTGTGTTTTACATACACAAGCAACGAGACAGAAGGACCGTCTGCAGTAGTAGCCAATAACATGTCATATGCAACAACACCGCCTGCACACATACAGAAACCGGAAATAAAAGCAGAATGTAAGTATGGTGCTTCTATTCTGTGTTTTACATACACAAGCAACGAGACAGACGGACCGTCTGCAGTAGTAGCCAATAACATGTCATATGCAACAACACCGCCTGCACACATACAGAAACCGGAAATAAAAGCAGAATGTAAGTATGGTGCTTCTATTCTGTGTTTTACATACACAAGCAACGAGACAGACGGACCGTCTGCAGTAGTAGCCAATAACATGTCATATGTAACAACACCGCCTGTAGACATACAGAAACCGGAAATAAAAGCAGAATGTAAGTATGGTGCTTCTATTCTGTGTTTTACATACACAAGCAACGAGACAGACGGACCGTCTGCAGTAGTAGCCAATAACATGTCATATGTAACAACACCGCCTGTAGACATACAGAAACCGGAAATAAAAGCAGAATGTAAGTATGGTGCTTCTATTCTGTGTCTGGGAAACTGAGATTTGCTCGGAGTTTTAGTAAATTATTTGAAAACCTACAAATGCGCAGTTTCCCTGCTAGGGATAAGACCTTGTTAGTTCGCCATTTTCACCCCCAAAACCCCGTGCATACTAAATTTAATGGAAATTGTTGAAGCCGTTTCGAGATTCTGAATATATATTTTTATTTTTACAAGAATTTCGTATAAAGTTTAAGATATTTTGTCACAGGTATTGAAGTCGAGGTGGAAAAAAAGGAGGATTACGAAAACGAAACCATCGAACCAATTGAAAGTATTCTTGACGAATCATCTACTGTACATAAAAATAATCCCAAAAAGCCTAAAACATGCGATAAACCGTACTTCTGCGTTTGTGGTCGGAAGTTCACATACGCCACTTGGCTGAACGAGCATAAAGCACGATATAACCACTACAAAGACAACTCCAGTGATATAAAGAAAGAAGATTTCAGGATAGAAGTAACATCTGGGGTAGCGTCAGATGCCAATGACTTGCTTGTACCACCCGTATTCGTGAAACGCGAAATTAAAGAAGAATGTAAGTATTGGCTGTGTTTGGCGGAAGAAAGCGCTCGAGTGCGCTCGTAAGCAAAATGGCGATCGCTAAGCGGTAAGCGCTGTCAATGCTAAATGCTATTTTCCTCTAGGACGCTAAGTAAGCGTTAACCGGGAACCTAACCTAACTTAAATATATTTATAAAGTATTAAATTCAATTAATATATTTATTACATACAAATATATTACACAATTTTTGGGCTGACATTATTGTTAATTTTAACAGTACTTGAATTACAAGAATTGCACAAAACACTGATTTCAAAACAAAAAAAAAAGAAATAAGCAAAATGGCGGATTGCGTCAGCGCTATTGAAGTTAATAAACGTGGCCGACAACTGTCTTTTTTAACCGACTTCCAAAAAATGGAGGCGGTAATATGTTCGGCTGTATGTATGTATTTTTTTTGTATGTTCAACGATAACTCCGCCGTTTGTTGAGCGATTTTCAAAATTCTTTTTTTGGTATATTGGGTATAATCCAAAATTGGTCTCGTTGTCACCAAAGCGGTGACCTGATGATGGCATCCATGAGGAATCGAGGGAACTCCTCGAAATTTATATGGATATATATAGTGATTTTGACTTTTTCAGAAGTAACCCAAGCATATGCTACCAAAAAGTAAGATTCTGCACCAAGGTATACTATATCCTAAGTAAGGTAATATTCAAAAGCACTGAACAGAACTCCTCATTCTTTAAAGATACGCGTTTGGAAATTTCGAAATTGCTTAAAGACTGCAAGCATATGCCATTTGTAACTTACAGTAATCATCATTATATTATATACAATACCTAATGGAAGCTTGGCGCGTATTCAATTATACATTCGAACGTTTATTTTGAACGTTCTTAAAATGTGTTAATAATAATTTAACAAATAACACTAAAAGGGAAAAAATATTATTATTTATAAACAAAAAATTAAACCGACTTCCAAAGTAAAAATGCATAAAAAAGTATAAAATAAAAGTTATTTTCGTCGCGGCTCCGCCCACGTAAATACAGTATCCCACGGGAACAACAACACCGCCTGCATTCATACAGAAACAGGAAATTAAAGTAGAATGTAAGTATTGTGCTTCTATTTTTGACGACCGTTGTGGCCAGACTGATGTGGTGGGAAGCGTTCATGGATATTATTATTTTATTATTCTGTCAAATGTAAGTTTAGTTTTGAAATCATTGTGTTCATTTGATTTTTCTGCCTAACACAACACAAAATATTGTCGGAAGTGTAGCTTGCAATTAAAAAACTAAAACCCGACTAATTAAAAATGGCGTCTAAAAAAGCCGAAACGAGAAAATAATTCTGTGTGAACTGACTGACTGAGATGCCATTAGTGGGTGCGACCTCGACCAATTTGTACCCATGCATTTCTGGATTTCTATCTGAATTATTTTCTTGTTTCGGCCTCTTTAGACGCCAAAATCATTACGTTTGTGAGGATGGATGTATGTATGTTTGTTACCTTTTAACGTAAAAACTTCTGAACGTATTTCGATGAAATTTGGTATGGTAGTAGTTTAGGCTCTGGATTAAAACATAGGCTACTTTTTATCTCGTAGAAGTAGGTACAGTACTCCCGTGGAATACTATATTTACGCGGCCGGAGCCGCGGGTAAAAAGCTAATAGCTCCCACACCGATTTCGGTGACGGTGGCCTGTTTCATTGAAACCAGGCCAGCTACGCAGGAGTTATGTTATAGTGCCCAAGTGTGTGCGCAGTACACAAGAGCACTCTCTCCTCCTTTTACTCTCGTAACCCAGTGGGACGGATAACCGACACGACTGGCGAGAGATTAGGCGCAGGTCCGACTTTTTACATGCCCATCCGACGCATGGATCATCTTTCTTGTCAGACAATCAGGTGATCAGCCTGAATTGTCCTAACCAAACTTGGAAACAACATTTTTTTGTTCCAATGCGGGAATCGAACCCACGACCTCCGAGTCGAGAGCCAAGCTCTAACCACTAGACCACGGAGGGTAAAAAGCTAGTACTGGTATGAATTATTAATAAAAAATGATTTAATAAACATCTATTGAAATAAACTATGTTCAGTTAAATATTTTTGTAGAAGAAATATGAAATTCAACAATTTCAATAACTCTTTATTGCAGCACAATATGTGAAATTCAAATGAGTGCATAATTGGACTGAGATCCCAGGCCCGCCAGACTCCCCTTATATTCTTAATGATAAAATGTATGTCATATTGTTTGACGACCTCTGTGGCTCAGTGGCTCGCGGGTTCGAATTCCGCCGAAGGAACAAAAAGTTTTTCTGTGTTCCTGTCTCATGGATGTATATTAAATATGTGTATAATATAATAAAAATCTTAAATATAAAGTATTAAATATACTTCCCGTTTTCTGGTACCTGTAACACAAGTTCTTCGGATACTTAGCACGGGGCCAGATTGACCAGAGTGAAGCGTCCATAGATATTTATAATGTATTCCCGCTAGATTGTGCGGTGGGCCAATTCTCAGGTATAGAAAGGTACAAAAAAATCGTACTGACTTTCCTTACAGCCTTTGAAATGATTCTAAGGTATGGTATTAGTAGAATAATGAGATTTAAATATTATAAACTGTAATTTACACCGATTACTTATTTTTATGTTGTAGTAGTTTTCATAAAAAAAAAAAAATTATATCATCGACGTAAAAATAGAAATCATTAAACTTCTAACCTTTGTATCTATGTTCATACTAAGTTTAGAGAAAAATGACGCTTATAAGTTTTGTTCCTTACGTTATTCTAAAACGATAAAATAAGATTGATACTACATCAGAATGTAAGTAAAGTGAGTACAAATTTTCGCAACTTTAGCGTCTTGTACCTAAAAATTGGCCCACGGCATACAAATACTTATACAATATGATATACATTTTATCAGTAAGAATATAAGGGGAGTCGGGCGGCGGGCCCCCCAATATACAATTGTATATCAATGAATAATGTCTTTTTGTGCTAAAAAATATATTTTTTAATAATTTATTATTTATTAATCTTAAATATCAAAATATGCCTCAGTATTGTCATGTTTTTAATACATATTCTCTTGTTCAGATAGCATTAATGAAAATCCCAAAGAAAAAACTACGGTACCATTTGAGCATAAACATGTTCTGAAGCTGTTACACGACCAGCAATACTTCTGTGATGTTTGTCACAAGAGATTCACTCGTCTCAGTCCGCAAGGTTTACACAACAAGCACGTAAATGTCAAGACAGAAGCGGCTCCAGTAGTGCCAGGCGCAAGTGACTTGACTGTACCATTCATCAAACAGGAAAAAGAAGTGGAATGTAAGTACATATTCGTAGTAACTATTTAGTAATCTGTGGTTTTAGGCCTCCGCGTCGCGACGACAGCGGCAGCTGGCGACACACACAGAAAGCTTAGCTTATCCAACGTAGAAACGCTTTCTTTCTACGGAAGAAGAGACAAAATGACAGATTGACAAAGAATAGCTGTCATTTTGTCCATACTATCTGTCGATATGTCTATTCCTGTGAAGACAAAACGCATTTATATGGTGGTCAGGCTAAGCGTGCTGAGCGGTCACCACTTGACAACAGGAGTCTAACACAGTCCTGAGCGAGCGGATAAAAGATGACAGTCAAAAGTGCATTTCAACATAATATTATCATCAGATGAGGCAAGGTATGGTTAAAGATGGCATGTGCATTACATGTCAGGAGAAACTAGGCACGTTTTGTGTCAAAAATAGAATCTATATTATACCTAGGTACTGAACTCAAATATTTGAAAGTTGCAAAATCGTTAAAAAAAAATTCTTAAATCGCCTCACGCGCCGCGCCGTTGTAGGTTTTTTTTTGTATATGAAACTAATACATATTTGGAGATTGTGTAGGTCCGTCCGCATTAGATTGTAGGACATTTTTATGCAGCAAAACATTTGCCGGCAACGGCACAGCTTAGCTAACCATATTACATAACTGTTCTCCTTTTGTCACAGTTGTCGAAGTCGAGATTGAAGTAAATAATTGGGAAAACGTAACACACGAAGAACGGAAAGATCTCAGAGAGCATACAGATTGTGTAAAAGCATACCAACCCGATGATAAATGTGCAAAATCACAGAAACCTTACTCCTGTGATGTTTGTGGAAAGAGTTTTGCTTTTAAAAGTTGGCTCACCAATCATATGGCAACACACAAAAACAAGCACGAATGTGACGTGTGCAAGATGAAATTCACCAATATAAAATATTTGGAACGACATAAGGATATAACACACAGTGAGGTCATATCATTCCATTTTGACTGTGGGACTCTGTCGAATGTGTAAGATGATATTGGCTGACGATGACCCGAAATGGATCCTAAAACAAGGTGTGCCGAGGATCTACACATTGGCGGCAATACCACGGCCTCACCACAGACACCTGTGGTGAGGCCGTGCCTGTCCATGGCTTCTGTATACAATGTTGTTTGTAATAAAAGACCGGCCGCTCGCGCCTATGGCTGGGACTATATTGTCCGGAATCCGCAAGGCCGGGGAAAGTTCAGAGCATTGAAAATAGAAGTCTGCGGCCTGCGCTAATACAACAGAGTAGAAAATCGAACACACAAGTGTCGAGACAAATGTCAATGTCACATATGACAGCTCGACGCTTCTATTTTCGCCTCTATTGTACTAGTGGAGAGTTCTATTTTCCGTGAATTTTCTCCGGATTCCGGAGCATACAGTCCCAGGCAAAGACGAGTTGAACTTGAACGGAAGTGAACCATTCTGTTTTATTCAACTTACCTATTGGGTCTATTAATGGGTTAAATTTGCAGCGAGTAATTATCTGTAATGACGCATAAGCCGTGTTCACATTAACCAATTGAAGTAAGCCATTTCGACATTTGTACTGATGATTCACTGCAAACTGCGAGTACTATAATTAGAATGAAAAATATAAAATTCTAACAATTGAACATTGTATATTTTATTTCCTTTTTTTATATACCTATTTGAATATACATCAACATTATAATACTTATCTTACATTTAATTAAGTTTAACAGTTATATTACTCGCCTAAGTACGCTTAGATATTAAAAACTACGCAGTTTATATGTATATTACATGCATAATGAGCTAACGCGGGCGATGCTAGTGTGGAAGACCAATTAGCGCCACAATCCTGAATCGCGCCATCGAAGTTTTCTAAGATCGGCGCTACATATACAACATCCGAAATGCATACAAGCGGGCTTCGGCCTGACCGAGCATACCATCTCGCTCGGTCGGAGATCTCCCTTTGGGGCTTCCACATATTACCACACTAGAATTTATTATTATTTACTAAACTCCGTTATAATCCAATTTAATCAACGTAAACAAGACGTGATAACGTGTTATAAATCGATGAACGCTGACCGCACGCACGAAAAATTGTCACGTTCCGTCTGATTGTCACGTTCCGCCTGAGCCGAGCGTGCAAGCGAGAGCGTGGAAGCGAGAGCGTGGAACGCGATAGAGAGGCACGATCGGCCTAAGCATTCGGCTTGTGATGACGTTATCACGTAAAATTATCGACCGTAATCGGTTTACAGTTTACTTAACAGATAATTATTTTTATGCCTGAACGTCTTGACGTAAGCAGTACATCATATGACCAAACTATCCGCAATTTATTATGAACCACCACATATGTGTTCTATTGTTCTCTTTGTTTACGTTCCGATTAAATTGTATCTGAAAGGAGTGGAATTACAATGACTAGAGGGAAGGCTTTTTTATGTATGGCGGAGGTATTAAACAATTGCCGGCGTCAAATTTTTTGAATTGGGCGGGAAAAGATTTCTTATAAGCTTTCAACACCGTTTTTCTAAATCGTCAAGTCCAAAGTCTAGTCAAAGTCCACATAAATCGTCAACGCAGTCAATAAGTGAAGTCACTCGATTCAGTCAATGGTAGACGCTTTACTGAAACTTCCTTAACTGAGTTTTGGAGGGAACACAACATAGCACGCTTTTTGCAGTTTGTACCACTTGCCCACACTTGTGCACGTCAACGAACATCTAATGGTTAATAATACACATTGAAAACCGAAGTAACAAAATTTTTGGAAGAATTACAAAAACAACAGCGTCGCCGATTGATATTCCCAGCAAAACTCACAAGACTTTATTTTCAAGTACTTTTTTTTTACAATCTATCAAAGAAAAAATCATGTAGAGTTTATTATTTTATTCATGTAGGTGTTTATATTTTATTTCCTCCTAAGTATCATCAATAGTAATATAAATTTCCTATTCAAAAATTACTAACAGTATACAAGTTTAACTTAACAAATGAGTGTTTAATTTATAATATAATACAATAATCCCACCCTTCAATCTATATATATATATATATATATATATATATATATATATATATATATATATATATATACTATTAAGAAAAAGAGGAAAATATTTGATTGTTTGTTTGTATTTGATTGCATGCGAAATTACTGGACCGATTTTGATAAAATTTAGCACAGATATAAAGTAGACACATGGGCTATTTTTTAAATGGAAAAATGCAAGGTTTCTTGACGAATTCTTTTGGCGCGCACTAAGTCGCGGCCAATATCTATAGTCTATTCACGTTAAGAAGGCAGTGAATCATACGTACAAAATGGATTACTTTATTGCTTAATGTGAACCATAGCTTTGCGTCCTTGGTTAATTTTGACATTTGTACACTGCCTTCTTAACGCGAATAGCCTATAGCAGAGTTCCCAACCAGCGGGCGCTCCTGCCTAGGAGGGCTTAGATGGATGTCAAGGAGGGCATTATATAAATTAAATATCGGTATTTTTCTATGACAAATACTAATTCTCTCTTCAACTCTTCAGTTGCTATTAAGAGGCATATTACATCTCGACTGTGATTTTTGCGTAAAATGGCCAATTATGTCGTTCTTGATCACAGAAACAAAGATACATTAACAATTTTGACATATTGAATTGTGCAGAATAGGTATTGGCCTAGTTCGTAGCAGCCTCGCTTTTTGTAAATTTTGCTTAACTTTTTAATTAAACCCAAAATTGCAGAGAAATATTTTCATAAAATGCGCGAAGGCACTTTTTTGAGCTCCTGCATTGAACTGCTGTTCTAAGCAAATGAAATAATAAAATAAGAATATTATCTCTTATATAGTCGTATAGTTCGTAGCGGATTTTGAAATATCTTTGATTTAATATAGAAAAAAATATTATTCTAAGCTAAAAAAAATTCGAAAATCGCTTTAAGTTGAATTACTCCTATCTACGAAAATATTATTGAGCAAAATGTACACCAGGACAATTGTTACTCCATGAGGAATAAAGATTTTATAATTTTAAAGCATGAATTTATTAACCTATTTCAATAAAAACGATAAATACAACTGCAAAATTACTACAAAATGCGATATGTCGGGAACGCTTCGAATACCTAATCTCGCAGAGTGCAGATTTGTAATAGGGCTCTTGAACAAGTTACAATATTAATTTCCATACGAAAAGGAATTTGTATGGAAATAAATAAATATCGATTAGAATGCATTTTTTTTTAAAAAGTCACCTGCAGGCATGAAAGTATTGCGACATTGAAAAAAAAAAGCTTGGGAAACCCTGGTCTATAGTAATAAATAAATACATTAATTTATAATATAATACAATTATGCCACTTTTTAATTAATAATATCTTCCTTTTCAACTTTTATCTCCACCGTATCAATATTGACGGTCGGCGGACTGAAAAAGTGTCCATGCTTTTGCTTATGTCGGTTCAAATTGTGAAGTTGGTAGTATGTTCTACTGCAAACTTCACAACTGTGCTGTTTGTCACCCGTATGTGTCAGCTGGTGGGACTTCAAGCTGCTGAGCCTTAAAAATTTCTTGTCGCATACATCACAACTATACGGTTTGCCCGAATGTATAAACTTATGTGTGTTCAAACTACCCAACGCCGTATAAGTTTTTCCACATATGTCACAATTGTATGGTTTCTCACCCGTATGTGTTCTTCTGTGCACATTGAAGGAGCTACAATGCAGGAATGTTTCACCACATATGTCGCAGCTGTACGGCTTCTCACCTGTATGTGTACGCATATGGTTATTCAATGTGCTGCTATATACGAATTTTCGTTCGCAGAGTTCACAACTGTATGGTGTTTCTCCGGTATGTGTCCTTTTGTGACTGATCAGAGAACTGCTTTTCGCGAATTTCTTGTCACATAGATCGCAGTTGTAAGCTAGTTCTCCTTTGTGTAGCTTTATATGTCTGACTAACGTTACATGGTCATGGAACTTCTTACTACAAAAGTCACAGGAGTGCTGTTTCTCGACTATATGTGTACGCTTGTGCGACTTCAAGTTGCTGATCGTGAGGAAAGGTAGATTGCAAATATCACATGCGAACATTTCGTTGCCTGTGTGTGAAGATTTATGCGATTTTAGATGTCCAATAGATGTAAAGTTTCGGTTGCATATGTCGCATACATAGTCTTTAATAGTACTATGAGTGAGTCTGTGTTTCTTCAAGTTGCCGGCTTGAGTGAATTTCATTTCACATAAGTCGCAGCTAAACGGTTTGGCACCTGTATGTATAACTTTGTGCTTCTTAAGATCACTGTTCCGTGCAAACTTTTTGTTACAAATATCACAAACGAATGTTCTGCCATCGTTGTGAGATAGTTTATGACTTTTCAACGTATCGGGTCGAGTGAATCTTTTCTGACATACGTCACACGAGTACGGTTTGCTGATTTGGTGTAATAATATATGTTTCTTCAAACTATCACTGCGGGTAAAACTCTTCGTGCAGACTTCACACACAAACGGTTTCCCTTCGTCTGTATGCAACAGCTTATGTTCATCCAGAAGTTCGTGCGTATTAAACTTTTTCTTACATATGTCACACCTTTTGTCGTGTATACGTTGAATATGTTTCTTTAGATACGCAGGCTGATTGAATTTCTTGCAGCACATGTCACATGCATACTCTTTATCGCCAGTTTTTCTTCGCGACTTTTTGGGCACCACTTTTTCTGGATCTGTCGATGTTTCATTGTCATCTTCACTTGCAACCTCGACTTTGACTTCTGTAAAAAACAAATACATTATGTATGTTAGAATTTATTATAATTTTAACATTATTTGAACAATTGTTGATTGATGATTACAAAAAAATTGTAGGACGAAAAAAAAATTTTTTTTGTTACATATAAACATTGCAATATTTTGTATAGAGTTCATTATTACAAATCGAATGAGCTATTTTTTATATTTCATTTGAACGTGTCCACTTGACTATATGAATCTACTTACTTATATGCTCCGGTTTATTATCGTTAGCATTGCTCGAAGACGATTCATCTACTGGTTCAGTCTTGATATGCTGAAGTTTACCTAATAAAAATAAACTGTTTATATAAATATTACATTGTTTACCTATTCAGGAATAAAGACAAAAAATAGTTAGGCCTTCTATTATTAAATAATGCAAAAAAAAGTAGATGGAGCCTACTATCTCACTGGTATTATACAAAACTAAAAAATTTAATTAACCCCTGAATCGTAAAGCGGTGTGCGAGCCGATGATGATGAATTATAGATAAGAGCACTATTGATGATGGTAGCTTGAAACAAAAAAAAGGTAGATCAAAATCGGTTCATCCGTTCGGGAGCTACAATGTCACAGACAGACACACATACACAGACACATCTTTGAAGAGCCTTTATTCTTTTTTGTTGGTGGTTAAAAAATATATACTTTGTTGACATTAAGTTAATGGTTAAATTTGCCAGAAGGCTTCTTTTTTTTGAAAACTTAATTACATACCATAACACTCCTCTTCCGAATCTTCATTATCAAAAGAATCTTCTCTTGGTTCAGTTTTGATTTGGATATGCTCAACTTCAATTTCCCTATCTTCATATACACCTATTGAAATAGATTATTTAAATCATAAAAATACGAAATATAGAGGTTTAATTTTACATTTTGGCATGGTAGGTGAATACTGAAATATGAATAGTAAAAACTCCTGAAAAGAAAATGTTTGCTACTCCCTTTTAGCATTTTTAGCTATTCATTCAAGTTTTAGATTTTGTCTATCATTACCATTTAAAAAAATTATGTATTAACATGACTAATGACTATCCAAATACTACATAATGACCGGTTTCTGAGATTATTTCTTCATAGTTTATCTATTCAATAGCGCTTTTGTGTGGTTAACGCGTTTGCGTCACCCCATCAAAAGCTCTATTAAATAGGTAAACTACAGAAAGTGGGCATAAGTTGTCCAATCAACAGTAGGCAAAGTGGTTTAACCTCATGCTGTGAAGATACCAGTATACACCCAGTTGCTAGTTACATTTATTATTAAGCAATAGGGATATTGCCTAGTATCAAATTTCACACTTTTTTACAAATAAAATTTTAAAATTGTTGACTAGAATACATTAATGTAATAGAAATAGCTATTTAAGTTGACTAGATTAAAAATTATAAGCAAATAAAAAATGTTCATGCCTTTCTCGCAATATGATTTCTGACATCACAATCTGGCGGCAAATATGGCGGTCGTGACGCGCGCATCGTGACGTCACACGCCGATATGTTGCTCTCTTTCTTATTGTAAATTTAAATTGTTTGTATCTTTGTTTTCAAGATTTACAAAAATGGGTTTTACATTGTTTATTATCTTATTTATTATGTTGTCTAACATTGAATAGACAATAAATATTTTTTTAGTCAATGTAGGCATGTGCCTATTATATCTGGCCCCATTTAAACAATATTATATAATAACAAAATTATTGATTTTAGTCTGCTGTTAAGTAAATAGGAAAAAACTTACATTCCTCCCCAATATTATTTTCTTTCTTGACAGGTACATCATCATACAGCGAAAACAGTCCAGCTTTCACTCTGGATAGTGGTACCAGAGGTTTATCTCCCGCCTGATAATATTAAAAGATTACTTAGCCAACCCAGCAAACATTGTTCTGCTATGTAAATTTTCACTTGTTGGTATAAAAATACTAATAATAATTGCAACCTATTCAGATCTACCAATACACAAAAAAATGAATCATTAATATTGGTCAAACTCTTGGTCCAATCCCAAAACCTGGGATAAATGTTGGTCAAACTGTTTTGGATGAGTTTTGGTTACATTTGTAACTAAACTACTCCCAAAACCTGTGTCCCAAGAATTTTATATTAGATATTATCATCTGTACCAGGGGTTCCTAAACTTTAAACACAATGAAACACCAACCAAATACCAGCTTTTATTTAATGGAATTATTACAAATCAACACATATTATTAGAAAAATTTATACAGGAACTATGTCATTGATTTTATTCTTAAGTTAATGTGAAATAAACATGGAATTATAACAGCTAATAAGTAATAAATAATTTTGGTGGAACCCTAAAGACAATTTTCAACAGAACCCACTTTGGGAATCTATTCCACAATAAATTTGGTTTATGAAGGTAACCACACAAGCTTTATTTCAACAAACTGTTCATATGAGAAAACCAAATTATAAAAAAAATGGGTAAAAAGTAATAACAAATATGGGCACCCTTACTAGTCTGGTTCCTAGCCTTCAAAATGTTTGAAAAGACCGATGGATTGAAAATTATTCATAATATTTAAACTTACTAGTATGTAAATAAATTTGTTACCTGATGATTTTCAGTTTTTAGCTCGTGAACTTGTTTCACCAACTTTTCACATTGAAGTAACCTAATAAGACAGACGTGGCACAGTGGGTGTGTCTCAGTCTGTATCTGTTGGAAAAGATTATTTACACATTTAGATATATTTAGGAGACGATAAAAACCGTATTTAGATGACAAATGCGCCATTGATGAGATGATACAAGTACAACAACTGTCTATTGTGTACCTATAACTGGTAATGTGAAAAATGTATACACCTATTTGGATGGAATGTTTTGCATCAGTATGTGTAAGTTCACGGATTAATTTTTATTGAAAGCATTTTGTACAAACCTTAAGATTTGATAATTCTTCGTACACATAATGTAAGTGGGTGCCTTTAATATCAAATATTCTAACATCACAAGCGAAGCACGAGAAACAGATGACTGTACTCATATCTATGATATAGTCACAGCACAAAAATATAATAAATATTAATCTAAATAGTTATTTTATCTTAATTAAAAAAAGAAAATATGAAAAACATACTAGAAAGCGCTACGCGTCTCACAACATTTCTCTACTCTATGGTTTGATATTTGACAACTGCTGTTCTTCCCATCTGACAATTTTTTTTTTTTCGGAAATATTTTACCTTGGATGATTTGCCACCGTAGGACACTAAAGAGATAAACGGCCTACATATTATGGTCGTCCGCGACTTAAGAGCGTTTTTCGATTCCACGATACAACATCGCTTATCGAGTGCGATTATGTGAGAGGCACGCTCTTATGTCGTGGGCATAGGACCCGTTTTCACTTAGATTGATTTATGTAATGATAAAGACAGGGGGTTGTATGAAAAAAATTAAAATGTATTTCATATAATCGCGTACGCACACTACGATACGATACTACACGATACAATATATTACGCGATACGATGTCGTGCGACATCGCAACATCATTAAAACGCTCTTAGGACCGTCATTGTTTTTACAACGACGCAAATAGTCCTCAGTGTAGTAATATAGCATCCTGCTAAGTGTCTAATATGAACATCTAAGATACCTACAAAGAGAATTATTGTATTACGAATAATATATATATTATAATATATTGCACCAAAATACTTTTTGAAAACTGAATTTCATTTCAGACAAGCGGTGACTATAGTGCCCGCTTGCGTGAGTCGATGTCACTGCTCGCCGCGTCGCTTACCGCGAAATTCGAGGTAGCGGCCTCAAGGAGATTTACACACTTTTTAGCGTATAACGGCAAACGTTATGTCAATCCCACGATGGCGTGTTAGACAAGCCCTGTGAATCGAAGGGTACAGTAAAGCATAGTTTTATATTATATGTTTTATAGCTAATGGCCTTCGGCAATCGTCGTTTTTCTATGAAAATGACAGACGATGTATGAAAAACCGTCGATTCCCGAAAGCTATTGAGATCATGGATTACTGTACAAACATAAGCTTCCATATTTTTTCTGCGAAAATAGAAACAACCACTTTGAGTTAATTATTTAATGTTGTTATTCAGTCGGCATTTGTGTGTGTGTTAGTTTATGTGATCTCTAATTACTTGACACACTGAATGTTCGATCACAAATATCACAACTGTACGGTCTGTCACCATTGTGTATCCTTTGGTGCACTTTCAAACTGTTGGACCGCGTAAAGCTTTTATCGCAACCGTCACACGAGTACGGCTTATCACCTGTATGACTTCGTTTATGCACTTTCAAACTACTACAAAAATAATACTTTTTATCACAAACGTTGCAAGTGTACGGTTTCTCACCTCTGTATGAATTAGTCTATGGTTCGCTTATGCGCTTCATAATCAGCGGACCGATCGAACTTTTTTCCACACACTTCACACGCGAAAAGTTTCAACTCGTAAGGCACATGTGATTGTTTATGTTTGTGTAGTCCACCAAACCTAGTGAATGTCTTGCTGCATAAATTACAACTGTACGGTCTCTCACCTTATGTCCTCGTATATGTCGTATCAGTGTCATACGTAGAGTAAACGCTCGGCCACACAAATCACAACAGAATGGCTTCTCCCCCGTATGCCTTAGCTTATGCATTTTCAAATAATGAGGCACCGCGAACCTTTCGTCGCATAGATCACAATGAAGAGGTTTGATATTACTATGCAACTTCTTGTGCTCCTTCAAATTACTGAGCCATGTGAATTTTTTGTCACATATCTCGCAGTATATCTTCTGACCGTTGATATGTACGTTCTTGTGTCTTTTTAAATTGGTACTCCGAGTGAACGTCTGATGGCATATATCACAGGAGTATGGCTTGTCACCTGTATGCATTATTTTATGAGTTTTCAAATGACAGAGCTGTATGAACCTCTTGTCACAAATATCACATATATATCGTCTTTCCTCCTGTGGTTTTGTTTCCTTTGCACCAGGGAGTGGATACCCGCAGTTGTCTAGCTTATACTCATATTCATCTTCGTTATCTGTAAGACAAATACATGGCATTAATATAAAACAAAAACCGGCCAAGTCCCATACTCAGTACATGTATGAGAGCCCCACTTAAATATAAATTTTGTACTTTACTATTGAAATATCTTTGAAAATCTTATTATAATCTTATCCAAAACGGTTCAGACTTGACATACACCAGATTTACCTGCACTTCAAGGTACTCTAAATATTAGGATTTTATACAAATAATATAATCTGTACCCAAGAGAAGTTGTTCTGTCTTATCTATGAACTGGAATAAATAAAATAGTAAGATACCTGGAGTTGCTTGCTCTAAATTATTGGTTTGCTGTGGATCTTCCTCAGAATCTGGTTCTGCCTTTATAAAATCTGGAGTGATTCTCTCCATCTCAATTATGTTCGTGTCTGTAAAATAAAATTCATCATTTTGATATAAAATAGATTAAAAAAAAACAATATATGTAATATTAATGAAAGAATGCAAAAGCTTAAGTTTCATCTTACTTCTAGACCCACCGCGATTATTAACTTTAGAGACATCTATTTGCCACATTATTATGTCCGGTCACGGACCAATTGTAATAGTAAGCGCGTACTTACCGTGCAACAAAGAACTACATTCTAGCGACCTACAGTCGCTATTTAACTCAATCAACGCCGTCATCATTGCCGGCGACCTAAATTGCAAACACACTGAGTGGGGCAACGTACGTAACAATAGAAACGGCATCATTCTTTGTAGTTTAACCGATACTCTAAATTTTGCACTATTAGCTTCCACTGACCCCACTCGCTATGACACCAATGAAAACATCAACGGTGTCATACGCGATCCTAGTACGATAGACATAGCTTTAGTAAAAAATGTTTCTCTCAATAGTAAGAATATATATATAAGAATATATTGAGACTCTCCACGAGCTTAACTCGGACCACAGACCGGTTACGATTACACTTGGTAGTCTTAACCCCAACAATTCTAGTACTAGGAAGATAGTAGACTATAATTTATTAGCGGAGAACATCAAAGTCCTCCAATCTAGTCACCTAGATAAAATCCCCGATAGTATAGTTAGTAATGAGACAGCCATAGAGGCCGCCTCCCACTTGACCGATTACCTGGTAGCGACCATAGAGAACTCATCTAGGGAGGTGCCAACGACCCCCAAGGGCCGTTGGCCCCTCCCTGAGGACATAAAAGCGTCCATCAGATTCCAAAATGCAGCTAAGCGCACATATGATCGCTACCCGTCGGAAGAGTGGAGGAAAGCCCTCCGTCACTACGAGAGGGAAGTAAAGTTTAAGATTAAATAGCACAAAGCCGAGAGTTGGGATCGACTTCTCAGCGATTTAGAGCCGTCTCACGTGGCGTACTGGCCACTCGCGAAGGCCCTCAAAAACAACACGGAGTGTGATATGTCTCCGTTAGACAGACCAAACCGTCCTCCTGCATTCGAGGACATAGACAAGGCCGAGTGCCTAGCTGATAATTTCGAACAGCAGTGCCGGCCGAGTACTCTCCCGATTGATCCCGTGCACTTTAGCTTAGTAAATAGCGAGGTCGACAGCCGACTCTCGAGGCCACCTGGTGTAGATAGGGTGAGGATGGTGGACTCGGAGGAGGTTAATGACATTATTAAGTGTATGAATGCCAAAAAGGCCCCAGGCCTCGACGGTATTTCAAACAAAACACTTAAAATGTTATCGTCCGAGCTAATTCAACTCCTAGAGAACATCTTTAACGCCCTCTTAGTAGGATGTTCATTTCCAGAAATTTGGAAAGTAGCTATTGTTATAGGTATCCACAAACCGGGGAAACCCCGGAAGGTGCCTGGTAGCTACCGTCCAATGAGTCTAATTAGCTCCTTTGGTAAAGTCTACGAAAGAGTTATTAAAAGGCGCCTCAATGACGTCATAACCTACAAAAAACTCCTTCCAGACGAGCAGTTTGCCTTCCGCAAAATGCACAGCTGTCCCGCTCAAGTACACCGCTTAACGGAGTACATAATTACTAGCAAAAACGACAGGAAGACGACATGCGCCGTATTCTTTGACATTGCAATAGCTTTTGATAAAATTTGGCATAACGGACTGTTATACAAACTCTATCAAATGGGAATACCCGATTATCTTGTCTTACTAATTAGTAACTTCTTAAAAAATCGTAAATTTCATTTCCGCGTAGAAGGCGCACTGTCGTCGCCAAGATATATGGAGGCGGGAGTACCGCAGGGCTCAGTCCTCTCGCCCTCCCTATATAACCTGTACACTAGTGACCGCCCTAAACACGCTAAGGTGCAATTAGCTATATTCGCGGACGACACAACCCTTTATTATTCCCACATACGAGCCTGTACTCCTTCTAAAGCCCTCCAGGAGAATAGAAGATAATCCCGACAAAAGTCACGCCATCCAATTCGATAGGAAAAGTGCAATGAGACGCACTTGCCTCCGTAAAATAATGAGCCCTATAAGCCTGCACGGCAACATAATCCCAGAGGTCACTCAGGTCAAATATTTAGCAACAAAAACTAAACAAGTCGATGTCGTTTTCGAGTCACATTAGTAATACATTACGTAAAGCGAAATTTGTACTCTACAAATTATATCCGCTAATTAATTCGCGAAGTAAAATGTCCCTAGACACTTACATTGTATAAAGTTTGCATTAGAACGATACTCACTTATGCGTGCGTCTCTTTCGCACAGATAAGCGAGTCTCAATTGGACCGTTTGCAAAGAGTCCAAAACCGGTTTCTACGCATGGCAACAGGCGCCCCCTGGTACATGCGTAACATCGACTTGCATAGGGACTGCGAGCTCATCACTATCAAAGCCTATATCAAGGAACTCGTGGAGAGATTCTTTGATAAAGGCAAAAATCACCCAAACCCCCTTATTCAAAAGGCCCTGGACTATATTCACGACGCACAGACTTTCCGGCACCCGTACAAACGGCCTAAGCATATCTTAGCCGATCCCGTTGACCCGATCGCAAAATACGTAACGTACTGTGTACAGTTACGTAAACACAAATCACACGCACCCGCGAGGTTAGTATCGCACCGGGGTCGATGCCGACGCCTAACCCGAGGTCCCACATCCGACACGACAACACGTACAGACGTACAGACCGACCCTAACACGATACCGGACCCGAACCCGAGTTCGAGTTCGCATCCTAGTAGACTAGTTACACTTCCAAATAGTGTCCGCGACCGCGATATTGATATAGAGAGCTCTACCAATACCGCGAACCTCATCGACATTAGGACTTGCGCGCGCGATTCATCCCGACCGTACGCGGAAGGGGAGAGGGACGGCCCTCTCAGTACCGATACCGATAAAAACGAGAGCTCCTCTATCGCGATAATTCGCACGCCGTTAGTTTCTGCTACCGCGCGCGAGCAACCTCACACCTCAGCGAGTGAGGAAGTGGTCGGACCCCTTAGCAGGAGAGACCTGCGTCTCCCCTGTCATAATAATAGCTCACAATCCGTAGCTGTCCCCAATATCCGGTCTGAACATCACCCGGGTGATGTTAGGGAGGGTCAAACCCTCCCATCGACTCTTACCTAATAAGTTAGCCACCAGGCTAGTTATAGTCCGATGTAGCTACAGCGGTCTTAACCCGACCCTTAGCGTAGACCCTTTCGAAAAAAAAAAACTAAGATATCATGGCTAATAACCAAGGGTAGGACTCTTCGTGTAAACGTAGGTTCCACACTCACACATATGCATCGGGGAATTACCACATTATTTATCCTTCTTTTTATTGAATTTTACCTCTGAAACCATGCCGGAAAGTTTTTAGTTGGGTACGTAAAAAAAAAATAAAGCCTCGTCTCTGTAGACTGAATTTGATATCCTTAAACTAAGATTGCAGCAAAGAAAGGACATTTTTCTATACAAAATACAGTCTTCACATACATACTGGAATATAGAAACAAAAATAATACAAATTAATGATATATTTTGGACATTTATGGCAATGCACAGTGGTCGATTTGACCGACATCGTCGCATAAGTTTTAATACCACGTAAGTATTTTTTTTGGCGATTTTGACTTTTTGATGCCATTCACTAGGGGATCGGAAGACGCGCTGTTTCAGCCAATCAGAAACAAGTGAAAAGTAATTCCATATTAATCACCAATCGGTCGAAATCTCTCGGAAACAGTACGTTAATCAACAGGGCTATTACCTAACTTCGTTGGAATTCATGTAAATGGTTGTATAAATTCTCCCAGCTAATTGATGTCGGAGTATTACGCAACTATGTACTTATCTATGAAACTATTTTGGTCATGAAGAGTTAACTATTGTATTGAAATTTGCGTTTTGTTGTGTGTAATGTACCATGTAATCTATTTAAATTAATTTATGCTATTAATTAATTATAAAAACGAATAAGGACTTTTTAAAATATATACATAAGGGAAAGGAGCATTTTAAATAAATTGTGCACTTTAAAACACCGCCGATGTTTTAATCTCATATTTAAAACGATTTATATTATTTTCAGAAAAGGCTATCGTGTGTAATTTAATTTAGTGTAAGTTATTAATAACGGAACGAAATATTGTCACTTTACTTTAAAATTATAAATCATGCCCAACAATAACTTATCCTAAAATATGTTAAACATTTTCGCATTTAAAAATAAGTTTAATAACTTTAGATTTTTATAGTAAGTAAGTAAGTTTTGATATTATTGGATTCTTTTCGATGTTTAGACCTATGAGATTCCATGATTGAATTGTTTTGTAAGCTCACAGGCCACAATATTTATTAGGACTGAAAAGACGAATAAATCAAGAGACAAGAATATTTGCGATCGACGTGGCTCACAGAGGTACCTTTCTATGAAGCACAGATTATTAATTACCTAGTAAAATGAAGTCTACATAGGATAACCGCCTACTTTTTTGGAAGTCGATTAAAAATGTCGAAGCCGGGAGCACATCAGGGCCGTTTGCTTCGTTTGACAGTTCTCATTTCATGGCTTATGTCAAAATGCACTACGTTATACGATTTGATTGGTCTAAAGGGCGGTTCATTCGTTCTCTGAAGGACAAAATGGCGAACTATTTAGTTGGACATGCCTGTAGGCTAGCGTAATCTTTTTTGACATTTTGACTTTTTAAATTTTGTTTTTAAAAAGTTGTAATGTCAAAATGTGACCATGACCAACCAAAGTTAAAGGTCATAATAGCCCCGCTTTTTAGTTCTCTATAGAGCTAAACTGACTTACGTAATTCTGTTGACCCAACGGCCACTTGCTACTGGCAATGAATAGGAATAATGGCAAATAATAAAAACTTTATAACTATTAAAAAACATATTGTTTTGTTATTTTGTAGACATTTTTACTTATTAAATTTGACATTTTTTATAATGAAATAAGTATATTTTGGTTAATTAATCGTATTAAAAGTGTATGCGTGACTTATGTGTTGTTGATTCTATCACACGTTGGGAGTTACGTAGTGTTGTGGAGTACCTAACTAGGGCATCGAAAACCGGACATATTTTAAAAACCATTTGTTTCGGCCTCATTTTGACTCCATAGCTGGATAACCCGAGTTTTTCAGATATTTCGGTTCTTTGGTTAATATATAAGAATTGTATGATTAAAGTCTAAAATTGTAGCATAGGGTAAAAAAACTTGAGAGGTGTCAAGGGACACCCGGATGGAACGAAGTTCCTTTTGATTAATTAGTGAAGGAATTGTAATAAAATATTTATAAGTTATAATAATATTTTTTTTATTATTAACAACATTAACCTGCCGTGCAGTATGAGGTCGCGCGTTGTCGTGCAGGAGCAGCGGAGACGAGCGATTGACCAATGCTGGTTGGAGATATGCCAGCTTCTCTATCATTGTGTTCAGTTCTTCACAGTACACATCTGCAGTAATACTCCCCCCGTTTGGTAAGAAGCTGTGATGAATCACACCGGCGCTAGACCACCAAACAGTGACCATCACTTTTCTAGGGGTAAGTTTTCGTTTAGGGCATTGTTTAGGTGCTGAACCAGGATCCAACCAACTTGCTGAGCGCTTGAAGTTATCAAGCAGAATCCATTTTTCATTGCAGGTAACAATGCGGTTCAAAATTCCTTCATTTGTGTGTCTGTTGAGCAGTGCAAGGCACGTCTCGACGCGTACTTCGAGCTGGCGATCATTGAAATCGTGGGGCACCCATTTGTCAAGCTTTTTTACCTTGCCAATTTGACGCAAATGGACCAATATTGTTTTGACACTAACGTCGAAAGCTACTGCTAATTCAGCCGTAGATTGTGTATCATCAGCATCCATAATTATTAATCGCCTTTAATTCGTCATTGTCGACCAAAGTCTTCGGACGACCGCGAGGTTCATTTTTCATGTCGAAATTTCCAGAACGGAAGCGAGAAAACCAATAACAGGTGGTGCGTTGGTTTGTAGTGTTAGCTCCGTAAACGTCGATGATGTTGCGTGCCGCTTGTGCCGCGTTGCTGCCACGACGGTACTCATATTCCATAATTACTCGAATTTTTAACGTATCCCTGATGACGAAAGAGATTGTGTGATGTGTGTGTGATAAGTATGGATATTTTGTAAATTTTAGGTATTTTATCTAATTTTCTTTCACACAGTATGTAATTATGATATAAAATGTTTCAATATATATCAATTATAATGAATATAAATACATATTCTGATCACACACATATATAAAATTATAGTAGCATGCTAGTTAAATAGATCTTCTGTTTCCTCATAATTTAAGGACAAAAGCCAAGTCTTAACAGTTGATTTACATTCATGTAGTGAAAGAGGAAAGAAATTTATTTTTTTGTTTATTTTATTATATAGAAAAACTGAGAGAAATGCACGTTGTTACCTTGCAAAGGCTGTACGGGAACTTGCTGCGGGGAGTACGTTTGGGATACGACGTTTGTTACTGAAAATCTCTGGGTTGTAAGGGGCACGGACATGTTGTTTGGCTATTATATTATAGACAAATAACTGTCTAATACTGAGCAGTTCACAGTGTTTGTATAAAAGTGTGGTTAAGAATCTGTAGGGTCTGAAAGTCATTACTTTTAGTAGAGACCTTTGGGCTCTTTCAAGCTGAAATAGGCGTGACTTGCAGGCTCCACCCCACACGCTCACACAGTATCCAATTACCGATTGTACTAGGGCAAAATAAACAGTGCGGAGTAGTTCGAATTCAGCGGCATAGCGCAGTTTTCTGAAAGTCCAGGTTAGTTTACGCGTGCGTGCTGTTATAACCTCAATGTGAGGAAGCCAACTCAATTTATAATCCAGCTCAATACCAAGGTATTTAACGGTGTTAGATTTCGTTATATTTATGCAAGTACATTTGCGGTCCGAGGCACATGTGTGTATTTTAAGATTAATATCAGCCATATGAGAATTAAAGTTTGGAACTGTATATACGAAGTTTTAGAGATATTTAAAGTAAGTAAGTTTTCTCTGAGCCATTTAGCCAGCTTCTGCAGTCTACCTTCAGTAACATTTTGAACCTCAGTCCAAGTATCCCCCTAAAAAAACTATAGCAGTATCATCAGCATAGGTAAACAACCTGCAACTAGCTAGGGCCATATTACATAGGTCGTTTATGTAAATAAGGAAAAGACTTGGACCAAGAATACTGCCTTGCGGAACTCCAAAAGTGACATTAGCATCGGAACTATTATATTTATTTAGAGTTATTAATCTTAACTCTTTGCACCCGAACACTAAGGAAATCCTTAAAAATAAGCAGGGCTGAGTCTCTTATTCCAATTCGCTCTAATTTGTCCACAAGAGTAGGAATCGATACGGTATCAAATGCCTTGGCAAGATCGAGGAAAACACCAAGGCACTTTTGTTTCCTGTCAAGTTTTTCAGTGACATACTCTATCAAGCTACCCACAGCGTCTTGTGTCGACATAACTTGTGTCAATATGACATTCTGAAACTAAATTGGGAGCTGGACAGAATGTTGTACCGTTTTAGAAAATGTATTAGTCTCACGTTAAGCATCTTTTCCAGGATTTTAGATAGTGCCGGAAGCACAGAGATCGGTCTGTAGTTTGTGACATCATCTCGTGAACCTCCACCCTTGTGAACAGGAGTAATGAGGGACCTTTTAAAGACTTTGGAAAACAGCCCTCCTTAAAACATACCTGAAACAGAACAGTAAGCGGCGATACAATAATATGACTAACCATTTTTAGAAATCGAGCTGGTATAGAATCCTAACCAGTGGCACAGTCATATTTTAGGTTTAATATGAGGGATTGTACCTCTGCCTCATCTGGTGGCATAAGAACGAAGGAGTTAGTTAAACTAATAGATTTTGTATTTTCTACATTTTTTTCACACCCTGTAAGTTTTTCAGCTAGTTCTCTGCCAACTTACTACTTACAACGTACAACAACTACTTAAGTAACTATTAATGTCCTCAACCGCATCCAATGCATTACATTTCATTATTAATTCATCAGCAGAATTTTTACTAGATTTTGCACTTTTTAACATGAATTTATCATGTTCGCGTTTCATTCTTCTAAGTAGTGAACAACAGAAATTTCTGTACCTTTTGTAGTTTATATTAAGAACTTCATTATGGGGGTCCGTTTTAAGATTAAGATGCAACTTATCCCGATGATGAATACAGCGAAGTAGGCCCGGAGTCATCCAGGGCTTAAGTGATTTTTTGCGCCTGGGTACCTGGATCTTTTTAGTGTTAGCTTTAATAGCAGATGACAATGTTTCCACAAATCGAGTTGCAGCAGACTCGGCATCTTGCTTATTAGTCATAAAAGTAAAATCAGCCAATTCAACACATTATATAGCTTCACTAAGATTTACTCTTTCACGATGGAAGGGCACTGAGTATTAGTCCGTTTACTGTTAAGGGATACATTTAGTAGAATAGAGTCGTGGTCAGTTACGGTGGAATTCATAACTATAACACTAGTTTGTAAAATAGTTTTAACCATTACATGATCGAGACAATTGTTTAATCGTATTAGATAAGTGTGGCCTGGCAGAAAGCCTAATTCGCTGGTTAAATTTAAGTAAGAGTTACTATTTCTGTCACCATTTCCAGGTTTTATATCGATATTTATATCACCTATTAAAAATACATTCTTACATTTTATTGATTTAACAATATCCTCCAAAGCATTCAAAAAGCACTCAGTGTGGTAAAATGACGGTGATCTATAAATATCCAAAAGTACAATATCTGGAACTATTTTAGCTAGCAGAAAGTTTGCATCTTTGGAATTTGGTTCTTCAATTTCGCAATTTATATTTTGTTTAGCGTATATTATAATACCGTCATTTTGATTTAAACATTTTATTGTGACATAAGAGCTATAATCCTTGAGACTGGGTATGGGCTTATTGTCGCTTAACCAGCATTCAGTTAAAACTATTATATCTGGATCAAAGTACAGACGAGCTATATGTGCCAAGAATGCATCAATGGTTTTATAAACGCTTCGGATATTTTGTGTTATAATTTTTAGAGAGCTTCCCGATTTTTTAACTAAATCATTACAAGTTTTACGGTAGTAGATCCAAGTCTGCAGTTCGCTGTAGCACGTAGGTGGGCAGGATCGACCGGTGAAACACTACCCTCTCACAGAAAATCAGCGTGAAGTGGGGGCCTCCTAGAGGCCACCGCATTTCGACTGGTAAGTGAGAGTCCCGGCGCCCTTATCCCTCTACCTCGGGGCCCAAATAGCAACTGGCACTTTCATTATACTACACGTATCGCAACAGATTTTCTAGGGACTGTTGTGTTGCGTGTGGGGTTGAGTATCAGTTGGCCCCTTCCTGTCTTTTTATTTCCTGTCCCACAATTCCTCACCCTCTGTGAGGAACCTCCTTTCCTTTCCTTCCCCACCCCTTATGCTCATTTTGTGATGGCGACGAGTGATACAAATAAAATACCCCAGGAGGGTACCAGTCTCTTAGACACTGGAGAATCCCTCTCTGAGCGGGAACGAGAGATGCTATCCTCAGCTCGCTCGCTCCTCCTCGCTCCGGCTCAGGCTGCCCATCGTATTCTGGGGGGACACATCAAGCGTCGTTTATCACAGCTGCTGGGTGCAAACTGAGCCCAATCACGAGGAAGTCCCCCTCTACTTTAGCAGTGGATTTTTCTAACATCAGGAGACTTCACTCGAACTTAAATGCCGTCCACCACCATCTCGAGACGGAAAGGTCAGATTTGCTTTTTCTGACGGAGACGCAGATTTCCTCCCCGACGGACACTTCATATCTAAAGTACCCGGCCTATAGCCTGGAGCACTTTTTTGTGCCACGCGCCGGCGTGTGTGTGTACGTCAGGGAGGGAATTTGTTACCGTAGGCTCAGCAGTCTTGAAGGCAGAGACCTGTTGATCCTTTCGGTGCGCGTCGATTGTGAGGATCACATTCGCGTCTACGCGTGCCTTTACAGGTCTCATAGCGGAAATTCGGAAATTGACCGGCTCTTCGAGCACCTGCAGGTGACCACTGATAGAATACTTGAGCAGATTCCTACCGCAGAAATTGTGGTTTTGGGCGACTTTAATGCCCACCACTCTGACTGGCTTCGGTCAACACGTACTGACCATGCGGGAAGGTCTGCTCACGATTTTGCCATCGCCATTGGTATGACGCAGATGGTACCTTCTCCCACACGTGTGCCGGATGTGGAAGACCATTCGCCTTCCTTATTGGACCTTCTGCTGACCTCTCGCCCCGAACCCATTCGGGTATGGGTCGATGCTCCTCTTGGGTCATCGGACCATTGCCTAGTTCGGAGCGTGGTGCCTCTCACCATCTCGTCGCAACCACTTCCATCTGGTAGACGACGTGTTTGGCACTACAGGTCGGCAGACTGGGACGGGATCCGCTCTTTCTTTGCATCCTACCCATGGGGGCAGATTTGCTTCAAGTCAGAGGATCCTAGCACCTGCGCGGACTCGGTTGCCGGCGTCGTGCTGCAGGGTATTGAATTGTTTGTTCCTAGCTCAGCGGTGCCCGTCAGTGGCAGGTCTCGGCCCTGGTTTAGTGGGTCCTGCCGTGACGCACATAGTCGCAAGCGGGAATGCTACCAAGCTTGGGCTAGGGCAAAGGCCGCTAAGGACGTAAACTCTGACTCACTCAAGAAGAAGTACAACTCTGCTTCCAGGTTCTTTAAGAGGCAAATTGCATTGGCAAAATCGAATTACGTTGGGAGAATTGGCGAGAGACTGGCACGCTTGCCATCTGGCTCCCGTGCGTTCTGGTCTCTCGCCAAGGCTGTCCAGGGTAATTTCTGTCGGTGGACACTTCCACCTTTGCGCGGGGAGGATGGTTCATTGGCCTATTCCGCAAGGGAGAAAGCCGATCTTCTTGGCTCTATCTTTGCGGAAAACTCGACTCTTGACGACAGGGGGAACACTCCTCCTACCATCCCGAGGTGTGAAACCACAATGGCGGACGTCCGCTTCACACAGTGTGCTGTGCGGAAAGCACTATTCTCCCTGGATGTCAACAAGTCGAGTGGGCCCGATGGAGTATCCCCTATTGTGCTGAAGGTGTGTGCTCCAGAGCTGGCACCGGCTTTAACGCGCTTATTCAGACACTCTTATGTCCTCGGCGTTGTCCCATATTCATGGAAGACGGCTCTAGTACACCCGATCCCTAAAAAAGGCGACCGCTCAGATCCGTCCAACTATAAGCCTATCGCCATCACCTCCTTACTCTCCAAAATTATGGAATCCATAATCAACCGCCAGCTCATGGGCTACCTGGAAGAGCACCAGCTGATCAGCGACCACCAATATGGCTTCCGCAAAGGCCGATCAGCTGGTGATCTTCTGGCTTTACTAACTCACCGTTGGGCGCAGGCGATTGAGAGTAGGGGTGAGGCACTAGGCGTTAGTTTGGACATAGCGAAAGCCTTCGATCGGGTTTGGCATAAAGCCTTACTATCGAAGCTTCCTTCCTATGGGCTTCCTGAGAGACTTTGTAGGTGGATCGGCAGTTTCCTTGCGGAACGGAGAGTTAAAGTCGTCGTAGACGGCTCATGCTCGGACCCCCGGACCGTAAATGCTGGTGTTCCCCAAGGCTGCGTGTTATCCCCGACATTGTTCATTCTGCATATCAATGATTTGTTGCATACCAGTGGCATTCATTGCTATGCGGATAACAGTACCGTGGATGCACTGTATTTCGGCCGCAGCAATATCTCTCGGGATCACGTCGATGAGTGTCGGAACAAACTTGTATCTGAAATCGAATCATCCCTTGTGAAGATTTCCGATTGGGGGGAACTAAATCTAGTCCAGTTAAACCCTTCTAAAACTCAAGTTTGCGCGTTCACCGCTAAAAAAGCCCCCTTTGTCGCATCACCACTCTTCGGAAACACTCACCTTTGTGCCAAGCCAAACATTGGCATTCTGGGCGTCGACATTTCGAGTGTTGTCCAGTTTGGCGGTCATTTGGAGAGCAAGGCTAAAATGGCCTCCAAAAAACTCGGAGTACTCAACAGGGCCAAACAGTACTTCAGGCCGGCTCACCGCCTTAAACTGTATAAGGCGCAGGTGCGGCCTCACATGGAGTATTGTTGCCACCTTTGGGCCGGGGCCCCGGATTATCAGCTATCTCCATTTGACCGAATCCAACGTAGAGCATCTCGGATTGTCGACGATCCTGAACTTGCCGATCGGCTAGATCCTTTGGCACTGCGTAGGGATCTATCTTCCCTATGCATACTTTACAGAATTTACAATGGGGAGTGTTCTGAGGAGTTGTTCAATTTAATAGAAGCCGCTGATTTCCGCAACCGATCGTCTCGCCGGAACTATCATCCGCACCATCTGGATGGTTGGCGTTCCACTACAATACGTTTTAAAAACAGTTTTCTGCCACCCACAGTAAATCTCTGGAACTCGTTGCCATCAGCGGTCTTCCCCAATAACTGCGATATTGGGTTATTCAAGAAAAGAGCATATTCTTACCTGAAGGGTAGGCAACGCACTGGCGTCGCTGGTGACCGTGGGCGGCGGTGAATCACTCACCATCAGGTGACCCGTCTTGCTCGTTTGCCTCTTAGCTGTTATAAAAAAAAAAAAAGTCTTTGTATCACAACTATAGGCTGTCGCCACTGTTATACTATCCATGTCATTATTTATATTGTCAAGAAATCTGGCCATTTTTAAAAGTATAAGAGCTTTTTGTCACGGCTATTTGTGCCTGAGAAATGCTAAAACTTTTAAATTGGTTAGTTGTGTATAATACAGTACAGTAAACAGAATATAGGTGTGTGTATAAAGTAAAACAATAATATATATATACAAAAATAAAACAATAATTAATTGCGAGATTCTTACAAACAGGAGAGTTCTCGTAGGCTGGTGGAGTTTCCTTGGGACCTCCATAAGTCATTATTTCAAACGTAGTTTATTTAAATCACTCTCACTATCGATTTTGATATGCTGTTTACCTTCATCTTGCCTAAGGTAAGTTCTTCCAAATGAGGTCCAGCAGAATAATTTATATCCATTTTCTTGAGCAATTTGCTCGAGCCAAATAATTTAATCGTTTTTCGCAGGGCGATAGACATTCTGAAATAAAGAATGGCTTATCTGGTTATGTGGTACATTAATTTGAAATAAGAATTCTTAGCCAAACAAAAATTATTTTGATTTGAAATGGCCAGTACTGCAGAACCGCATTTTCATAGGTTCATAGACCTATTATTATTGGATTCTTTTCGATGTTCGGACCTATAAGATTCCATGATTGAATTGTTTTGTAAATTCATAGGCCACAATATTTATTAGAACTGAAAAGAACGGATAAATCAAGAGATAAGAATATTTGCGATCGACGTGGCTCACAGGGGTACCTTTCTATGAAGCACAGATTATTAATTACCTAGTAAAATGAAGTCTACATAGGATAACCGCCTCGTCTTTTTGGAAGTCGATTAAAAATGTCGAAGCCGGGAGCACAATAGGGCCCTGCTTCGTTTCATGGCTTATGTCAAAATTCACTACGTTACACAATTTGATTGGTCTAAAGGGCGTTTCATTCGTTCTCTGAAAGACAAAATGGCGGACTATTTAGTTGGACATGCCTCTAAGCTTGCGCAATCTTTTTTGACATTTTAACTTTTTAAATTGTCTTTAAAAAGTTGTAATGTCAAAATAATGACCATTCCAACCAAAGTTAAAGTTCATAATAGTTCATAAAGTTTATAATAAAATAAGTGTATTTTGGTTAGTTAATCGTATTAAAAATGTATGCGTTTCTTACGTGTCGTTGATTCTATCACACGTTGGGAGTTACGTAGTGTTGTGGAGTACCTAACTCCATCGAAGGCATCGAAAACCGGACATATTTTAAGAACCATTTGTTTTCGGCCTCAGTTTGACTCCAAAGCTGGATAACCCGAGTTTTTCAGATATTTTGGTTCTTTGGTTAATATACAGGCTGTCCTGTAAATCGATGTCAAGCCGTAAACCCGTGATAGGCCAAGTTACAATAGTTATCAGAAAAATTAAAAACAAAATCCAAGTAATGTGTCTCAAAAAATACGAAGCTTTTAAAAAACCGAAAAATCGACATCTTGTGGTGGTTTTTTAGTTCCCGGCACTACAAATTTCTACTTTTTTTTGTATTTTTTTTTTGTATGTAATCCTGAATAATACTTTAGTAAACTGGTGCATAAGATTTAAATCAAATGACTCAGACTTGAAAGGAAATGAAATGAAAAAAGGAAAAAAGGAAACTTTTTGCCCAAAACAATGATTCGAATTAAATAGTTTGCTCGACTTTAACCGACTGTACTGGAAAAAAAATGTACTACGCTTGTTTGGCAGGTAATTTTAAAAGTTGGAGCAATTAATAAGGATTTCAAAATGGTATGACACTCATTGAATGTTTCTCTCCGTCTCATCCAAATCAGAATATCACTTAGAAGAAAGTCCTGGGTACACTTGAATCCTTTTAAGTAAGTAAGAAAAAATTGTCGAAAACTGACTTCCTCTACAAAAATCAATATTGTCCAAAATTTAAGAAATAATCTAGCAAGTGTTATACCATTTTGGAATCCTTATTAGCTGCGCCAACTTTTAAAATTATCTGCCAAACAAGCGTAGTACATTTTTTTTCCAGTAGGTACAGTCAGTTAAAGTGGAGCAAACTATTAAATTCGAATTTTGTTTGGGGCAAAAAGCCTCATTTCCTTTCAAGTCGGAGTCGTTTGATTTAAATTTTAGGCACCAGTTTACTAAAGCATTCTTCATGATTACATATAAAAAAAATTACAAACAAAGTAGAAATTTGTAGTGCCGGGAACTAAAAAACCACCACAAGATGTCGATTTTTCGATTTTTTTTAAAAGCTTTGTATTTTTGGAGACACATTACTTGGATTTTTTTAAAAATTTTCTGATAACTATTGTAACTTGGCCTATCACGGGTTTACGGCTTGACGTCGATTTATGGGACACCATGTATTATAAGAGTTGTTTGAGTAAAGTCTACAATTATAGAATAGGGTATAAAATAAAACAGGGAATTTATGATCACAGCTATAATTTTTACCCTTTAAGCAATCGGTCTTATAATAATCAAATCAATTTGTTTTTATTAATAATCAAACGCAAGATATTACCATGCTTAGATAATCCCACGCATTTTCTTAATTTAATCGTAACTAAAAAAAACTAGAAAAAAGTCCAAAAACCGGTTCGTATTATTCTAAGAACCGGTTCTTGATATATCAAAACCGGATTTTTCTGTTTCGGGTAAAATTGGTTTCAATTTCCTAATTAGTATGGATCTCAGTAAATAATAAGTTTGATTATATACTATAAAAGTGTAATTAAACGTGAAGTATTTACTGTTAAGGATAAATATTGATGAGGAAAGAAAAGGAAGGAAGAAGAGTGCTATTGAATAAATAAATAAACGATTAAAAATTTATTATTTTTCAATTTTGCGTAAAAAAAGACGTAAGTCAGCCCGAACGGATATTAAAATAAAACACAAAGTATGTCACAAAAAATGTTTAAATTACCAATTTTTATAAAAAACTAATGTTTTTTTTTTTAAATTAAATCTATTATGAGAGGTGTATACAAAATAATACTGTAATAGTATACATTCAAATTATTTGGTTTTTTCACTCTCCTCAAAGTGTCTATCTTTGATATACGTAGTGTTAGAACTTAAGCGACGATATCATTACAAGTGGCCAATCTCTAATGTACATGCCAAAATACAAGAATAATAAAAATAATACAAAATGGCTTTTTACAAAACAGGATTGCAGCATTTTATTGGTTTTTCTTGTTTAATACAAATAAGAAAGTCGAGAAAAGAAATCACCATGAGCTTAAGATGCATTTTTGGCTGCGCACCAGCATAAAGTACGTAAATATAATACATATTGAATATAATCTATTGAAAATAACCTAAAAATAGTAAGTCGACGAAAAATAGTTAGATTTTATTTTGTTTAAGTATATTATGTCAAATTAAAGTAGTAAAAAACACAACAGTAATAAAGCATTGCTTGTTTACTATTTTAATACAATCCAAGAAATATGACACGAGGTGAACAGTTAAGACTTAAGTAGGTTGGAAGTTTTTTATCATTTGCAATCAGTAATTAAAATACGATATATATTTTATCTTTACAGTTCAGTCTATCTACTATTTGATCGATTCGATCCTATTTTAATATTAATATTTTCTTTTAGGGTCAGGGTGTACATCGTTTCCCTAATCGACTTCGATAAAGAAAAGTTTCAACTATTCCAAGTACAGGGAATGTGATCGATATTTTGAAGAAAATGACAGGTACACATGGAGTAGGAGTATTTATAGGCTTGCAATTCCAAAATTGCACTTTCCTGGTCAGATTGGTAATGCTTTATAATTTATCTAGGAGTCCAGAGACGGTAGCTATAATTTATATCATTACATCCTGAGGTGTATATCTTTACGTAGTAATTTAAAGTATCACACACACACGAAAGATAATGTAATGCATCTTTGCCTTCATACTGACTTACTACAATAATAATAATCTGTGGACGCTTCCACGCCACGTCAATCTGGTCCTGTACCAAGTAACCGAAGAACTTGTCCAACAATCCTGTGGGACCTCTTGGTGGACCCCCTGCTATGGATGTTAGATGATATGAACGTATGGAACCAAGCGTTTGCCGACGACGTTGTAATTGTGGTGGACGGAGACACGGCCTTAGAGATAGAAAGGAAGGCTAACAGAGTGCTGGATAGGATAAGGGAATGGGGAAAAATAAATAAATTAAACTTCGCTCCTCATAAAACGTGTGCCCTAATTTCTACAAGAAAATTAAAATATGATGTGCCTCGACTCTCCATGGGGAGTTGAATTAAAGTACTCAAACTCAATAAAAATATTAGGACTAACTATAGACGCAGGCCTTACATTCAACGAACACTTGGGAGACGTATGTAAAAAAGGAATAGCTCGCTACAAACAGTTAGCTAGAGTAGCTAGAGTATGCTGGGGGCTTAACCCCCAGATAGTTAAGGTTATATATATAGCGGTTATAGAACCGACTATTTTGTTTGCATCAGCAGCGTGGGCACCCACCGTGGAAAAGATGGGGGTCCAAAAAAGGCTCAACTCCATCCAACGGGGTTTTTTGCCCAGAAGATCTGCAGAGCATATCGGACCGTCTCCCTGAACTCTGCGATGCTGCTGGCTGGGATACTCCCTCTTGATCTCAGGATACTCGAAGCTTTGAGGCTCTATGAGATCAAGAAGGGGGTACCGCACCCGGTGTTGAGAGACAGGGAGGTGGAGCGAATGGCTCCTGCGATTGAGGACCCACATCCGGCCGCACTCTCCGTATGGAAGGGTGAGGCCGAGACGAAGGCCGTCAAGCTTGCACTGCCGCCGTATTGCACCGTCTGCCAAGCCGAGCTTCTAGCGCTCCAGAGAGCAGTAAGTATAGCCTGCAAGAGTGGAATGGCGAAGGTTGGTATCCTCTGCGATTCCAGATCGGCTCTCTAGGCAGTCACCCTTAGTTCCCCTCATACCCTGGCAGTGCAAACAAGGGAGGCCCTCCGAAAAGCTGCATCGCAGAGACGGGAGGTCTCCCTGTTTTGGATCAAGGCGCACGCAGGGTTGAGAGGGAATGAGAGGGTTGACGAATTAGCCAAGGAGGCCGCGCTGCGATTGAAAAGGAAACATGACTACGATCTGTGTCCTGTTTCATTCATCAAGCGTATCTTAAGAGAGGATACGGTTGAGGAATGGGACAGGAGATACGAAGTGGGAGGGACTGCCGGAGTCACGAAGCTCTTTTTCCCAAGCGCTGCCGCTGCATACAAGATAGTCAATAAAATAAACATCACACAATACACCACACAGATTCTGACCGGACACGGCGGATTCGCCTTCTACTTGAACAGATTCAAGTTGAAGGAGGATCCGTCGTGTTCGTGCAGTCAGCCGGGACTTGAGGAGACGGTTCTTCACCTGTTACTGGAGTGCCCAATTTTTGCTGGCAATAGATATGATATTGAGCAGAAATTGGGCACATCCATGACGGGTGAGAATCTGCCTTCCATCCTGGGGGGGCAAAAAGAGGGACATCTTCCTCGCCTATTGTAAGAAGATTGTGGGTGTAGTTTGTAAGAAAAGTTGTGATATTTTAGTGTGATATTAGTTAGGTTCTATTGTATATTAAGTTAGCTGTGATACTAGGTTAGTCTTTTATTTTGTGCCGTCGTTTTATTGTTGATATTTTAATTGTATTTTTGAGTCATTTTATTGGAATTATTATTGAATTATTATTTTATTGGAACTATTATTATTGTGGAATTATTATTATTTATTGAACTATTATTTATTGACATGTATCAAATCCAATGATACCAAAGTAAGAAAAATGTTAATTATTGAAAATGATTGTTAAAAAAAAACTAAAGTGTAATGATAATGTAAGAAATGTAAAAAAGGGAAAAAGAACTAAAAAATTATAAAGAAATGAAAAAAATTAAAGAAAATAAACAGCCCTGATTACGTTAGCTTTTTGTCACGTAGTCGATTTCGCAGAGAAAAATCTCGCGCGCTTTTTCGAATTATATTTGAATATGGCGCGGAGTGTTAAGTGCTTTTTAAACTCACAGTTGGTAGCGCTGATGCACACATGTCGAGACGTCAGCTGATTGAAAACAGACACTGTTTGTCAGATATTTTTTAGTTCAGCGAAGTTGTCAAGCAAGTCGAAGAGAGTTCTTGCTGTATAATAATGTCGTTATACGATCGGCTGTACAAAGCTTTCATAAAATGTTACAAAAATTCCTTGTCAATGCAAGCAATACAAAATAAAACAAACGAATTTTGGGTGCCTTTAAGAGATGAACACAAAAAAAATCGAAAAGAGCTAGAGCGTCTTACATTGTTAAAAATTGAAGATCTTTGTCAACTTGGAACTAAGAAAAATGCTCGCCTTCTCAATTATTTCGTAAGGGTAGGTATTCTGAGCGTATTTTATCGAATGATTAAAATAGTTATTTGCATGTTTTTAAAAGTCGGTCGAAGATTATAACTTATGTGATTCCGGAAATCACATAAGTTATAATCTTCGACCGACCGTTAATTTGACATGAAAATGGGGTATCCGTTATTTATACTGTTTGGCCTAACTTCCTTTTTAGCCTGTACTTACTTATAAAAATCCCTTTTTAATATTCTATTTGTTGCATGGGTTTGATGGGATATTTCTTTCTGTTGTACGAATAAATACCTTATTTTCATGTTTAACCCATCAATCCTTGACAGTTGTATATGAGCATATAATGGCAGCACGTCGCCTAAGCTAAGATTGCGCGTAAAATTCTTCGTCGTACAAATTATGTAATAACTTTACAACCAAACCATATTTTTTGGTTGTGTAAAAAACATTGTAATAACTGATAAAGATTCTATCTATCAATCCGTCAAAATATAGTGCTTAGTCTGATTTGATATTAGTTTCACGCGTTTATACTTTGAAACTTATGTTGCTGGCTGTTTTACAAGAAATAAACAAATCATTTATTATTATCTAAAGAACAAGGACCTATACTTTCTAATTATGTAAATAATTCGAAGAAAGAACTTGAGATGCTTACAAAAAAAAGTACTTGAGTTGCGACACTACGACGAATGTCTAACTACTAGGGATGTCCTTCACTTCGATTTGATTTTATCGATAGTTTTATGCCCGCTCCATAGATATTCGTGATAATCTTCAAAATGTCTTAAAAAATCTCTTGAAGATTCTCACGAATAATAATAATAATATCTATGGACGATTATATATAAGTATCTCGCGAGAGTGTGGAGCAGGCATTACATGTTGTGCATAATTTAGTATAGGTATTGAATAAAAATACTATAATAATTTTATACAACAAAATATTTATTCACAACATAAATTATAAACAAAATATTTATTTGTAATAGAAGAAAAAAACAAGTTTCATTTTATACAACAATATATTTATTTACAACACAAATTATAAACATAATATCTATTTATAATAGAAAAAAAACATTTAATTTTTATTTATACAACATTATATTTATTTACAAAAATACAATTTTTATACAACAATATATTTATTAACAACACAAATTATAAACAAAAAATTCATTTATGATAGAACAAAAAACATTCAATTTTCATTTTCTACAACAATATATTTATTTACAACACAAATTATAAACAAAATATTTAACAATAGACGACTAGTTTATACTATTGTATATTATTGCGTGCATAATAATTTGAATTTGAATTATCGACTTAACATGAAAATAAGGTATTTATTCGTACAAAACGGAAACAGTATAAAACACATAACAGACGAATTAATTTGTTTCTGCTCTCGCATGTGTGAACATTGATGATGTCTGTCTCTTTCTTTGTATTTCGTGAATGTAGCTATCTGCACAAAAAGCTCCAGCCACACCAGGTGATCTCGAAGCGCTTCCTAATACTGAAGGTGGTAATGTCACGGAAGATTCTCTTTCTATTGCTTGGAAAGGTATAACCAACTACTTTCTGTTCTGTCAGTGCCAATGGTTTTTTCTGTCAACTTTTGTAGACTAAATCGTCGTTAAAATAATAATATTACAGCTAAAATTGGTTTTAACTGTAACATCCATGCTAATAACTTTTACGTAGCTCTTTTTAGTTTATACTTTCATGCGTATTGATTAAATACAAATTAATACTTTTTTTCTAGCTTCCAGTAACAATGAATCTTCTGTTGATCAGTCTTCTGCTTTAATGCTTCCTTCATCTGTACCTACAACAGTCTCGACACCAAAACCTTCTGCTTTAATGCTTTCTTCATCTGTATCTAAAATAGTCTTAACACCAAAACAGGACGCTTTGAAAACTGAAATTTCAGTACTTGAAGCTGAATTAAATGCTGTCGTAAGAAAGCGAGATGCAGGACTTGGAGACGAAGGGATTGAGAAAACAATAAAAAAATTAAGGCTTGATACCGATAAAAAGAAAAAGCAGTTACATAGCAAAATCGTCCGTGCAACGAACATGCGAAAATTTAGAGCAAAACAGAAAGTTGAAGTTTTGAGCCTGAAATCCGTTCATTCTAACGTGCAAGCTTTGTCTATAAGGACTCAGCCAGGACGACCTTCTCTTGAAGAAAATCAGTCAGGACTTATTCAAGTGATTTGCGATATAGCAACACATGGAAGCTCAGCTGCTGATCGACGCAGATCAGAGGTATTGAGAACTTGCAAGACCGTTGATCAATTACACACACGGCTTCTTGAAGATGGATTTTCCATATCGCGGACCTCTACATACCGTAGGCTCATTCCAAAGTATTCTGGATCCTTAGAGGGTAAGCGTCATGTAACGACTGTGCCTGTGAGATTGTGTCGAGCCCAAACAGACACCGGGATCGATCGTCGTCGACGTCGATCAACATTTCTGTAAAGCTACTGCTAACGGTCTCGAGGAAATTGCATCTATACTTGGGCCTGAACAGGTAGTTTTTATCTCTCAAGATGATAAGGCAAAAGTACCGATTGGAAAAACAGCTGCAAAAGTACAGGCTCCTGTTTTAATGCATTTAAATTATAAAGTGCGCCTTGATGTCTACGATTTTGCTGTTGGAGAACGTCATCAACTTACTCCTTCAGTATATGCTGGTATTATTATAAAAGAAAACTGCATGGGTAGGAAGGAAGCTGTTACATATTCTGGTCCAACGTATATCGTAATCCGCAGTGGAAAGCATAGCAGTTCCACGGCAGCAACTCACGCCAAAGACCTTAACAAACTTTTAACATTAGATGATTTTAAAAATTTAGCCTTAGGGAAAGATGGAAAAGTCAAGCCTGTAATGATTTTATCGGTAGATGGAGGACCGGATGAAAATACACGTTATAGTAAAGTGATATCTAAGTGTATATCGCACTTTAAAGATTACGATTGGATGGGCCGTTCGTGTTTACAAATGCACCTGGTCGATCAGCTTACAATCGAGTTGAGCGAAGGATGGCACCTTTGAGCCGTGAATTAGCCACCGTTGTTCTTCCCTATGAACACTATGGGTCACATCTCGATTCTCAAGGAAAAACCATTGACTGCGAGTTAGAGTTAAAAAAACTTTCAACATGCAGGTACATTTTATTAAGTGATACATAGTCTTCTCTGCTGCCAATATATTTAAAGCTGGAATTTCAAATTATGTATTTTATTTTCAGGTGAAACGTTAGCTGAAATTTGGTCTCAGATGGTTATTGACGGTCATAATATGATAGCAGAATATGTGCCTCCTGGGGAAGTTCTTCCGGCAACTGTAGAAGTTTGTGACACCTGGTATGGAAATCACGTTCGTGAGAGCCAATATTTCCTTCAAATCACCATAAGTGCTCCGATAATTCTTGTTGTGCTCCTCGGCGCAGTGCACAAAGAAAAGTTCTGTACCAAGGCTTTTTGCCGGCACCTTTCCCGATGTCCCAAAATCCTTTCCGTATACCAAACCCAGATGAAGTTGGGTCGGAAGTTTTTCCATCATTGCTTGTGCGTCGAAGTGCGAAGAACCTGTTTAATTTGTGGCCTTTATTTTGCCTCAAAAAGAGCTATGAACAGCCATCGAAAAAATGTGCATAAGGGAAATGCAGCGGACAATCTATCTCGCGTGCGACCTCTACGGATTCTCTCCAGAAGGCCACATGAGGTTTTGTGTGTTATGGGAGAAAGCGTGGAGTGGTTAGACGTCGAGGCCGTCGATGAGGAGGAAATAACCAAGTTTGAAGAAACTCCCGATAATAGTGCCCCCGTGATTAACGATGTATCCGAATGGATTGATGCTGGGAATGTATTTATTGAAGACGTATGAGACAGATGTTAATGTGATCTTTTTCTATTTTCTTATTCATAATATTTAATTTACTATTAACTATAAGTATGCATGCAGTTTTGTGCAATAAACACCGTACGAATAAAGAGAAATAAGAGCCAAATTATTATTTTTTTCACTTTCTGCGTGCAAAATGAATAAAAATCACATTTTCCAATACTACGTAACAACTTGAGGGGAGGGGGGGGGGGGGGTCTTAGTATATACTACGAGCGGTAACCAAGGGGACGGAGGGGTCGAAAAATATTAATAAATAGGTCACGTAGTATGGGTACGTTCCCTTAGATATAAATTAGTGGCGAGGTTAATTAGATGTGACGATTTTTATTAAAGATCCATTATTTATCCCACTGGCATAAGAGGTACTAGTTTGTAACTTTCATGCTTATATATGATGCATAAAACTCTTGAGGAGGAGGAGGCAAAAATAAGCCATAACATTTGAAGAACTTTAAAAGCATATTCTATGTTCACAGTTATGAAAGAATATTTATGAGAGTCCATAAAAGCTTTAAATTTCTATCATAGATGAAAATCCATCAGACTTTCGAACAATTTATACTGCTTTGCATTTTGCGGCACAACATTGTAAAGCTACTGAACGTCAAACTTATTTTGTTACTTTTGATTATCTCTTTATATCAAAGCTAAACAGATACTCTGTAACACAAAAGATGAGAATTTACAAAATGTAATTCCTCGTCTAGGAGGATTTCACTTGCTTATGTCCTATATAAAAGCTATAGGAACAATAATGGAGGGTTCCGGTAATTGTTTTGCACTGCATTTGCTCAAAATTCTATCGATAAAATGTTATCATGTACAGCATATTCCAGAGCAATTCGTGCTCATATGCTGGCAGTAAATGCTATTGGACAATTAATTGCTGAATTTGCTGAAAGTCCAGAAAACTTAAACAGCCACGAATACATTGAACACATAAAAGAATGTGAACAATTACAAGCTGCACCTCCATGAATGAGTTTAACAAGTGAAATTGATGATAAAAAACGTACTATTTCAAATTTATTTGCCGACTTGAAGAACTATCCACCACCGATAGATGATGTTTATGCTTCGAAAGATGCTATGGCATTGTTGAATCTTCTAGTTAGTGCAATTGACAGATTACAACGTTCAGGTCCAACTGCTGAGTTGTGGCTACAGTATTTCAACTGTATTACTGTACCCTTGCAATTTATCGAAGCTGAACGGCAACGGCTGAAGCTGAAGCAACTGGAACATACATTTATCCTGTGTTCAACAAATGCTAACGATATTTCATGCAGCAGGACATTCTAATTATAGTAAAGGAGCTCAAATCTACCTCCAGGATATGGTCAATCTTCGAGATATAATGGATCCCTCTGAGTTTATAACGTTCACCGAAAATGGACTTTTTACCGTGAGACGTACCGACAAAGCCTGGTCGGGAATTTGGTCTGACATGACCATTGAACAAACATTGATGCGTGTCCTAAAAACTGGTGGCCAATCAGCAACTCATGGACGCTCAGTATCAGACAGCGTTTTAGCTCGGTTCATTCAAGGAATGCCATACGCTTATGATATAATGGATCAACTTGAATCTTTCGCCAATTCCAGATGCGCTTCTTCCGACCAACATACAGATCTCAAATCAGCTCGTCAAAAAAAGGATGAAGAAGATGTTCAATCTTTCAAAAATTGGCTTCAGGAACATGGAGTTTTTGATAAAGGACCTGGCAAACTCATGTCTCTTTCCACCGGGTTAGTTGGCGATTCAACAGTAAATTGTCATAAAGCAGTAGAGAAAGGCTTGAAAAGTATGTCCACAATGGTTGGAATGGATGCAGACTCATATAAGTTTAGCAAAAAGTACTGCGTGAAAACTCTGGCGAACACAAAACCAGTCTGTGTCATCGATAACGAGCCGATTATTGTTAACACTTCACTTTTATTTCAACGAATTGTAGCGGCTATGATTGACAACAAAGACAAGGGCGTCGCCAAGGGGGGGCAGCTGCCCCCCCCTAGAGATTCTAAAAAAGTTGCCAAATATAATGCAACCAAAGTCCTAAGTCTTTGAGTTGATTTGCTTGAAGTTCAAGCCTTGAACAATCATTCCCGTACGTCGAAACTCGAATGAATTCACCAATTCCACTCCTAATATTCCGTACGCTCAACTACGCTCTGCTCTACTCTATCGTTGAATCGGGAGAGGGGGAGTGGGGAAGCAACATGTAACCGCGCGGCGCCCGCGCCCCCCGCACAGCCGCCTTTATTTTAGCGTCTGTCTGTCATTTATTCGTGCGTTAGCGTTGCCACTGCCCGCTTTTACGTTTGTTTTGTGCGCTATTATCACATCTAAATAGTTGCTGAGACCACATAATCAATATGGACATCAGAAAGTTTTTTGGTGAGTATCACTTGCGTTTAGCTTTCGTATTTTCCGTCCGTAAAATAACGTCAATTGATTTGATTATAAATGCTGATTTTGCATCGGTTTTTAAAATAGCAAAAAATCCGTTTCTGCACGCACGATATCCGATTCTTAAGGGTCGTCAGTTTAAACCAAAAGGAAAATTGCTCAATTTAATGGCTCAATCGAAAATAATCGAAAATATCGGCAGTGCCGATTCGGCACAGTCGGCTGGCCTATGCTTAAGACTCCGGCACGTGCGTGTCGTCGCGCCCGCTCTAGAGTGCTCGAGCGAGGATGCCCGAGAACGCGCGAGCATAGCCGCGGCGTTTAAACCGCCCGAAATAGCTATGACTGTTGATATAAAAAATATCGTTGACGTTCGTCCTTGCGCGGGCTCGAGCCTGCCGCCGTCTTGAAGCGCATTCATGCTTTCAATGTGAATTGCGGACCAGAAGAAGTTGTAGCTATTTCAAATATTTTGTTTTGCAGTTTTAAAAAGAAATAAACCTGAAGGAGCAAGCAGTGACAGCGATGGTTCCGTGGGTGACCTGACGAGACCTAGCACATCCAAAGAACCGGACTTAGTTCCCGACTCTTCGATAAATGACTGCAACGAAAATGACATTGGTAAATTTATTGGACAAGCATCAATGTTATCGACTGAAATGAAGAAAGAATTGCTTGAAAACACTTGGTCTCCGTCTGCGACGTATGACTTTGCGGAAGACGATAAACATTTAATGAGGAAATTCAATTATTTATGGTTGGAAACGTACTCTCCATGGTTGGCCTATTCCAGGCACCAAAAACCCTTTTGTAAATATTGTACGTTGTTCCCGCCAAATCCAAATTCTTTTAGAGGCGTATTAGGGTCATTTATCATAAGGCCGTTTTGTAAGTTCAAAGATATTCACGAGCATTGCAAAAAGCACATGGAAACCCACTTCCATAAGATGGCACTGGAAGCCACTAAATCATTTCTTGGAAGTGTGCCTGTAGATTTACAACTCAACAAATACTCCCAGGGCATTATTGAAGAAAACCGAAAAATTATAACATCTATTATTTCCTGCATTACGTTTTGCGGGTCGCACGACTTAGCTCTGAGAGGAAAACATTATGGCGAAGGTATTCTCGAGGACTTATACAAGCTACGAATTGACGCGGGAGATTTAGTTTTGAAGAAACACATGAGCAAAAAGAATGCAAGCTATCGATCGATTGATATTCAAAATGAAATTATCGCAATTTGTGGAGATGTTATTAAGGCAGACATTGTGAAAAAAGTAAAAGAAGCAGAAGCTTATAGTGTGTTAGCAGACGAAACAGCTGATATTGCCGGTACTGAACAATTATCGATTGGGCTGCGATATTTTGACGAGGAAGCCAATAAGGTCCAAAATATGTTCGTCGGATTTGTTGAGCTGAAAGGCCTGGATGCGAAATCTATTGCATATTGCATCGATGAGTTTCTGACAAAAGAAGACCTTAATCCTGCTGATAAATGCGTTGGTTTTGGTTTTGACGGTTGTTCGACGATGTCCGGAAAAGACGGTGGAGTACAAGCGATCCTGCGCAAAAAATATACCAAAGCATTGTTCTTTCATTGCTCGTCCCATAAACTGAATCTGGTTATAAATGATCTCAATATTCTTCCTGAAATTCGAAACACCATGGGAACCACTAAAGATATTATTAATTTTTTTCGGGAATCTGTTTTGAGAAGAAAATTGGTACCTAATATTGCCAGGCTCTGCGAAACAAGATGGAGTGAGAAACATAAAACTATCAGAGTATTTAAGGAGAATTTTCCTGTTACATTGGAAGCCTTAGAAAACTTATCGCGTGAAGGAAACAGTGCGACTCGAAAAAACGCCTTTCAACTCCATGCGGCTGCTTTCAAAATTTCGTTTATACTTTGTATTACTTTGATATCTAAATACTCTGCTTTGTTGGAACCTGTTATCAACGCACTCCAATCCATAGCTTTGGATGTGGTTAAGGCCTCGCAACACGTCAAACGCATTTTGCAATTGCTTAAGAGCCACCGTGATAATCCCGAAAGAGTCACAGATGAAATTATAAAGGATGCTACTGTTGTTGCGGAGAAAGTCGGCCTGGAGGAGGATATCACTTCAATGCCGCGCATTGTTGGGAAACAACGTCATCGAAGCAATCACCCAGCAGAAAGCCCTTCAGAATTCTGGAAAAGATCATTAATAATACCATACTTGGACTCCGTTATTACATCGCTTGAAACACGCTTTGCTGAAGAAAATACTCCATCATTTGCTTTATCTAAATTACACCCCGCACAAATGCAAACGATGTCAGTCGAAAATCTCACAGAAACTTGTGAAACTATCGCTCAGTTTTATAATTTTCAAACATAAAAATTGAAGTCGAGCTTTGGCAGCAATTCTGGCATAATAAACCAAACTCAACAGATCAAACCGTTGTTGATATCCTAAAAGAAGCAAAAATCTTCTTTCCCGACACGGAAAAAGCGTTGAAAATTTTGATCGCTCTTCCATGCACGACGTGTACGGTAGAGCGATCGTTTAGCAGCCTCAGGAGACTAAAAACCTGGCTAAGAAGCACTATGAGTGAAAATCGCCTCAATGGTTTGGCCATGATGAGTGTGCACCGAAAACTTATACATGGAAACTTACAAGATTTTAATAATAAAGTGGTCGAGAAGTTAACAATGAATCCCCGAAAATTATGTTTTAATTAACCTAATATAAACAAACAACGACCACTATAATATTAAAATCTGGTAATTTAAAAAAAAATACGCTGTGCGCTGTACACTTATTCAAATTCAAACTCCTTTTTATTCTATTTTTCTAATAAATGTAATTATAACTTATTTACAAGTTTTTTTATTGCATAGTCAAGAGCTCGTGCTCGTGTAGCCTTACACATTGGACTCTGTACTGTAACATTTTCTCATTCATAGAGAATGAGAAAAGTATGAATTGTAGTAGGTAAAGTCAACTTGCCCCCCCCCCCCCCCTACGCCATCGGCTGGCGACGACCTTGAACAAAGATATTGTAAAAACTGCTTTACTTCATGAGTTAGCTCCATTCCCTATGAGTTTATTTAATGATAAAGGGTTGATGAGAGAAAACAATAAATCCGAGTTAAACAAAGCATTACAGTCTACAACCTTTCGTTCAACCGGATCCTTCTGAATATGAGTTCATTATTGATGGAGGATTTCTTTTACATAAAGTGGGTTGGCGTAAAAATGTTACATTTCAACAAATTTTTGAAGATTATACATCTTATATCTATAAACATTACTCACGTAATGCCACAATAGTTTTTGATTGATACAACACAGAAAATTTTGGTGTTAAATCATTTGAACGCTACAGACGAGTACGTAACAAAACTTAGCAAGAACTTAAATTTACCGAGAGCATGATCATTCCAAGAAACAAGGAGTTTTTCTTATCCAACATAAAAAACAAAGCTAGATTTGTTATGTATTTGATAACTTATTTAAAAAAAGAAGCAAATCTGAAGATTAGTCAAGCTATAGAAGATGCAGATACATTAATATTCCGTACAGCATTAAATGTAGCTGAAAAATCTCAAAAGAAAGTCATTGTTGTGGGCACTAACGTCGATTTAGCAACTTTAATAATCGATTTAACACCAAACGACAAAGATATCGCAATGTGGAAGCCAAATATTCTAAGCAAACCTGATGTTATTTATGAAGCTGGAAAAAATAACAAATTAAAGAATATATTACTGTTTGCTCATGCTTTTACTGGTTGCGATACAGTTCCATCTTCAATAAAGGAAAATAAAGCTTGTTAAATTTAATTCAAAAAGAATCAACTGTAAGACAAGAAGTTCAAAAATTCTATGAGCCTCGGTCAACAGTTAAAGACATTAAAGAAGCTGGAGAACAAATAATGTTAAAATTATTTGGATCTGATCTCAATTCTATAAATCAATGTAGAATTGACCGGTTTTCGGTCAGTGTTACCAATACAAAAACTGTAAATTTGGCAATATTGCCACCTACCGCATCAGCGACACATCAACATGCATTGAGAACTTATTATCAAGTGCAGACATGGCTTAATAATCGTTTAAGAGCTGAAGATTGGGGATGGGAAAAGACAGAGACTCTGTTTCTGCCCACAAGGACAACGGAACCATTGGCGCCAGCGGAATTATTAAAACTAGTTTACTGCAGTTGCATAACATCTGGCTGCAGCAAAATTTGCAGCTGTAGAAAAGCGGGAATGAAGTGCAGCCGATCATGCAAGGGATGCAAAGGTGAAACGTGCACAAATGCCTTAGATATAGTTGACAACATTAATGACGGCGATGAAGATGACGATGTCGAAAATGAAAATTTTGAGTACGGAATGATCGTTAATCAGCAAAATACGAGTCGTCCAGCATATCGAAAAATCATCCAGGCAATCTACGGATCTAACTTAGATACTGACTCTGACGAAAACGACGAACCGGAAGAAACAATGGTAGGAGAAGAGGAAGAAATTGAAGAATCCAGGAATCAAGAAGAAAAAGAAGGAGGAGAAGTGCAAAAAGCCGAAAACCCTCCGTCTAACGTAGACAAAGAGGTAGCCCATTCCGTTCCACATACAGAAGAACCGAGTACTTCTAAATCTCCCAAAAAAAACGAAGAAAACGATGTATTTAACTCCATATAAATACTATTTTTACAATTTTGATTATCATTAATTATTATTTTTGTAATTCATGCAAATAATATTCTGTAATTAATCAAAATCAAAAGTATTTTTAACAATACAATTATATCCTAACATTGCTTGTATAAATTTTTGCTTGTTATAAATGAATAGATAGTAATCGACATTAATTTTTTATGAAATGAAAAAAAAATTTAGAGAAAAATACCATTAATTAATTAAAAATGACATGATTTATAAATAAATAACTGCAACGTTTATATATTTTATTACTTGACAGAATTGCCTTGAAGGTCTGTAACCGTATCTGCATTATTTAAAAAGTTAGCGAGTCACGAAAGTTCGAAAAACTTCGAAAAAAATATAAGTTTTTATAAACAAATGCGCATAACAATAAATTAGCAATAACTAAATTTTTTTAAAATAATTCATCTAAAAGATCGTTTAACCATTTATAAAATCGACTAGAATGTTTATTTTCGTATCTCTAATAGTTTAAAAGTTATTTTAGTTTTTTAGTAGACAAACGAAGCAGCCGCTGCAACTTTTGTAACGTGTTTTTTAAAAGTATAATTAAAAAAAAGGATTTTTTTTTCTATACTTTGTTATAATATATGGTTGTTTTTGTTAATTTTAGAAGTTTTAGAAAAAAAAATAAAAAAAGTAAAAATTTGTTTATAACAAATTGGTAAGTTGATAATAGAATTGTCGATAATTTTTTTTTTATCGACAATTCTATTAAATAAACTATAGAGGACTATCAATTATGATTATCAGAAAAAAAAAATCTTAACTAATTATTTAAACAATAGAAATATAAAAAAAACGATTATAAACAATTAAAACATTGTTATTAAGGATTTTTTTTTAAATTATAATATTTGTAATGTAATAAAGTTGATATATATTTTTTTTTAAACATTGATTTAATCAATTCGTTTATAAAAAAATTATCAACAAATGGCGGGAAATTTTTTTTTGCAAATCAATATATATCTTGTATTAATAAAAAAACGATAATATGATGATTAACCCTTAATTACTCGCATAAAGAATATTACATAACTGCTCGCATGGGGTCACAGATGACCCCAAATAGTAAGAGTAGTTTTTAATATATATTGAAATATATAAGTAAATGAAACTATTATATTATTAATATGCTGTATTTATTTTTAATATATGTAAGTAATAACATGAATTTCTAACTAATTAAACAAAAACAAGTTAAACTAAAATAATTATCAATAATTAACATTTTGTACTTAGGTATACTGAGATCATAGTTTAAACATGTATTTTTAGGAAATTTCCGAATCACTCTTGTTACACTGTTGACAGTATATATCAGAGTGATCATTGCACACAAATCTTGCACATGTCTTGCACTTTGTAGGTACCTTGCGATCGCATTTCCGCGGACAAATATTGCAACGTCCACGTTTTGCAGTGGTTGGTGGGACGCGATTTTCTAATTCGTGCACTTCCATCAGACGTTTTTTTACTTCCTTAGGAGTTGCTCTGACTTCAAGTCGTCGTTTCTGGTGATTATGAATAAGTTCAACAGACAATTGCCGCAAGAATTTACGCCTCACGTGAGTAAGTGATTTGTCGGTATTTGCTCGATGTATAATGAGTGCATTTATGCCTGAAACATTTATCAGATGGAAGAAAAGAGCTAACGGCCATCGTTTGGTTCGCCTTCCTACGTTGAATGTACCACACAAGTGATCATTGGTGTCCACCCCTCCTTTAGTGCTGTTGTAATAAGATATTATTTCAGGTTTCTGCTTGTCAGTTGAGGCTGGGTCAATATGAGCTGCATGATGCATGGAAGATAACAATACTACAGCTTTATTTGCTTTTGGAACATAAGAAACCATGGTCATTGTCTTTTGAAAACCGAAAAGGGAGCTGAATTGAGGTCTAGATCTGTTTGGCAAAAAATCTTAAGGTATATCGGGTTTGTTTTTTTTTAGTGTTCCAACTATGGTAAGTTTGTAGGGTGGGTCTAATAACATATTTGCGAGATTTACGCTAGTATACCAGTTGTCCGTCGTAATATTACGGTTAGTTCCTTTTATTGGTTCTACAAGACGTTTCACAATGTCATTAGGGCTGTTTGAGACTTGGTAGGGACCTGCAGGTTGTTTACCAGAATAAACCTCAAAAGAAAGCATATAGAATGTTTTAGAGTCTACCAATGCTTGGTTTTTTATGCCGTATTTATTTGGTTTGCTTGGCATGTAAACTTTTCCTTTGAAAAGCCCACGGAACCCAATCAACTGCTCGTCTATCGTCACATTTTCACCTGGCGTATAGGCTTCTCGAAAATTTGCTTGCAACATGTCGCAGATCTCACGTACAGCTGCCAAGTTATCAAACGTTCAGTTCGGGTCGTTCTATCGTCAAACCTAAGGCATCTCAGTAAAAAAAGAAAACGTTGATAATTCATTGTGAGACGAAACATCTCTACACCGCTTCCATCAGTTGCCCAGATATCTACGAAATTGAGATGTGAGGCTCTCAACGCTCCAGACATAATCAGCAAACCCAGCAATGCTTTTATTTCCTCAACGTCTGTATCCTTTGCGTCACGTTCTCTATTGAACTTGCTTCTAACCTCCCCGATGTATTTATTCGTACATGTTACAAGCAAATTGAAAATGTCATCAGAAAAGAATAAACTAAAACATTCCAAAGCAGTTTTTGCTGATTTTGCTGCTGACTTGACACCTGGTAAGTGTAAAATTATATTATGGCCTCGTGTTCTTACGGAACTTGATGGTGGCGACTTAGACCATTTTTGCTTAGGACCATTTCTGCCATTATGTCTGGTAAAATAGTAATTGTTATACTGCCCTGTAGAAGTGTCTTCCTCACTGTCTGACGATTCAGTTGAGTGTGTGGAAGGTTGCTCAATTTCACTATCAGTATCATGATCACTTTGTGTTATCTCGTCTAACTCTGGCTCAGAACCTGATCCTCCAACTTCTTCCTCATCAGAAGCATCTGCTAACCATTGCGCAATTTGCTGATCTCTCCTATCCATGACTAACTCTGAGAAAAAAAAACAAAACTCACAGTAAAACAGATTTTTTTGGATAATATCATTGTTATAAAGTTGTAAAAAACATATTTATAACAAACATTTATTCATTGGAAATACAATAATACAAATATAATTCATAATACGCAAAAAAAAAAAAAAAAATGAACAACTTACCTCTTCCGAAAAAGTAACGTAATTACTCGCACGGGGTCACCGCTCAAGAGCGCAACGACGCGTCCTTCCACTCCCGCGACTTCGTCGCTACTAAAATACAAACCTAGGCGTTCGTTATGAAGCTACCGAGGGCGCGGGGGCAATCGGGCTACGCCAAGTGTTTCATTTTTTGATCCGAAAATGCATTGACCCCATGCGAGTAATTAAGGGTTAAGAAAAAAAATTTTTTTTAACATTACTTGGATTTTTAAGTTTTTCTTCAAGTAAAAAAATTGTTATAAACAAAGTATAAATATTTTTTTAACTTTTATGGCACGATCTTGTTAAGTATGTATGTAAGAAAGGCTCTACGAAGCTAACATTTTTTACGACCATTATTTAAACATTTTTTTCACTTTCAATTAAGACGATAGTTCGAGAAAATTTTGTTAGTTAACAATTGTTTAACTTGTTGAAAAATTAACTTTAAGCAAAATTTCCAACGGGAATAAATTATTTATAGTGTTCAGAACACACCATAATTTTTTCAAATATTAAAAAAAATATTCAATACCTTAAATAAATTAATGAATGTGCCGTACTCGCTTTCGACGCCACGCGCGCAACCTAAAAATGTCGCGCGCAGACCTATTTTCAGCGTTAAATTAAAATTCTAAATAATGGAGAAAGAGTTCCAGGAGTTAGGAGTTTTTTATTGGAAATTTCCTCCTATTTCAGAATCTTTTTTTGAAATTTCTTGAATATTAATAGTTTATGAAATATTGTCAAAAAACAAATGCCTTTTTTTCACCTTTAATTGTTTATAACTTTTGCAATTTTTTATGTGCTATTATACGCTTTTGGCACATTTTTCTAGGCGTCATTCCGGATCCAATGAGCTATCGCACATAATTTTAGAGCAATATCTCTATTTTGTACCATTTTCAACTTGTCGACTAGACTATATCTATGCACAAACAAATCATTCCAAAAATTGGATTGACATTACAAAAGTAGAATTATTTGCATATTTCGGGAAAACAATACTAATGTCTGTGAATCCTTTATCTGATTACTAGCTTTACTGGAGCACTGATCCCTTTTATAATAATCAAGAAATATGCCAGGTAATGACTCTAAAACGTTTCAAAAAAATTACAGAAAATCTACGCTTCTAACATAAGAGAAGAATTACCAAGGAATTCACAACATTACAATAAATTGTGTAAAGTCCAACAATTCATTGATTTTTTGAGTGTGACATTTGGAGAGGCATGTGACCAATCATCAAACCAATCCATTGATGAATCCATGATTCGGTTCAAGGGCAGAAGTACAATGAAACAGTATATGCCCAAAAAGCCCATAAAGAGAGGGTACAAGTGATGCTAAGACAGGATTTCTCTACCAGTTTCAAATTTATACTGGAAAAGTAGGTACTGCCAGTGAAGAAAATCTTGGATATAGAGTTGTTTTAGACTCATCTGAAAATGTACCTAGAAATACCTTACTGGCATTTGACAACTTTTTTACAAGTTTAGGTGTACTTTCAGCACTGCATCAAAGACAAATTTATGGTGTAGCTACAATCCGTAGTAACAGAAAAGGTCTACCAGAAGCTTACAGTAAAAATCTTAGAGAAACACGTCTCAATGCTGGTGAGTTTATATATTTTTATAGCAGGCCTATATCTATAATAAAGTGGAAAGATAACAAGATGTCTTTGTTGCTACTACAGCTTACTGCCCTAAAGAAGTAACGGTAATAAAAAGAAAGCAAAAAGATGGTTCGAAAAGAGATGTTCTGTCCGCTGGCAATAAAAATGTATACAGAAAATATGGGGGGTGTGGATATATTTGATCATTTCAGGTCATCCTATCCCCTAGGGAGGAAATAAAAAAAAAATTGGCACAGACTTTTGGTTTTTGTTTGAATCTGCAATGATCAATGCTTATATTTTGTACATGCAAGGTCACTCCGGCAGCAGGAATCAATCGAGCAATCGATGATACGAAGGCCACTAGTATTCAAAAACAAAAAAGGTGGCGTGTATGGTGTACCTGATGAGCTTCGGCTTTCAAATGTAGGAAACCATATGCCAAGATTGAATAAGTTCAGAAGATGCCGCTTTTGCAGCACTCGTGCTAAAGAAGTGCGTTCAAAATACATTTGCAGTGTATGTCAAGTGCCATTATGTCCAGCTCCATGTTTTGAATGGTTCCATGGTAATTGTGATGCAGGAAATAATTTTCCTGCTCAAGATACATGAATATTATTTCCCACATAATACTTTCCATACAGGTCCTAGGAAGGCTGAAGGAACACATTTCCCACACAATTTTTTTTATATTTAGAAAAAAAAAAAACTGGTCTTCTTTATTTCCCTAACTACATTATATAACTAACTGCAGTTACTGTATAGCCTCACTGTTTAGCTCAGGCCCAATTAAGGGTTAAAAAGGCGGGACTATAGATTTTTCGTCTGAAAGTTTTCAATACCGTTTTTCTAAATCGTCAAGTCCAAAGTCTAGTCAAAATCCAAGTAAATCGCCAGTGCAGTCAAGAGTCATTTCAAGTCAATTGATCAAGTGGACACACACTTTACTGAAACTTCCTAGAGACTTTTGGAGAAAACACAAAACTGCACGCTAATGATACGCGACATGGAGCTGCATTTTTAAGATAGATATTTAAAATTGAACTTATATGAAACGTGTATCTTTTTGTGAAATGCAGCGCCGCGTATCGTCGCGGTGTGAACTGACTTAAATGTGTGTTCACTGAGGTAAAATTGTGTTTTTCTTTACGGCAAAGGTACCTATAATATTTTGCAAGGAAAAATTAAAATGGACTATGAAAGCATTTTTAACCGTAGTTACTAGAACAGTTGATACAAATAAATATATTTATATACTTAAGCGGTTATTAATAAAAATATTTACACAATGGATAACTTAAACAACGTCGCTGTCTTTGTCTGTCAAGTGACTTGTCCAACGCATCAGACAAAGACAGCAAAGTTGTTTAAGTAATCCGTTGTGTAAATATTTTTATTACTAAGGGGGTTAGTGGTAAAGTATACTAAAGTACACACTACAGTAAATTCGCATTATTACATAGAAAAGCTACATCGTTATAAAAGTATTGTCCATTTGTAGGATTTCATTATTATATGTTACGGAATGTAAAAAAAAATGATATGATTGATGGGGATAGTTTGAGTTATCTTAAATTAAGTTATCCCCCATAGATGGGGGATAACTTAATTTAAGACAATATATGAACAAGTTAAACGTTGTTTTGTTTAACTATGTTATGTTTATTTAAAATTAATCTGTATCTTAAGGTTATTGAAACTGTTTTTATTCACAATTTTGATGATTATTTGTAAACTTATACACTTTCTATTGATACAAGTAATATACGTTTCTTCTTATATGTTTTGGTAGTAATAGCATCTAATACTTATCTATAATCTCAACGTACTGAACAAAAAAAATACAAAAATGAAAAAAAAAAATCTAAACGTTACCTAATTCTATTAAATAGGTTGTATTTTTAGTATAAATCTAATTTAACTGTCGATTTCCTCACATATATTAGCTTAAAACTTATTTTAAGCTAACATTTAAGCTATCGTCAAAAATACTCCCGGTATTTATATAATAAGGGCTAAGCTAATTTAGCTGGTTTTAATGAAATCTATTCCTATAATAGGGATGTTGCCTAGTGTCGAATATCGCATTTTTATTAATTAAAATTTAAAATTATTGATAAAAGTGTGCCTCCCCAAGTTGCAATGCAATATGTGAGCTATGACTGACAGAGGGTGAACTGTGAAGTAGACCATTCTTCTCAGATCTTCGTCCGCCACGTCTTTTAGGTTCTTGAATATGGGTATCAACTTCCTTATTCGTAAAGTAATAGCCTCAATGTGTGGACGGAAGCTGAGAGAAGGGTCGAGAACAACTCCTAAATATTTAGTTGTCATGGTTCTTTCCAAAGGCTCACACATATACATGGTACAACATAGGGACACATGTATGTGCGGTGATGCTATGTGAGGTCGTCGTAGGTGGGGTATTTCTCATCACGAATGGAATGTATCTTGTTTTGTGAATGTTATGAGTTAGGATATTGTTGCGTAACCATTCAGCTACCGAGTCGAAACCATTCTGGTTTTATAAACATTTGTAAATGAGTCTAGAGTGGAAAACGAGGCCCGTTCGTCCACAAGTGTTTTTTTTTCCACCTCGGTAGTTGAGCATACACAGATCGTTAATGTAGAAGAGATAGAGGGTTGGAGCAATCGCGCTACCTTGGGGAACACCGTGGGTGGTGTTTAGTTCGGTACTAAGATACTCATCTACCTTAACTCTCTGTGTACGTTCACAAAGGAAGTCCTCAAACAGTTTGAGTTGGGTTCTCCTTATGCACATTTCATCTTTTTAAGGCTTTTGGCAGGTCGAGGAATATTCCTAGGACTTTTTGACTTTCATCTAACTTTGTTACGATGTATGCTGCAAATGTAGTCCGTGAGTTCATCTACTCTGCATCGCTTGCTGTGATTTGCCGGAATCCGTACTGAGAGGTCGATAATAAGTTGTTTTTTCGAGGTAAGCTGTTTATCTAGTATTCATTATACGCTCTAGTACCTTCGCCAGGGATGGTAGGACAGCGATGGGTCTATATTTAGTGGCTTGATCTCTATTGCCCGCCTTATATATAGGATGTATAATTGCTATTTGAAGGCTTTGGGGAAAATGCCCGTTGTAAGGGTCAGGTAACACCTGACACTATCTTTAGATAGTGTCAGGGGTGGGGCAATCCCCTGTATATTTTGTTTTATGTTACCAGCAGGTATGTTGTCCCAACCCACAGCACAATCACTTCGTAGGGACACTACTCTTGTTACTCCATCTACGTCCGTTGGCAGTAGCGTCATCGAGTGGCAGGAAGTATTTTTAATGGTTTCAGACTTTCGCAGTGGCTGGTGTATTTTTTCTGCTTAAGTTTTGCCGGTATTAACAAAAAAATGATTGATTAAGTCCACTGCTTGACCTGGTGAGGAAGCGAGTTTTTACTAACGGGAATATGACACGACAAGAGTTATATAATCAGGATTTTTTACAAAAAAATATGCATTTTGTCCTTGATTTTTAAACAACGAAGGAGGCCGGGAGTGACCCAAGTTTTTTAAGGTTTCTTTCGATTGGGGAGTTAACTCACTTTTGTGTTGGACTCTATTATAATTGTCCTAATAGAAGAAACGAGTAGGTCTGCTGCCGTATTGGGGTCTTCCAAATGGTAAATTGGGGTGAAGTCTATATTGGATAAGTCGGTAGATATTTGTTTGTAGTCCGAACGATGCAAGTAAAGTTAAGTATTGACTTTTATTGTGATCTTGATCGTTTTCGGCTATGTTTATGTTAAGGTGACCAACAATCATTATATTGTTTGTGCGGTCTATTTTAATTAGAACATCCTTTAGTGGTGGAGAAACGGGGCTATGTCTTTTGTCGATGCGACCGATATATGGCTAGTACGATTATATTACGATTAATGGATATTTATAAGCAATTTGCGTCTGCTATAGAATGTTCGTCTACTTTTACAGATAGGAAAGCGCGAATAGTTTATGTGCTTTTTTTGTTAACACCTCGGAGATATACACAGGCTGGACTGGTTGTTGTAATCCCATATGAGTGGAGTTTAGTTTTCCAGTCGTATTTTTATTTTTGTTAAAGTTCTTAACTCCTTAGATGACCTTATTTTTAGTTTTTAGTATCCAGTTAAATAAGTATGGAGTTAGATATGCCATTGGTTTTGAATACGTCCTTAGTGTTTGAGTAACGTTTACGTTCAAAACCTTTCCCATGGTCACAACTAAGTTCTTTAGACTTTCTTTTGTCTCGTCACACATTTTCGGCACATTTCTGAGTTTCAATCGTAAGCCCGAGACTTATGTTCATCATGTTTGTTTGACATGTATTGTACACTCTCTTTGAGTTCGGTGTTCTGCAAGATGTTATTTATTTTCTCGATTAGGTCTTTAAATCTTTTTTCCTGATCTTTCGCGAAAGTGGTAAAGGCGTTCATAGATATCGTGGAACAGAAGTCTTGGCTGAAGCTCTCTTTTCCTTAGTTTCTGTGGCGGCAATGTTTGTTGTAGAGTTTGCACTGTATCGGTTATTGCCGATCCTGAATTTTCCGACACTTCACTAGATACTGAAGGTCCTCGGCAAAGCTGATGCGGGGGATGTGCAACTTTCTTGGCATTTTGGCTACAAGGCTAGCTTGAACTAAGTAGGCGCACAGAAATATCAAGTGTTGCAGAAATTACAAATTATAGTGATGGCGGCTAACGAGGCATGAAAAACTCTATTACACAATTGATATCCATAGTATCCTTATTGGTATCCTTATTAGACTTAATATTACTTTCGCAAGTTATTATACTTCCTTCAAGCTTGGAAGTACCAGGAGCGCATAGATCCGAAGCAGTGGCGGTGGTTGCGACGACGAGAGGTGGAGCTATGACGTCAGTGGAAATCGTGGATGGTGACGCGTACCTCGTGTGTCTTCGGAGAAGCTCGTGGCGATGAGTAAAGGAGATAACACGATGCGGCGCCGGAGGGTGTGGATTCCGATCTGCGTATTTAATGGCCGGTCTCGCAGGATATTCGGGTAACTTCTTTGCACTTATGATGTCCTATTTTTCTAGTCGATTTAATTTTGGTTGGTTTTAATTTAATTTTTTAAATAAAAACTGCGTGGAGCTTGGACACGTATACTCGCTGTCCAGGTCCGGGGGGAAGGGGAGTTTTTCACTACTGTGTATTACTTTGTGTTTTTTTAAGTGACAAATATGTGTAAATGTCTTACTGCAAATATCTCAACTGTGAGGTTTTTTACCATTGTGTATTAGTTTGTGTTTTTTTATGTCGCTAGTTCTGGTAAATGCCTTACTACAAACATCACAGCTGTAAGGTTTTTCACCACTGTGTACTATTTTGTGTGCTTTTAAGTGACTTGAATAAGAGAACTTCTTGTTACAAACCTCACAGCTGTAAGGTTTTTCACCATTGTGCATTAATTTGTGCGTTTTAAGGCTACTAGTCCGAGTGAATCTCTTACTACAAACATCACAACTGTAAGGTTTTTCACCATCGTGTATTAGTTTATGCGATTTTAGGCTGCTAGTCCCAGTGAAACTTTTACTACAAACATCACAACTGTAAGGTTTTTCAGCATTGTGTATTAGTTTGTGCAATTTTAAGCTGCTAGTCCGAGAGAATCTCTTACTACAAACATCACAATTGTAACGTTTTTCACCACTGTGTATAAGTTTGTGCGTTTTTAAGTGACTTGAATAAGAGAACTTCTTGTTACAAACATCACAACTGTAAGGTTTTTCATCACTATGTATTATTTTGTGTGCTTTTAAGTGACTTGAATAAGAGAACTTCTTGTTACAAACATCACAACTGTAAGGTTTTTCACCATTGTGTATTAGTTTGTGCGTTTTAAGGCTACTAGTCCAAGTGAATCTCTTACTACAAACATCACAACTGTAAGGTTTTTCACCATCGTGTATTAGTTTATGCGATTTTAAGCTGCTAGTCCGAGTGAAACTTTTACTACAAACATTACAACTGTAAGGTTTTTCAGCATTGTGTTTTAGTTTGTGCAATTTTAAGCTGCTAGTCCGAGAGAATCTCTTACTACAAACATCACAATTGTAAAGTTTTTCACCACTGTGTATAAGTTTGTGCGTTTTTAAGTGACTTGAATAAGAGAACTTCTTGTGTTCATCATAAGTGTAAGGTTTGCCATCATTTTGTGTGGTTTGCGGCTCTGTGGGAGTGTGCTTGTCCTCAATTGGTTCTACGGCAGTCTCATCTTCACAATGAGCTGGGCTGTTCTCCACATGTTCTTCATTTATAACTGCGAGAAAAAAAATGCATTTGAAACAACAATATGGATTCTTAACAAACTCAAGAGATCGAACACTGTAACCAACATCAATCATCCACTTACATTCTTTCTTAATATCTGTTTTATCTGCACAATGATCTGGGTTGCTGTGCACATTTCCCTCACCTGTACCAAAAATATTTATTTTTAGCACTAAAATATTCATAATATTCTTGAGAGCAAAGTCGATAAAATGAAGATGTCTATTGTCTGCAAATAAGCCTGTAACACCAGACATATAAGTGAAAATTATTGTTTATCATTCTTTGTTAAATAATGAAAATTAATATCCGGTAGGCAATTAAGGTAATTAACTCTATTCTAGTTTCGCGTCAGTTGTCATTGCGTGAAGACGACTATTGTTATTTCTTTTATCTTCGCCAGTACATAGCCTTTAAGTCAAGATGAAAATTTTGAGGTTAGGAGTGAAGAAAATTGTAGTGTACCAATTAATTTGCTGTAGAAGATGATGAGGGTTTTGTCATGATTACCAGAATGAAGAAACTTAATTTAAGGCGTTCACCACATTCACATTTTTTCTTCATTGACATTGACACAGTCATGAAGATAGAAATTTATCTCAAGTGACGGAGGATGTTTTATGAAGTTGCAGTTTCTTCTCAGGACCCATTACCAAAACAACTGGCTATTGCGAATCTTTTAAGAACGGAGAATGTGCAGGATATTGTGAAAGTTTCCTATATAAATCCTTACAAAATTCTAATTCGCTTTAAGTCCATCAGAAAGTTTTAATAATGATAAGAAAAGAGGTTGGATATGCAGAATAACAAACTAAGTTGCTTATTCTTATGGGATAGTTAGATTTATATACTTGATTATTATCTCTTACTTTATTTTAAAAAGAAATAAAATAAATTTTGAAAATAGTTAGATTTATAAACTTGATTATTATCTCTTACTTTATTTTAAAAAGAAATAAAATAAATTTTGAAATGTGAAGTGGAGATATTAGCAGTCAAGCGACTATTCAAAAGGAATGAGAAGGGTGAATGGGTGAAATCCGAGACCATTAGAATTGCTTTCAGAGGGGCCACTCTACCAACATATGTTAAAGCATATCGTTGCTGTACGAGAGTGGATTCATTCATTTTTCCTGTAACATAATCTTCAAAATGCTGGAGGTACGGTTATATGAAACATTTTTGTCCAGCTAAATCACAGATATGTCCGAAGTGTGGTGGTGAACATATTAACTGCACAACTGATCAGTTTAAATATGTAAATTGTAAGGGAGTACATATGTCTCTTATTAAGAGTGAGTGTCCAGCATTCGGAGAAAACGTGAACGGAGTATTTGCTTACATATGGCTCAATACAACACAACATATTATAAGGTGGCTTTACTTTCTTATAAGAATAAAAAGAATAGAGAACGTAAGAACTAGTATTAATGCCATCTACACAGAAGTAACAAGAAACCAAGTTGATGAGGACATGGAGATTCAGGATATTTCCAATCATAATGAGCCTAAGTACACCATCTACATCAAAGGGTAGAAATTCAATGAGTAAAAAAGGCGAGTGGTAAAAAACATAAAAAGAGGATTGAACCCTGTGAACTTCAAATACAATATATATATTCGATATATTCGAACGTTAAAAAATATATACTTTGTTGACATTAAGTTAATGGTTATATTTGCCAGAAGGGTTCTTATAATCGCAATTTTGTTGAAAACTTAATTACATACCATAACAATCCTCTTTCGAATCTTCATTATCCAAAGAAACTTCTCTTAGTTCAGTTTTGATTTGGATATGCTCAACTTTAATTTCCCTATCTTCATATACACCTATAGAAATAAATAAATTAAATCATAAATCTACGAAATATACAGGTTTAATTTTACATTTTTGCTTTGTTGGGTGAATACTGAAATATTGAATAGTAAAAACTCCTGAAAAGAAAATGTTTGTTACTCCCTTTTAGCATTTTAAGCTATTCATTCAAGTTTTAGATTTTGTCTATCATTACCATTTGAAAAAATTATGTATTAACATGACTAATGACTATTACTACAAAACTAATGACCGGTTTCTGAGGTTATTTGTTCATAGTTTATCTATTCAATAGCGCTTTTGTGTGGTTAACGTGTTTGCGTCACCCCATCAAAAGCTCTATTAAATAGGTAAACTACAGACAAAAACTTCAGAAAGTGGGCATAAGTTGTCCAATCAACAGTAGGCAAAGTGGTATAACCTCATGTTGTGAAGATACCAGTATACACGCAGTTGTTAGTTACATTTATTATTAAACAATAGGGATATTGCCTAGTGTCAAATTTCACACTTTTTTTACAAATAAAGTTTTAAAATTGTTGAATAGAGATATATAAATGTATTAGAAATAGCTATTTAAGTTGACTGGATTAAAAATTATAACCAAATAAAAATGTTGTCCATGCCTTTCTCGCAATACGATTTCTGACGTCACAATCTGGCGGCAAATATGGCGGTAGCGCATCGTGACGTCACACGCCGACATGTCGCTCTCTTTCTTATTGTAAATTTAAATTGTTTGTATCTTGTTTTCAAGATTTACAAAAATGGGTTTTACATTGTTTATTATCATGTTGTCTAACATTGAATAGACGATAAATATTTTTTTAGTCAATGTAGGCATGTGCCTATTATATCTGGCCCCATTCAAACAATATTATATAATAACAAAACTATTGATTTAAGTCTGCTGTTAAGTAAATAGGAAAAAACTTACATTCCTCCCCAATATTATTTTCTTTCTTGACAGGTACATCATCATACAGCGAAAACAGTCCAGCTTTCACTCTGGATAGTGGTACCAGAGGTTTATCTCCCGCCTGATAATATTAAAAGATTACTTAGTCAACCCAGCAAACATTGTTCTGCTATGTAAATTATCACTTGTTGGTATAAAAATACTAATAATAATTGCAACCTATTCAGATCTACCAATACACAAAAAATAAATCATTAATATTGGTCAAACTCTTGGTCCGATTCCAAAACCTGGGATAAATGTTACTCAAACTGTTTTGGATGAGTTTTGGTTACATTTTTAACTAAACTACTCCCAAAACCTGTGTCCCAAGAATTTTATATTAGATATTATCATCTGTACCAGGGGTTCCTAAACTTTAAACACAATGAAACACCAACCAAATACCAGCTTTTATTTAATGGAATTATTACAAATCAACACATATTATTAGAAAAAATTTATACAGGAACTATGTAATTTATTTTATTATTAACTTAATGTGAAATAAACATGGAATTATAACAGCTAATAAGTAATAAATAATTTTGGTGGAACCCTAAAGACAATTTTCAACAGAACCCAGTTGGGAATCTATTCCACAATAAATTTGGTTTATGAAGGTAACCACACAAACTTTATTTCAACAAACTGTTTATATGAGAAAACCAAATTATAAAAGAAATGGGTAAAAAGTGGTAACAAATATGGGCACCCTTACTAGTCTGGTTCCTAGCCTTCAAAATGTTTGAAAAGAGAGATGGATTGAAAATTATTCATAATATTTAAACTTACTAGTATGTAAATAAATTTGTTACCTGATGATTTTCAGTTTTTAGCTCGTGAACTTGTTTCACCAACTTTTCACATTGAAGTAACCTAATAAGACAAATGTGGCACAGTGGGTGTGTCTCAGTTTGTATCTGTTGGAAAACATTATTTACACATTTAGATATATTTAGGAGATGATAGAAGTAAAATAACTATTTGTGAGTATCTATAACTGGTAATGAGAAAAATGTATACACTTATTTGGATGGAATGTTTTGCATCAGTATGTGTAAATTCACGAATTAATTTTTTATTGAAAGCATTTTGTACAAACCTTAAGATTTGATAATTCTTCGTACACATAATGTAAGTGGGTGCCTTTAATATCAAATATTCTAACATCACAAGCGAAGCACGAGAAACAGATGACTGTACTCATATCTATGATATATTCACAGCACAAAAATATAATAAATATTAATCTAAAAAGTTATTTTATCTTATTTAAAAAAAGAAAATATGAAAAACATACTAGAAAGCGCTACGCGTCTCACAACATTTCTCTACTCTATGGTTTGATATTTGACAACTGCTGTTCTTCCCATCTGACATATTTATTTTTTTCGGAAATATTTTACCTTGGATGATTTGCCACCGTAGGACACTAAAGAGATAAATGGCCTACATATTATGGTCGTCCGCGACTTAAGAGCGTTTTTAGATTACACGATACAACATCGCTTATCGAGTGCGATTATGTGAGAGGCACGCTCTTATGTCGTGGGCATAGGACCCGTTTTCACTTAGATTGATTTATGTAATGATAAAGACAGGGGGTTGTATGAAAAACATTAAAATGTATTTCATATAATCGCGTACGCACACTACGATACGATACTATATCGCACGCACACACGTGCGTGCATCGTACGACATCGTATCGCGTAATATTAAAACGCTCTTAGGACCGTCATTGTTTTTACAACAACCCAAATAGTCCTCAGTGTAGTAATATAGCATCCTGCTAAGCGTCTAATATGAACATCTAAGATACCTACAAAGAGAATTATTGTATTACAAATAATATTGCACGAAAATACTTTTTGAAAACTTTGAATTTCATTTCAGACAAGCGGTGACAATAGTGCCCGCTTGCGTGAGTCGATGTCACTGATCGCCGCGTCGCTCACCGCGAAATTCGAGGGAGCGGCCCAAGGAGATTTACACACTTTTTATCGTATAACGGCAAACGTTATGTCAATCCCTTATAGGTACTTTTAATTTCGATGTCTGTCATTGTAATTATTAACGAGCCATTTTGACAAGCCATTGGACATAGCCCTGTGAATCGAAGGGTGCAGTAAAACTATGCTGCTAATGGCCCTCGACAATCGTCGTTTTTCTATGAAAATGACAGACGATGTATGAAAAACCGTCAACCGTCAATCAACCCATCACTACATCGCACAATTTTTGACAGGACACGGAAACTTTAAAGCAAAACTTTTTGGATTTACATTAGTCTCGTCTCCGCTATGCGAGTGTTCGACCGAAGGTAGCCCTTATGAACAAACTGCTCATCACATACTCTGGGAGTGTGATCTCTGGTATGACGAAAGAATCGAAATGTTGAACAGCGTCCATTGTTTCTAGGGTTGTGTACTATGAAGATCTCGTGGGCTGCGCGAAGAACTTCCGAGCTTTCAAACGTTTTTGTCATAAGTACTATTGGAAACAATGCAACACTTTTTTGTTATTATAAATGCATTGTAATTAATTGTCATATTATTAATTAAAACATTTACATTCTGTCTTGTAGTCATAAAAAAAGGAAAAAAAAACATGTTATTCCCGTGGTGCTTCCCCTTTAATTCTGACTTTTTGTCATCTCAATTTTTGCTGTCTCCCGCTTTGCTTGGGGAGGGAAACTGGAATACTTCCTACTCCTCCTACAATCTTCTGATTAATTTCGTTGCGGGTTCCAAGACAGATTTAGCATGTCCCCCGGGCACCCCTGAGATCATATCAAAGGCTTTTTGCGATTGGTTACCACTGTCGATCCTGGCTACACAGGAGTTGCAGTGGTGGGTAAGTGTGGTGGGCCAATTGCCCGAACAAAAAATCTCAATTGTGTTCGTGTCTGTAAAATAAAATTCATAATTTTGATATAAAATAGATTAAAAAAAAACAATATATTTAATATTAATGAATGAATGCAAAAGCTTAAGTTTCATCTTACTTTATATGAATGAGTTTTCTGACACTTATCATTTGCGATGATGAGTGCAAAGCTAGTCCTTAATTATGTCTAATAAATATGAATGAACTATCTTACAGTCTTGTTGATTTTCCTCTTGACCGTCATTGACCTCTTGACAGTCATGCTTAATAGCAACAAAATCCCTTGGTACTGCATCATCTATTTCACTGCTGATAATAACTCTTTCTCTCTCTCTCTCTGTAAATGTATTAGAACATTTCTTTAAACTAAATATCACGAGACATTTAATATTTTTCTAAATTCTAAAACTTACCTGTCTTGTATTTTACCTACCTTCTTAAATTTTTTGCAATCAAAGAGTATCTTATTTTTTTTATATTTATTTCTATTTTCCTGTATTTTTTAACCAACCATTTACAATATTATAACTTTTATGTCAAAATTAGCATGGTATAAATTACCTTCCTTGTTGGAATTAACTAAAAAAATAATAATTAAATAGTTTATCAGGGAGTTCTACTTTTTGACTTTTCTTAATAATTCTATTTATGTTTGGTTTAACCAAAAAAAACATGATTTAAATGATTTTACAAAACATGTATTATTAAAATTAACAAAATATGTACTGACACGCCCCAATGCCATCCGACGGCGTCCCGCCGCGAGTTTGGGCCCCCGCCCCGCCCAGCCGAAAAGGGCTCGGCCTCACCGCCGCGCCCCGCGCGCCCTTCGACGGAGGTGTGCGCCCCCCGTCACCCTCCAACAGCCGCCGCAGTGAGCGCCAAGCTCACCTTCACCGCCTCGCCGGCATCACCGCCCCAAGAGGAACGCCGTGCGGTAAGTGCTCCTGCTCCGAGGGCTCCCATGCCGGCCCCCTCGTCGAGCAGCATGCCCCCGTCCCCTGCCCCTCCCGTGCAGGTCACCAAACGGCAGCGACAGGAGGTGTCTTCTGACGTCTCGCCGCCTGCCAAACGCGCTGACCGTCCGGCCACGTACGCCGCAGCGGCTTCTGCTGCCCCGACCGGATCCCCCGTGGATGTGACCACGGTAACCTCCGTCACCCCCGCAGCGAACGCGACCTCACCGCCGCCGAAACCAGCCCCCCGGTGCCCTCCACTCATCTGAAGAAATTAGAGGACTGGATAGACAGACCACTTCAGTCCCCTCAGGGACCTCCTGGGGCACCCCCCGCACGCGAAGGGGGTAAAGTTCTCCCCAGCGAGTGAAAAGGAGTACCGGTGCGTGCAGCGGTACCTGGCTGACCTGAGCGAGTCCACCAAGGTCAGCTGGTACTCGTAGGCGCTGCCCCAGGACCGCGGACTAAAGGTAGGCATCCACGGCCTACCGGTCAATACGCCTACGGAAAAAATTGCAGCAGATCTCACTACCAAGGGCTTCGAGGTGGAGCACGTGTCTAGAATCCTCGCCAGGAAGGACCGCCCCGGGTGCTCCTACTTCGTTCTCTTGAAACGCACCCCGAACCTGGTACCAGGCATCTACCAGGTAACGGAAATTTTAAATATGCCAAACATCAAGGTGATTCCGCCTGGCGTGGGAAGAGCGGCCCCGCCCAGTGCCACCGCTGCCAGCAGTTTAGGCACTCTAGCTCAAACTGCCACCGCAAGCTGGCGTGCGTCAGATGCGGCGAGGAGCACGCCGCCTCGGATTGCCCCCGACCTAAGACCGACCAGCCCACTTGCATAAACTGCAAGGGGCCTCACCCCGCCAACAGTCGGAACTGCCCGGTCTTCCGCCGGGAGGCCAGGAACCAACATGCGGGCCCCATTGCCCGCACCACTCGCACCACAAATAGGGTAAGCCATGCCCCCACCATCACTGATATAGAGGTTCCACCCCCGCCACCCGTCCGAAGTCCGAAGTGTCCGAGATCGCTACCGAACCTGCAAACCCTGCAGTAGTTCCCACCTCCCTTCCCCAAATTGCACCACTGTCCTCCCAACGTCGGACAAGGACGGAGGCCCCCGTATCTACAGCCCAGCTTACACAAGCTCTTTTCTCCCTGGCCATGGATATTACTCCAAAATCGAGGCCGGGGAAGACATTTTTAAAACCCTGTTAACGGCCCTCCCAGAAGGGGCCTCCCTGATCACCAAACTAATCTCCAAATGGCTCCCAACGTCCCAAATCTAATTAAAGTTGTCCACTGGAACGTCCGGAGGGCTCGCGTAAGGTGGCCTCGATTCGTCTCCTCCTTCGGGAGTATGAGGTGGACGTCGCTCTCCTGAGCGAGACCCTCCTATCCCCTCCGGACCGGTTCCATATCCCCGGCTATATAGCCTATCGACAGGATTTTTTGGGGGGCGATCGAGTGTGCAGAGGACTCGCTGTCCTGGTTGGCAGGAGACTCCTCCACCAGCTCTTCCCCACTCCCTCGGTGTCCTCTCTCTACGCTCTGGGCATAGAACTCGCACTGGGCAACCACCGCACACGCCTTTTCGCGTGTTACAGGCCCCCGGGGTTCAATTTAGATATCTCCGACATCCACAGGCTCATATAAGATGAGCCGACTGTGATTGCCGGAGATCTAAATTGTAAACACCCCGAGTGGGGCTCACGCACGTCAAACGCGGACGGCTGCTCGCGGACTCCAACCAGGTCGGGTACACAGTGGTGGGCACATATAGCACATAGCCTCCGGTGCAGATGGCATTCCAAATTCCGCTCTCCGCCACCTCCCCTTTAGGACGGTGGCCGCCCTGACTCGCCTCTACAATGGCATCGTCAGGACCGGCCACTTCCCCTTCCCCTGGAAAATGGGTCTGGTCGTAACCATACCCAAGCCCCACAAGAATCTAAGGGCCGAGGGCAACCGGCCCATTACCCTCTTCTCAACCCTTGCTGGGTTGAGAGGTACGTAAAAGTACCAACCAAGCTGGTACGTGTCATTCATCACCTGTCCGTTGCGGCTAACAAAAAGGAATCGTCGGTCGCTGTATTCCTAGATATGGAGAAGGCGTTCGACAGTGTCTGCTCTGCAAGCTCATCCGGGCCAACGTACCTCCCCCCCGGGTAGGGTTAGTTGCCTCCTTCCTCTCCGGCAGGGCCTTCAGGGTGCGCGTTGACGGAGTCCTCTCCAACAAGCGCCCCATCACCGCAGGCGTCCCACAAGGCAGTGTCCTTTCACCAGGACTTTACAATTTCTACGCCAGCGATGTGCCCGCGGACCAGGGCACCACCGTGGCGCTGTACGCCAACGACACGGCGTACTTCTCCTCCTCGCTGACCACCGAACATGCTGCCATCAAGCTTCAGAGGACGCTGGATCTCCTCCCTGACTGGCTGAGCAAATGGAGACTCGCTGTCAACGCAGGCGAGTCCCAGGCGCTCGCCGTCAGCAAGAGGTGCTCCCTTCCGGCGCCTCTGAAGATTGGTGATGCTGTGATCCCGTGGGGGAGAACAGCCAGGTACCTCGGGGTCACCCTTGACCGCCGACTTTCTATGGCCGTCCAGTGCTCATCGGCTGTGGCGAAGGCGAACTCGGCGGTAGGCCAGCTGCGTCCGGCCTACGTGTCCCCGCAGATCCCCCTGAGGATGCGCATCGCCCTCTTCCGGACGTACGTACGGTCTCGCCTCACGTACGCGGCACCCGCGTGGCACCACTTGCTCTCTGCACCCCAGAAAGGGTTGTTGCAGAGAGCCCAAAACCGGGTGCTGCGCTGAATTGTGGGCGCACCGTTGTACGTACGCAACGCCACCATTGCAGGGGACCTCAGGGTGGAGAGCGTGGAGGCCTTTGTGGTCCAGCTCTCTGCCAAGCTGTTCGCGCGTGCGGATGCCTCGCGCCTGGTCGAACTAACCGACCTGGCGCCGTGGCACGCCTGCCCGCCCGACCGCCACCGCCTGCCCAGGGATGCCGTCCCACCAGAGGACCCAGCGGAGCCACACAGCCCGCCACGCCGCCCCCGAAGAGGAGCAGCCCTGGCGCACTGATGCGCCACACCCAAGCGCAATGATGCGCCCCGGCGCAGCCGCGCCTCGCCCATCGCGGGATCGTATCCCCCTCCTTACACCGGCAAACCAGATGCCGGTGTAACTCGTCTCGCCTCGTCCGGTGCCTGACGAGTGGCAGCCCTATTGCTACCCCGTCGTCACCGTGGCGTTCCTTCCCCCCCGACACAAAAGTCGGGGCCCGGAAGTTTTAAAACTCCCACCCTTTACCCAGGTCGCTCGTGTCCACGATCCGGCAAACGCGGCGCGTGAGGGAGTGGACCCAAACACGTTTCTCGGCTCCCGGGTCGGGACCCCCACGTGCCGTTTGGAGCCGACCGCCGGTCCTGGTCGTGCCTGGTTGGCAATCGTCACTCCCTTTGTGAACTTTGCTCCCCCACCAGTTTCTGCCGCGGGGGGTCTTCCCTTAAAACCAGACTAAATGCGCCCAGTATTAGTACTGGGCGCGTCTTCCCACCCCAAGTAGAGGGGCTCTGCCCCTGGTTTTGGTTCCCCGCCCAAGGCCCTTTTCAGGGGCCCGGTGCGCGAGAAGAGTCTCCTTCTCCTCCATATCATCATTCTGCTCTCGGACACCGTCCGGGTAACAGCTCCGATCGTTGCCGTCGTTCCGATTAAGCGCTCTCTTAGTATTGCGCTCTCGCTCTGTCGCGTGTGCTACCGCTCGCGAAAGAGACACCACCTGAAGTAAGAAGACAGAAGATAGAAGACTCAAGAGTCAAGCCTCAAGAGTCAAGACAGCAAGAGTGAAGAGACAACGGCGCCACCCAACCGCCTTTGCCGCCCGACCCGTGCCGTACCGTGTCTCGCACCGCGCCGCGACCGCCGCCTACCGGACGAATCATGCGACCGCTCGCATCGTCCGTCTCGCTCTTTAGTGCGAGCCTTCTGCTCGCACACCCGCCGCGGTCGTGCAGACTCACCGGCGTCGCCCGATAGCGACGTCGTCCCGATACCGGTAGAGGCCCAATCATCTCCCTCAGAAATGTCTTGCTCGGAGCAAGAATCCGACCGTAGTGAACAAGGCGAGTTCACTACCGTCAAATATAAGAAGACGAAGAAGAGGAAGCGCCCAGAGGTCACCTCCTCTCCGGTCTTCTCTTCCCCGACTAAATCGGTCGTAAAAAGTAGGAAAACCGTGCAGGCTCATGGCTCCGCGGCCCCCGTTACCCCATCGGCCCTCCCAGCCCCTCTGGCCTCCCAGGTCCCCCGAACCTCTCAGGCCCTTCCGGCCTCCCAGGCTTTTCCGGCCTCCCAGGCCCTTCCGGCCTCCCAGGCCCTTCCGGCCTCCCAGGCCCTTCCGGCATCCCAGGCCCCTCAGGCCGTCCGTTCCCCAAAAATGCCTCCTCCTGTAATCATACAGGAGAAGGCAAAATGGAACGTCATTAGCGCAGCGTTTAACGAGCATAAGCTTCGTTACTCTTCTGCACACACGACCCCCATCGGTATTAAAGTGCAGGTTAAGACTTCGGAGGATCACCGCTTCCTCACCGCGTTCCTACGCACAAAGAACATAGGTCATCACACTTATGCCCTCGAAGACGAGCGCCTTCTGCGCGTCGTCATTACCGGAGTCGATAAGTGCCTCTCCACAAGAGAGGTACTCATGGACATTCAGTCCCAGGGTTATCCCGCCATAGAGGTACATTGTATGTACCATCCAATTAAAAACACGAGTACAATATGGTACTCGTAATACTTCCTCTTACGCCAGAGAGTAAGGATATCTTCAATATCCGAGTCATCTGTCACATTACGGGCATCCGCGTCGAGCCCCCATCCCTAGCCAGTGCTACCGATGCCAACTTTACGGGCACGGGCACTCGGCACGGAATTGCCAAGCTAGGCCGCATTGCGTAAAGTGCCTCGGTGACCACGGCACCTCTGACTGTCCCCAAAAGAGCCCAGCTGAGGAGTCCGAACCCCCCAGCTGTATTCTCTGTAAGTCCCAAGGACACCCCGCCAATTACAGAGGTTGCAAAAAAGCACCCAAAGTAAAAAAGCGCATTGCACATCAGACGAAAGAGCAAGGAAGATTCGTCCCTGCCCCCCTACCCTCCCAATCTGCGTGGTTCAAGTCCACGCAGAATCGTAGTTCGGAGTTAGCGGTTTTCCCCGCTCTCCCCAATAAGGCCATGCCCTTCGCGCCCAAAGCGCCTAAGGCCCCCCCCCCCCACTCCCAGCTTCGCTGCAGACCTCTCTTTCGTCCAGCAGTTCTTAATCAACATCGGGCCTATTGACCCGATGGAGCTTTCTATTTTAGCGACAAAGCTAAAAGGATCGGCCACAGACCGCATCCAAGCTTTGTCAGAACATCAGGTCTTGATCCGTCAGATCAAGGCGCTCTCCCCCGACGGTAATTAATGGAGCCTTCGGGAAGACAAAGCCGCACTCGTTACGCGTAGTGTCGTTCAATACGAACGACATTAGGAATAACATAAGCGAAATTCGGTTACGCGTAGTGTCGTTCAATACGAACGACATTAGGAATAACATAAGCGAAATTCGCGATTTTGTAAGCAGCCAAAATGTCGACATTCTTCTAGTGCAGGAGATGTTTTTAAAGCCCTAGTATGAGGAGCCCTAAAATAGCTAACTACAAAATAGTCAAACGATAGAACTCGATCCCGACTCGGAGGTACTCTTATCTACTATGAAAAATCATTACATTGTATTCCCCTAGAGCCACCGCCATTATTAACTTTAGAGACATCTATTTGCCACATTAGTATGTCCGGTCACGGACCAATTGTAATAGTAAGCGCGTACTTAGCGTGCAACAAAGAACTACATTCTAGCGACCTACAGTCCCTATTTAACTTAGGCAACACCGTCATCATTGTCGGCGACCTAAATTGCAAACACACTGAGTGGGGCAACGTACGTAACAATAGAAACGGCATCATTCTTTGTAGTTTAACCGATACTCTAAATTTTGCACTATTAGCTCCCACTGACCCCAGTCGCTATGACACCAATGAAAACATCAACGGTGTCATACGCGATCCTAGTACGATAGACATAGCTTTAGTAAAAAATGTTTCTCAATATCTATATTGATACTCTCCACGAACTTAACTCGGACCACAGACCGGTTACGATTACACTTGGTAGTCTTAACCCCAACAATTCTAGTACTAGGAAGATAGCAGACTATAAATTATTAGCGGAGAACATCAAAGTCCTCCAATCTAGTCACCTAGATAAAATCCCCGATAGTATAGTTAGTAAAGAGACAGCCATAGAGGCCGCCTCCCACTTGACCGATCATCACCTGGTAGCGACCATAGAGAACTCACCTAGGGAATTCCCAAGGGCCGTTGGCCCCTCCCTGAGGACATAAAGGAGTCCATCAGACTCCGAAATGCGGCTAAGCGCACATATGATCGCTACCCGTCGGAAGAGTGGAGGAAAGCCCTCCGTCACTACGAGAGTGAAGTAAAGTTTAAGATTAAACAGCACAAAGCCGAGAGTTGGGATCGACTTCTCAGCGATTTAGAGCCGTCTCACGTGGCGTACTGGCCACTCGCGAAGGCCCTCAAAAACAACACGGAGAGTGATATGCCTCTGTTAGACAGACCAAACCGTCCTCCTGCATTCGAGGACATAGACAAGGCCGAGTGCCTAGCTGATAATTTAGAATAGCTACGAGAGAGGGCGCTGTAACAGTTTAGATCGGCTCCGTGTCTTTTTTTTAAATAATCCAAATATTGTGAGTTAATATAAGTTTCAATAAGTTAATTGTGTACATAAGACTGTAACTCATATGTGAAAGTGTTATTCAAGAAAGATATTCAAGGATTAACTATTAAAGTGTCAAAATCTTTTTGTGAATACTAACCAGGAATTACAGTGATTTCACCTTTAACCAGGTATTACTTTTGATATGGAAACTATATACGACCAGTGAGTGATGAACTAAGCTAAATACATCATAGAAAAGTTCTTTAACAACAAATTAATTATTATTAAGAACAAAGAAACTACATCAATTCTTTTCAAACCTTTGCGCTGACCAATCACAAAGGATTAACTCAAACCGCCACAAGGATAATCGTCACTATTGGTTGATCCTGTCTTTACATCCTGACGTCATTGTCCCGCTAGCCGAAAGGTAACACTAGCTAACCTTTAATATCTGGTCGACGGTTCGAAACCCAGGAAAACAGATGTTTGATTTTCTTTTATTACCATAAAAAAATGGTTTGATTTAAATTTGCATAGTGCTTACAACCAACTTAATATAAGAGTTCCGATATCAAATTACTCAACCATTAATTACTGGCACGGCAAAAACCGCCATCTAGCAGAAATTCTCGGCGACAGCTTGATAAAAGCGCACACTTATATCTTAGTACTTCTGAATCACGACAGAGGGCATTGTTCTTTTTCTTTTCTAATATGGAGTATGAATGCGACTATGTCACTAAAAGAAAACCACAGACAACTAATGCACCAGATGACTTCATTACGGAATTCCTCAGTCCTATTACCTGCAACAGATGCTCCCTTGGAGAATTATTGCCAATACCTATTAATAGTCACAATAATATTATAATTTCAACTGAACAAAGATTACAAACTTTAGAAAAAGAAAATAGTAAATTACAAACTCAAATATCCAGTCTTGATAATGAATGCATCCAGTTGAGAAAACAATTATCAGAAAAAAATAAACAAATTGAACGTCTTCAAAATTTCATCACACAATCTGTTCCAAATAGCCCATCCTCGTCTGCAACTTCGGGATTCATCCGACGTTCACTAACATGCGATATAAACAAATTGATAAATCTAAGACTTAGAACATCGCCGATTAACAATACGCTTAAAAAGTCTGACTGTAATAATTTACCAAGGCAATATCCTCGCATCTCTGAATCCCTGCATTCCAAGACAGTTACGAGGGTCAACATCACAGATGGCGCTACTTGTAGTTCATCGAACAAAATACATATCATCAGTGATGGTCCGGCGCGTGGACTGGCTTCTCAATTGCTGAATGACTTCGAAAGAAACAAAGAAAAGTGTCAGAGATACGAGGTTTTCGGCACTATAAAACGTTCTGCAAACAGCTGCGAGATACTTAAATCTTGTGAAAAGCTACTACATTCATTAGAACCGAATGACATAATTATTTTAACGATAGGCTCATATGATACAAATCCTTACCAACTACTATTTAACATAAGCAACATATTGTATCTATTACGCAATTATAAAGTTTTTCTGACAAATATTGGTCACAATAAATATTTAAATGAAAAAATGATTAACATAAATATAAAATTATTATTAAAAAATTATCCTAATAGCTATTTAATAGATATGTACTCACAAACATACAGTATTAATCAAGAAACATTTATAAAAAAATTAAGTTTTAAAATTCTTGTAGAGCTTGAATTTTTACATATTTCAAAAAACATAAAATCGTCGCAACCCGAAATGCCAGTAACTAATAATAGTCTCACACCCTTTCTCGATTCTAGTTTAACTGTTAACAATTATAAAAATAAAAAAAAATCTCTGCCTAAGTCTGTTTATCGCAATGCTGTGCTTCCTAACAAGGGAACTATACCTTATTACTTTCGACAACAACAGCTGAATACCGAACTAAATAATACATTTTTTCGTCCCTAACGAATCTCGGTTAACCATATTTCATCAGAACATAGCTGGCGCCATTAATAAGAGCGAAGACATATTCTTCACATTAACTGACCTATCTAATAATTTCAAAGTAATTGATGTTATATGCTTGACCGAAACTTTTATGAAAAAGGGAACGGAAAGCTTACTAAAAATACCAGGGTACATATTAATTTTCACTTATTGCCGTAAATCAAATAGAGGGGGCTCTTGTATTTTAGTTAAAAAAGACATTAGCTGTAAACCACTAATATTGGACCTTTATAATTGTGATGTAGAGTTTGAATGTTGCGGTATTGAAATAGTTGCACAAAATATTATAATCTTATGTATTTACCGCACCCCATGCAGTAACCCCTGCATCTTTTTAAGGAATATTGAAAACATATTACATAAGTTATTGAAACGCAGGAAAAAAATTATATTATGTGGGGATTGGAATTTTAACACATTAAAGCCCAATAAATTTTGCTTAGAACTTCTTACAATTTTCAAAAATTTCAATATTATTACTCATATCAAGGTACCCACTCGGCTTGATGCATGTCTTGACCAGATAGCGAGTAATATTAAACATGCTCAATCTGACGTACACTATCTAGGCCTCTCCGATCACGAAACTGGTCAAACACTAACTATTAAAGCTAGTAAAATCTGCAATCCTAGTTTTTGGTATGAGCAAGTCAGGGATTACAGTATTTCCAATAGTAATAAGTTTCTGAATTATATTTCATCGCTAACATATTCCGACGTATACGAAAAAACTACTGTAAAAGAATCTTTTCAAGAATTTCATAGTTTACTTTCCTTATTTTTTAATTTGTGCTTCCCAATTTTAAAAGTTAAAAAATATAATAAACCAAATTTAAGTACCTCGTGGTTGACTAAAGGATTGAAAAGATGTTGCATTAAAAAAAGGTTACATTATCTAAAACATAGACACACGAGAACCGGACAACAAAATCATCATTACAATAACTATTCAAAAATATTGAAACAATGTATACATACATCTAAACGGCGTTTTAACAAAAAGGTCTTAGAAAACAAGAAAAACAAATGTAAAGCTGTATGGCAAATAATTAATGAAAACATTAATGACATAAACTCTAATACAAATATAGACAATATAATATATGATAATAAGTTATACACAAATCCCGCTGACATTAGTAATCTATTCAATAATTATTTTATTAATATGACTAATAAAAATGACTTCCAATTTAAGACTCATGACATATTAAGTACAATTAATTCAAATAACAATAATTCTGATTCAATATTCTTAAGACCAACAGACCCTTTAGAAATATATAAAATTATTAACAGCTTAAACAACACTAGCTCGGTAGGAATAGATGACATAAGTACAAAATTATTAAAAACAACCTCAAAATATTTATCAAAACCATTAAGTTACATTATTAATCAATCTCTACAAGAAGGGGTTTTTCCTGATATTCTAAAAAAGTCAGTTGTTAAACCTCTGCATAAAAAAGGAGATAGAAAGGTTCTCGACAATTATCGTCCGATCGCATTAATACCAATCCTTTCTAAAGTTGTTCAAAAAGCAATGTTAACGCGTCTTGAAAGTTATGCATCACGTCATAATATCTTAACTCAGAATCAGTATGGGTTCCGAAAAAACAGCAACACTGCCTTAGCCTGCTTCAATCTGATTAAAATAATCACAGAATCTCTAAATGATAAAATACCGGTTTCTGCTATATTTCTCGACATGAGCAAAGCATTTGATCATGTCGATCACGCCCTTCTGCTGTACAAACTTGAAAAATACGGTATAAGAGGAACTGCCAACAATTGGTTAAAATCCTATCTATCTCATCGGTCCCAATGCGTCGAAATAAGTAGAATAATAAATAAAAATAAGCTTTCTGTGAGATTACAGTTTGAAATAAATGCTTTCGGTGTTCCCCAAGGAAGCCTACTAGGTCCTTTCTTATTCTTACTGTACATAAATGACCTACCTAAAATAACCCATCATCCAACGATACTATTCGCAGACGACACCACTCTCATCGTGAAATGTAATGACAAGGACACTTTTGAAGCTGAATTAAATTCTACTCTGGAAAAAATAATTAAATTGCTTGATAATAATAATCTCAAAATCAATATTAACAAAACACAGCTAATTCAATTTCAAACTTACAAAAGTAAAAAATATAATTTAAATATACAATTTGACAGAACAAATATTTTGGAAGTTGACTTAATTAAATTTTTAGGACTCATGCTTGACAAGAACTGTAACTGGAAGGCCCATATAGATTATGTGTGTAATAAGCTGGACCGGTTCGTTTATGCTTTACGTAGATTACGTCAGACGGTAGGTGCTGAGGCGGCACTAACCGCGTATCACGGCTATGTATCATCGGTCCTCTCTTACGGTCTGCTGTTGTGGGGTAATTCGGTAGACATCGAAAAAGCATTTCGTATCCAAAAAAAATGTGTGAGAGCTATTTGTGGTGCCTGGTATTTGGATAGCTGCAGACCATTGTTTAAAAAATTACGTTTGTTACCACTAGCCTGTATGTATATTCGAGATCTCTGTATCTTTGTTAGGCTACATCCAGAATACTTTAAACAGAACTCAGAGGAGGGTAGAAAAAATGAAAGATATAAATTTAAACTGTACCGCCCTTGGTGTAACTTGAATTTATACAGAGATAATGCATACATACAAGCTATACACATATTTAATAATTTACCTAATCAATTCAAGGAATTGCCTACAGTTTACAAAAAAAGAAATCTGACATCTTGGCTTATAGAAAATAGTTTCTATGACATAAATGAATTTATACTACAGAACAAAAAATGACCTGTATCAATTAGTCAATATTATCAAAAATCTTAAATTCATTAAATTAAGTGCAAGTAATATTATTGATAAATAAAAATAAAGTTGACATTTAATTATATGGTTTTGAAGTGATTTTTAAATTATAATACATTTGACATTGAACTTATTTAATTATTTATCTTGTGACCTAAAATATTTTGTGACCTAATGCATTCTCAAATTAACATTTTAACTATTTATATGATTTCTAACTTTATTATTTTAATATATATGTAATAAACTTTCTGTTCACATAATGGTCAAAACCAATTATTTATTGTATAATCTATAGATCGACCAATTGCTTTTACTTTATATTTAAAACTATATTTTATATGTACCTAGACTCTGGAGATTGTATATTTTAATTTCACACACCATGCTATCATGGTAGAATGTATGTTTTTTTTGTTAATCTTACCATCTGCATATGTAATACTATGTACTTACTACATTCAGTGAATAAATGATTTGATTGAACAACAGTGCCGGCCGAGTACTCTCCCGATTGATCCCGTGCACCTTAGCTTAGTAAATAGCGAGGTCGACAGCCGACTCTCGAGGCCACCTGATGTAGATAGGGTGAGGATGGTGGACTCGGAGGAGGTCAATGACATTATTAAGTGTATGAATGCCAAAAAGGCCCCAGGCCTCGACGGTATTTCAAACAAAACACTTAAAATGTTACCGTCCGAGCTAATTCAACTCCTAGTGAACATCTTTAACGCCCTCTTAGTAGGATGTTCATTTCCAGACATTTGGAAAGTAGCTATTGTTATAGGTATCCACAAACCGGGGAAACCCCAGAAGGTGCCTGGTAGCTACCGTCCAATAAGTCTCATTAGCTCCTTTGGTAAAGTCTACGAAAGAGACGGTTATGACGTCATTGAGGCGCCTTTTATTATTAAAACAAGACAAAAAGCTCCTTCCAGACGAGCAGTTTGCCTTCCACAAAATGCACAGCTGTCCCGCTCAAGTACACCGCTTAACGGAGTACATAATTACTAGCAAAAACGACAGGAAGACGACATGCGCCGTATTCTTTGACATTGCAATAGCTTTTGATAAAATTTGGCATAACGGACTGTTATACAAACTCTATCAAATGGGAATACCCGATTATCTTGTCTTACTAATTAGTAACTTCTTAAAAAATCGTAAATTTCATTTCCGCGTAGAAGGCGCACTATCGTCGCCAAGATATATGGAGGCGGGAGTACCGCAGGGCTCGGTCCTCTCGCCCTCCCTATATAACCTGTACACTAGTGACATCCCTAAACACGCTAAGGTGCAATTAGCTATGTTGGCGGACGACACAGCCCTTTATTATTCCCACATACGAGCTTGTACCGCGTCTAAAGCCCTCCAGGAGTCAGTTACCGCTCTCGGTAAATGGTTCTCCAAATGGAGAATAGAAGATAATCCCGACAAAAGTCACGCCATCCAATTCGATAGGAAAAGTGCAATGAGACGCACTTGCTCCCTTAAAATAATGAGCCCTATAAGCCTGCACGGCAACATAATCCCAGAGGTCACTCAGGTCAAATATTTAGGCGTAGTACTAAACAAGTCGATGTCGTTTTCGAGTCACATTAGTAATACATTACGTAAAGCGAAATTTGTACAAATTATATCCGCTAATTAATTCGCGAAGCAAAATGTCCCTAAGACATAGCTTACATTGTATAAAGTTTGCATTAGAACAATACTCACTTATGCGTGCGTCTCTTTCGCACAGATAAGCGAGTCTCAATTGGACCGTTTGCAAAGAGTCCAAAACCGGTTTCTACGCATGGCAACAGGCGACTCCCTGGTACATGCGTAACATCGACTTGCATAGGGACTGCGAGCTCATCACTATCAAAGCCTATATCACGGAACTCGTGGAGAGATTCTTTGATAAAGGCAAAAATCACCCAAATACCTTTATTCAAAAGGCACTGGACTATAATCACGACGCACAGACTTTCCGACACCCGTACAAACGGCTTAAGCATATCTTAGTCGATCCCGTTGACCCGATCACAAAATACGTTACGTACTGTATACAGTCACGTAAACACAAATCACACGCACCCGCGAGGAGTATTGCACCGGGGTCAACGCCGGCGCCTACCCCGAGGTCCCACATCCGACACCACAACACGTACAGACGTACAGACCGACCCTAACACGGGACCGGACCCGAACCCGAGTTCGCATCCTAGTAGACTAGGTACACTTCCAAATAGTGTCCGCGACCGCAATATTGATATAGAGAGCTCTACCAATACCGAGAACCTCATCGACATTAGGACTTACGCGCGCGAGTCATCCCGACCGTACGCGGAAGGGGAGAGGGACGGCCCTGTCAGTACCGATACCGATAAAAACGAGAGCTCCTCCATCGCGATAATTCGCACGCCGTTAGTTTCTGCTACCGCGCGCGAGCAACCTCACTCCTCAGCGAGTGAGGAAGTGTTCGGACCCCTTAGCAGGAGAGACCCGCGTCTCCCCTGTCATAATAATAGCTCACAATCCGTAGCTGTCCCCAATATCCGGTCTGAACATCACCCGGGTGATATGTTAGGGAGGGTTAAACCCTCCCATCGACTCTTACCTAGTATACTAGCTACCAGGCTAGTTATAGTCCGATGTAGCTACAGCGGTATTAACCCGACCCTTAGCGTAGACCCTTTCGAAAAAAAAAACTAAGATATCATGGCTAATAACCTAGCTAATAACCAAGGGTAGGACACTTCGTGTAAACGTAGGTTCCACACTCACACATATGCATCGGGGAATTCATTTCGTTCATTAATTTATTAATTTACTATTATCATATTTATATATTACAAAAGAATTTATTTTATATTTTCCTACTTTACTTCGTTTTCGCATTACTACTGTCACGCTACATTCAGCCCGGGACGTCCGCCCCGGCGTTTTGCACAAAAATTATTTACATAATCCCTGTTTACAATGTGTGTTTTTCCATAGCGCGTTTATCTGCTAATAGTGCCAGTGTACAATTTATTTGGGACAAGGGCGGGGTATGTCTTTTTCTGAGCTTATGCTATATATGCTATCTTATTGTGTCACAATAATCCCATATATATGCAGTATGTGTGTGTTTTTTTTGTCATACCCACCGCTGTCTGCCTACTTCCTTCCTTCACATCATTGGCTTAAAATTAATTACACTTAATAATAAAATCCAATGTTTTGGCTTCATAGACGACTTACTGGCACTATTGGTGTTCGACATACGAAACCGTAGCACGCGCTATAGCGTCCCACCTCTGGCGGACCGGACACCTCGCCCTGAATGCATTATGATCTATATGTTGTAACCCTTCCTTTTTACAATTTATGCAACAAGCCTTATTTCCCGACTTCATTTCCTCACACCAGGGTATTTAACGGTGTTGGATTTCGTTATATTTATGCAAGTACATTTGCGGTCCGAGGCACACGTGTGTATTTTAAGGTTAATATCAGCCATATGAGAATTAATAGTTAGGAACTGTATATACGAAGTTTTAGAGATATTTAAAGTAAGTAAGTTTTCTCTGAGCCATTTAGCCAGCTTCTGCAGTCCACCTTCAGCAACATTTTGAACCTCAGTCCAAGTATCCCCATAAAAAACTATAGCAGTATCATCAGCATAGGTAAACAACCTGCAACTAGCTAGGGCCATATTACATAGGTCGTTTATGTAAATAAGGAAAAGACTTGGACCAAGAATACTGCCTTGCGGAACTCCAAAAGCATTTATTACATTAGAATTGGAACTAATATAATTATTAATCTTAACTCTTTGCATCTGACCACTAAGGAAACCCTTAAAAATAAGTAGGGCTGAGTCTCTTATTCCAATTCTCTCTAATTTGTCCACAAGAGTAGGAATCGATACGGTATCAAATGCCTTGGCAAGATCGAGGAAAACACCAAGGCACTTTTGTTTCCTGTCAAGTTTTTCAGTGACATACTTTATCAAGCTACCCACAGCGTCTTCTGTCAACATAAACATTATGAAACTAAATTGGGAGCTGGACAGAATGTTGTACCGATTTAGAAACTGTATTAGTCTCATGTCAAGCATCTTTTCCAGGATTTTAGATAGTGCCGGAAGCACAGAGTTCGGTCTGTAGTTTGTGACATCATCTCGTGTTCCACCCTTGTGAACAGGAGTAATGAGGGACCTTTTAAAGACTTTGGAAAAAAGCCCTCCTTAACACATACCTGAAACAGAACAGTAAGCGGCGATACAATAATATGCCTGATGATTTTTAGATATCGAGCTGGTATAGAGTCCCAACCGTCACACGCCGCACACGTCATATTTTAGGTTTAATATGAGGGATTGTACCTCTGCCTCATCTGGTGGCATAAGAACGAAAGAGTTAGTTAAACTATTAGATTTTGTATTTTCTATATTTTTTTCACACCCTGTAAGTTTTTCAGTTAGTTCTCTGCCAACTTACTACTTACAACGTACAACAACTACTTAAGTAACTATTAATGTCCTCAACCGCATCCAATGCATTACATTTCCTTATTAATTCATCAGCAGATTTTTTTTTATTTGTACTATCAGTAATACATTTAACTGCAGCCCAGGTTTCTTTACTAGATTTTGCTAGTAATTTTTTTTGATTTTGCTGATTTTTAACATGAATTTATCATGTTCGCGTTTCATTCTTCTTAGTAGTGAACAACAGAAATTTCTGTACCTTTTGTAGGTTATATTAAGAACTTCATTATGGGGGTCCTTTTATAGATGAAGATGCAACTTATCCCGATGACGAATACAGCGAAGTAGGCCCGGAGTCATCCAGGGCTTAAGTGATTTTTTGCGCCTGGGTACCTGGATCTTTTTAGTGTTAGCTTTAATAGATTTTTTATTAGTTAGTTAGTTTTAGTAGTTAGCTTTTAATTGTCACATATTAATTCTTTTATAATTTTATTTGTTACTTTACTTACGTTACTTCATTCACATACTGTACTAAGCAATCATATACTTGATCTTTTCTTTGAATACAATAGACTTTAACTAATTTACTGTAGTCATCTATAAAACTTAAGAAATATTTTTCACCATGGTTTCCGATGGTCTGATGAGGGCCATTCAAATCTGTATGTACAATTTCAAGAATATCGCTTGCTCTTCTCCTGTTATTATGAAAAGGTAAGTTATGCATTTTATTTTCAATACATGTTGCACACTTTAAATAGTCTGACTCTATTTCTTTAGAAATTCCTTCTAATAACTCATTTTTACACATTGCTTGCAAATTATTGAAATTTATGTGACCTAACGTTCTATGTAATTTTTCTTTTATGGTCATATTACTTTTACTTACATTTGCTATCAACATTTCTTGACTAACATAACTTTTCATTTTATATAACTTTTCATCTTTTATTGCAATAGCTAATATTGTGAATATGTATATATAATGTACATGTGAATTATATATTTTTGACAATCTTCCTTTTGACACAATGTTATGTTGATCCGTAATTTTCACGTAGCTCAATAAATTTGCTTTCATTTCTTTTACAAAAGTACATATTTATAAAATTATTTTTGTACATACACAGGGAAATATGTTTTAATATTACCAATCTTAGTCGCTTCTAACATTCTGCCATCACCAACATTAACTTTTACAGTTTCTTTCAGGATTTCAAAATTTTCAAAGTATTTATCAGTGTTAATTATATGATCAGTACAGCCGCTGTCAAGTAACCATTCTATTTGACCAGTATTTGTTTTCTCTGATGTGTTAATTGTTGTGCTGTTAGCAATAGTAGTATAAAAATTGTTACTCTGACTTTGAAAACGTGGATATCCTCTGCCTCTTTAAAAATGATTACTTTGAAATTGATTAGAATACCCACGACCTCTTGATGTATAAGTCTGGGTGCGACAATCTTTTGATAAGTGTCCAATTTTACCACATTTAAAACATTTGTATTTCTTATACTTTGGTTGTGTGTGAAAAACATTTGATGTTTCATTTGTCCTCAGGTGTACATTTTAACTTTATTTTACTCTTTAAATAATCAACTGTTCGTTCTGTTTCAGGTAACACATCTATAAGGTCTCCGATTTAGCTGTAGTTTTGTGGGAGAGATTTCAACATGTAATTTAGTTTTTCGGCCTCAGTTATAGATGCTCCTGCCTGCTTTAACTCATTAACAGTTTTCTCAAAATCATCAAAAAAAGACGATAAGTCCGTGTAGTTCTTTAGTCTTATATTTTCAAGGTTATGGCGACATATAATTTGTAATGCCGTCAAACTTTTTTGGTACATGTTATCAAATTTCTGAATTATTTCATAAGCCGAATTTAAATCACTGATATATTCTAATTGTCGATTCATAATGGCGCTAAAATGTAATTTGTCGCTTGAATATCGCGATCATCAAATTTTTCGTCATCGGTGGCTGTCAATGGCCGCATCACCACATCTTTACATTTTTTTAATTGTGAAAACTTTAGAATTCTTATATTCCAGTTAGTGTAATCAGTCCCGTCAAAAATAGGAATATTAATGTCACCTTTGGACGCCATAGTTTTCTGCATGCAATCTTAATCTTGAATTTTCTTTCTTAATCGAATTTGTTTTCTATTTTTTCTTTCTACCACGCTCTGCTACCATGATAAATTTAAATAAAAATCATATATTTCTATTTACTTTTATTAAGTTATAACTATTCATTTTTACACTAATAGAAAACATCCTTCACACGGAAGCCATAGCAAGCAAGAGACAAGTCCGAACATGTTCTCCTACTTCTTTTTATAGTTTAACTTTTTAATAACAAAATATAAAAGTATACATTCTAACAATAATCTAGCAAGTGTCATACCATTTTGGAATCCTTATTATCTGCGCCAACTTTTAAAATTACCTGCCAAACAAGCGTAGTACATTTTTTTTTCAGTACAGTCAGTTAAAGTCGAGCAAACTATTAAATTCGAATCATTGTTTTGGGCAAAAAGCCTCATTTCCTTTCAAGTCGGAGTCGTTTGATTTAAATTTTAGGCACCAGTTTACTAAAGCATTATTCAGGATTACATACAAAAAAAAATTACAAACAAAATAGAAATTTGTAGTGCCGGGAACTAAAAAACCACCACAAGATGTCGATTTTTCGTTTTTTTTAAAAGCTTTGTATTTTTTGATGTATTTTTGGATTTTTTTTTAAATTTTTCTGATAACTATTGTAACTTGGCCTATCACGGGTTTACGGCTTGACGTCGATTTATGGGACATTCTGTATTATAAGAATTGTTTGAATTAAGTCTACAATTATAGAATAGGGTATAAAATAAAACAGAGAATTTATGATCACAGCTATAATTTTTATCCTTTAAGCAATCGGTCTTATAATAAGCAAATCAATTTGTTTTTATTAATAATCAAACGCAAGATATTACCATGCTTAGATAATCCCACGCATTTTTTAAATTTAATCGTAATTAAAAAAACCTAGAAAAAAGTCCAAAAACTGGTTCGTATTATTCTAAGAACCGGTTCTTGATATAGCTCCAAAACCGGATTTTTCTGTTTCGGGTAAAACTGGTTTCGATTCCCTAATTAATACGGATCTCAGTAAATAATAAGTTTGATTATATACTATGAAAGTGTAATTAAACGTAAAGTATTTACTGTTAAGGATAAATATTGATGAGGAAAGAAAAGGAAGGAAGAAGAGTGCTATTGAATAAATAAATAAACGATTAAAAATGCGCGTTCAAATTCAATTTTGCGTAAAAAAATACGTAAGTCAGCCCGAACGGATATTAAAATAAAACACAAAGTATGTCACAAAAAATGTTTAAATTACCAATTTTTATAAAAAACTAATGATTTTTTAAAATTAACTCTATTATGAGAGGTGTATACAAAATAGTACTGTAATAGTATACGTTCAAATTATTCGGTTTTTTCACTCTCCTCAAAGTGACTATCTTTGATATACGTAGTGTTAGAACTTAAGCGACAATATTATTACAAGTGGCCAATCTCTAATGTACATACCAAAATACAAGAATAAAAAAAATAATACAAAATGGCTTTTTACAAAACAGGATTGCAGCATTTTATTGGTTTTTCTTGTTTAGTATAAATAAGAAAGTCGATAAAAAAAAATCACCATGAGCTTAAAATGCATTTTTGGCTGCGCACATACATATTGAATATAATCTATTGAACATAACCTAAAAATAGTAAGTCGACGAAAAACAGTTAGATTTTATTTTGTTTAAGTATATTATGTCAAATTAAAGTAGTAAAACACACACCGTAATAAAGCATTGCTTGTTTACTATTTTAATACAATCCAAGAAATATGACACGAGGTGTACAGTTAAGACTTAAGTAGGTTCGAAGTTTTTTATCATTTGCAATCGGTAATTAAAATAAAATATAGATTTTATCTTTACAGTTCAGTCTATTTACTATTCGATCGATTCGATCCTATTTTAATATTAATATTTTCTTTTAGGGTCAGGTTGTACATCGTTTCCCTAATCGACTTCGATAAAGAAAAGTTTTAACTATTCCAAGTACAGGCTATGTGATCGATATTTTGAAGAAAATGACAGGTACACATGGAGTAGGCGTAATAGGCTTGTAATTCCAAAATTGCACTTTCCTGGTCAGATTGGTAAGGCTTTATAATTTATTTAGGAGTCCAGAGACGGCAGCTATAATTTATATCATTACATTCTGGGATGTATATCTTTACATAGTAATTTAAAGTATCACATACACACAAAAGATAATGTAATGCATCTTTGCCTTCATACTGACTTACTACAATAATAATAATCTGTGGACGCTTCCACGCCACGTCAATCTGGTCCTGTACCAAGTAACCAAAGAACTTGTATCACAGGTACCAGACAACGGAAATATATTTAATGTTTTTTATACAATACACATATTTAAGATTTTTATTATACTATACATATATTTAATAATAATACACATCCATTACCCAGGAACACAAAAAACTTTTTGTCCCTTCAGAGGGATTCAAACCTGCGACCTCCGGCTTAAGCGTTGACACTATAACCACTGAGCCACAGAGGTCGTGAACTCACTGAATGTACTCTGTTTATCACAGAAGAGATGTATTGTAGTGAATATTATAATACTGTTGATACAAATATGTAGAAATATAAATTTATAATAATTTAAGTAATATATAATAATAATAAATATAAAAAAAAAATTATAAACACAAGATATTTACCATAGTTATTGTAAGTGACATATTAGTATTGAGTGGATAATACAAAGATTATATATTTTTAAACCAAATATTTTTCTATCAGGTACTTGGGGTAGGCTTGTTCATGATATATCTATACCATACAGCGGAGAAGTTTATTATGCTTCTGGTAAGTATCTTTACCACTAGGAACTCTTATAATTTTACTCTGTCGATAAAACTATACATTGTGTATGTATACAATTGAATTTTCGGAATCATAACATAATAATTTTATTTTAGTGGTGGCTTGTAAAGTTGGGATGTTTTGTCATTCTACCCCATTATGTGGGGTATTGTCAAATAGGCTTAGATATAAATTAGTGGCGAGGTTAATTAGATGTGACGATTTTTATTAAAGATCCATTTTTTATCCCACTGGCATAAGAGGTACTAGTTTGTAACTTTCATGCTTATATATCATGCATAAAACTCTTGAGGAGGAGGAGGCTAAAATAAGCCATAACATTTGAAGAACTTTAAAAGCATATTCTATGTTCACAGTTATGAAAGAATATTTATGAGAGTCCATAAAAGCTTTAAATTTCTATCATAGATGATAATCCATCAGACTTTCGAACAATTTATACTGCTTTGCATTTTGCGGCACAACATTGTAAAGCTACTGAACGTCAAACTTGTTTTGTTACTTTTGATTATCCTCTTTATATCAAAGCTAAACAGATACTCTGTAACACAAAAGATGAGAATTTACAAAATGTAATTCCTCGTCTAGGAAGATTTCACTTGCTTATGTCCTATATAAAAGCTATAGGAACAATAATGGAGGGTTCCGGTATTTTTGAATTGTTTTGCACTGCATTTGCTCAAAATTCTATCGATAAAAATGTTATCATGTACAGCATATTCCAGAGCAATTCGTGCTCATATGCTGGCAGTAAATGCTATTGGACAATTAATTTCTGAATTTGCTGAAAGTCCATAAAACTTAAACAGCCACGAATACATTGAACACATAAAAGAATGTGAACCATTACAAGCTGCACCTCCATGAATGAGTTTAACAAGTGAAATTGATGATAAAAAACTTACTATTACAAATGTATTTGCCGACTTTAAGAACTATCCACCACCGATAGATTATGTTTAGGCTTCGAAAGATGCTATGACATTGTTATATCTTCTAGTTAGTGCAATTGACAGATTACAACGTTCAGGTCCAACTGCTGAGTTGTGGCTACAGTATTTCAACTGTATTACTGTAGCCTTGCAATTTATCGAAGCTGAACGTTTGGACAACTGGAACTTACATTTATCCTGTGTTCAACAAATGCTACCGATATTTCATGCAGCAGGACATTCTAATTATAGTAAAGGAGCTCAAATCTACCTCCAGGATATGGTCAATCTTCGAGATATAATGGATCCCTCTGAGTTTATAACGTTCACCGAAAATTGACTTTTTACCGTGAGACGTACCGAAAAAGCCTGGTCGGGAATTTGGTCTGACATGACCATTGACCAAACATTGATGCGTGTCCTAAAAACTGGTGGCCAATCAGCAACTCATGGACGCTCAGTACTTGACAGAATTGCCTTGAAGATCTGAAACCGTATCTGCATTATTTAAAAAGTTAGGAGTCACGAAATGCGCATAACAATAAATTAGTAATAACTAATTTTTTATTAAATAATTCATTTAAAAGATCGTTTAACCATTTATAAAATCGACTAGAATGTTTATTTTCGTATCTCTAATACTTAGATTAATGATTGGTCTCCGCTACGCTACGAGCGTAGCGGAGACCAATCATTAATCTATGCTCTAAAAGTTTAAAAGTTATTTTAGTTTTTTAGTAAACAAACGTAAAAACGTTTAGTTTTTTAAAAGTACAATAAAAAATTGAAAAAAAAAATTCTATACTTTGCTATACAGGGTGGCCCGTTTACAGTGGTCCAAAAATTTTTTTCAGCTTGAGCATCATGAGTAATCATTTAAAACATACTTTAGTTAAGCGAAAACTTATGGTTTTGAAATTATAATTTTTTTAAAATTTATTTATTTATTTATTTATTAGACAACAGATATATAACACCATAACAGATAAAATCCAAGACGATGCTATATAAGAAGAAAAAAGAAAAAAAAATCGCAATGGTTAACAGATTAAACTATGTATCACATTAATTAATAATTATTATCATTAATCTCAATAACTAAATGGGCTAATCTCATGAGTTTCGGCAAGTTATGACAAAAAATCTACATCTTTATCCACGAGCATATTTATTAAGCCAATGGCGCGTGACACGGGAGATGCGTTGAGCAGGTTCGTCCGGGATGCGGGAGCAGTGTTCCGGGAGTTATGAGGTTTTTAATGGAAATTTCCTCCTCTTTCAGAATATTTTTTTGAAATTTCTTAAATATTAATAGTTTATGAAATATTGGCAAAAAACTAAATGCCATTTTTTTTCCATCTTTAATTGTTTATAACTTTTGCAATTTTTTATGTGCTAATACACGCTTTTGGCACATTTTTCTAGGCGTCATTCCGGATCCAATGAGCTATCGCACATAATTTTAAGAGCAGTATCTCTATTTTGTACCATTTTCAACTTGTCGACTAGACTATAATATCTATGCACAAACAAAACATTCCAAAAATTGGATTGACATTACAAAAGTAGAATTATTTGCATATTTCGGGAAAACAATACTAATGTCTGTGAATCCTTTATCTGATTACCAGTTTTACTGGAGCACTGATCCCTTTTATAATAATCAAGAAATATGCCAGGTAATGACTCTAAAACGTTTCAAAAAAATTACAGAAAATCTACTTGTTTCTAACATAAGAGAAGAATTACCAAGGAATTCACAACATTACAATAAATTGTGTAAAGTCCAACAATTCATTGATTTTTTGAGTGTGACATTTGGAGAGGCATGTGACCAATCATCAAACCAATCCATTGATGAATCCATGATTCGGTTCAAGGGCAGAAGCACAATGAAACAGTATATGCCCAAAAAGCCCATAAAGAGAGGGTACAAGTCTTGGGCGAGGAGTGATTCTAAGACAGGATTTCTCTACCAGTTTCAAATTTATACTGGAAAAGTAGGTACTGCCAGTGAAGAAAATCTTGGATATAGAGTTGTTTTAGACTTATCTGAAAATGTACCTTACTGGCATTTGACAACTTTTTTACAAGTTTAGGTGTACTTTCAGCACTGCATCAAAGACAAATTTATGGTGTAGCTACAATCCGTAGTAACAGAAAAGGTCTACCAGAAGCTTACAGTAAAAATCTTAGAGAAACACGTCTCAATGCTGCTGAGTTTATATATTTTTATAGCAGGCCTATATCTATAATAAAGTGGAAAGATACCTAAGATGTCTTTGTTGCTACCACGGCTTACTGCCCTAAAGAAGTAACGGTAATAAAAAGAAAGCAAAAAGATGGTTCGAAAAAAGAGATGTTAAAATGTATACAGAAAATATGGGGGGTGTGAATTTATTTGATTATTTCAGGTCATCCTATCCCCTACGGAGGAAATCAAAAAAAAAATTGGCACAGACTCTTTTGGTTTTTGTTTGAATCTGCAATGATCCATGCTTATTTTTTTTTTTTTAATTAAATAAGGGGCAAACGAGTAAACGGGTCACCTGATGATAAGCAACTAACGTCGCCCATGGACACTCACAACATCAGAAGAGCTGCAGGTGCGTTGCCGGCCTTTTAAGAGGGAATACGCTCTCTTCTTGAAGGTTTGCAGGTCGTATAGGTCCGGAAATACTGCTGGTGACAGTTCGTTCCAGAGTTTTACAGTGCGCGGCAGAAAGTTACGCGAAAAGCGCACGGTGGAAGACTGCCACTCATCAAGGTGATGAGGATGGTATGTTTTTCGCGTGGGACGATGGCGAAAAGTTGCAGGTGGTATGATTCCGAACAATTCCTCAGAGCACTCCCCGTGATACAACCGATAGAGGATGCAGAGTGAAGCTACATCTCGGCGTAATTCCAAGGGGTCCAAGCTGTTTGAAACACTATGGCAGTCAACAAATCGAGCGGCCCTTCGTTGGATACCATCCAGAGGGAGCAGTTGGTATTTTGGCGCCCCTGCCCATAGATGAGAACAAAATTCCATATGTGGCCGAACCTGCGCCTTGTAGAGTTGTAGGCGTTGGTCCGGACTGAAGTACTGTCTCGCTCTGTTAAGAACACCAAGCTTCTTCGAGGCTAACTTGGCCTTACCCTCTAGATGATATCGGAACTGGACTTCGCTCGATATGTTGACGCCAAGTATCTCAATGGTAGGGGAGATGGTTAAAGATGTGCCCTCGAAACGAGGATATACGACCATTGCTGACTTTTTAGTGTTGAACGCGCAGACTTGAGTCTTGGCGGGGTTGAATTGGACTAAGTTACGTCTACCCCATTCAGAGGCTTTCTCCAATGAATTCTCTATTTTAGAAACAAGTTCGTTTCGACTCTCAATGACATTTAGCCGAGAAATATTGGGGGAGCCGGTATATACAGCATCACCTGTACTATCATCCGCATAGCAATGAATGCCGTTGGTCTGTAACATGTCATTGATATGCAGTATGAATAGGGTAGGCGATAGCACACAGCCCTGAGGGACACCAGCATCAACAGACTGAGTTTCAGAGCATTCGCCGTCAACTACGACCTTTATGCTTCTATCTGCTAAGAAACTAGTGACCCACTTACATAATTTCTCGGGCAGCCCGTATAATGGAAGCTTTGATAGCAGCGCTTTATGCCAAACCCGATCAAAGGCCTTCGCAATGTCCAAACTAACAGCCAATGCCTCTCCCTTCGACTCAATTGCCTGAGCCCAACGATGAGTTAGGTACGCCAAGAGATCACCAGCCGAGCGACCCTTACGGAACCCGTATTGTTTGTCGCTTAGTAATCCCTGGCCGTCCAAGTATCGAAGAAGCTGGCTATTGATAATGGATTCCATTATCTTCGAGAAGAGAGAGGTTATAGCGATTGGTCTGTAGTTGGAAGAATTTGAGCGATAACCTTTTTTGGGGATCGGGTGCACCAAGGCTGTCTTCCAAGAAGCCGGGACGATGCCAGAAGAGTAGGAGAACCGAAAAAGACGCGTCAAGAACGGAGCCAACTCTGGAGCACACTTTTTCAACACAATAGGAGGGATTCCGTCAGGCCCACTCGACTTTTGGATATCAAGGGAACGGAGGGCTTTTCGCACTGAGCGCTGATGAAACCGTATATCCGACATGATGCTCGTGCATCGCGGTATGGTCGGCGGTTTCTGCCCCCCGTCATCCAAGGGTAAGCGTATCCATTATATTTTGTACATGCAAGGTCACTCCGGCAGAAGGAACACACACAGAAGTTTCAGATTGCGATTAGGTCGATCGATGATAGACAGTTTTTCCAGCAGGACAAGAAGGCCACCAGTATTCAAAAACAAAAAAGGTGGTGTGTATGGTGTACCTGATGAGCTTCGGCTTTCAAATGTAGGAAACCATATGCCAAGATTGAATAAATTCAGAAGATGCCGCTTTTGCAGCACTCGTGCTAAAGAAGTGCGTTCAAATTACATTTGCAGTGTATGTCAAGTGCCATTATGTCCAGCTCCATGTTTTGAGCTTCCATGGTAATTGTGATATAGGAAATAATTTTCCTGCTCAAGATACATGAATATTATTTCCCACATAATACTTTCCATACAGGTCCTAGGAAGGCTGAAGGAACACATTTCCCACACAATTTTTTTTTATATTTAGAAAAAAAAAACTGGTCTTCTTTATTTCCCTAACTACATTATATAACTAACTGCAGTTACTGTATAGCCTCACTGTTTAGCTCAGGCCCAATTAAGGGTTAAAAAGGCGGGACTATAGATTTTTCGTCTGAAAGTTTTCAATACCGTTTTTCTAAATCGTCAAGTCCAAAGTCTAGTCAAAATCCAAGTAAATCGCCAGTGCAGTCAAAGTCATTTCAAGTCAATTCATCAAGTGGACACACACTTTACTGAAACTTCCTAGGGACTTTTGGAGAAAACACAAAACTGCAAGCTAATGATACGCGACATGGAGCTGCATTTTTAAGATAGCTACTAAGGCGGGTCAATAAGTCCGTGACTTTTTGAATTTCTAACCTCCTTACTGAAAAAGCAACACTACTCCTGTCAACAGGCATCTGTCAGTTGACTCCTATCAAAATTTGAACTTGCTGCGTCAGTTAGTTTGTGTTTTACAGCTATCTTTATCAGACTATCCAGTAACTTAAGGAAACAATGGAAAAAAGTGAATTTCGTGTGCTTATTAAGCATTATTTTTTGCGAAAAAAAACCATTACCGAGGCTAAGAGGCTAAGCTTGATAAATACTATGGGGACTCTGCACCATCGATTTCAATGGTAAAGAAGTGGTTACTGAATTTCGTTGTGGCCGTACAAGCACTGAAGATGCCGAACGTCCTGGACGCCCAGTTGAGGTCTCTACACCCGAAACAATCGAAAAAATTCACGATATGGTGTTGGCCGACCGAAGATTAAAAGTGCAAGAGATTGTGGAAGCCATAGGCATCTCGCATGGCTCAGTGGTTTCAATTTTGAATGATCACTTGGGCATGAGAAAGCTTTCCGCAAGATGGGTGCCGCGTTTGCTCACAGTCGACCACAAACGCAATCGTGTAACAACTTCACAGGAAGGTTTGGCGTTGTTTAATCACAATATGGAGGAGTTTTTTAACCGTGGAAACATGGATCCATCACAACACACCAGAGACCAAACAACAGTCAAAACAGTGTGTTTCTAAGGGTGAATCGGCGCCAAAGAAGGCCAAGGTGGGTTTGTCAGCCAATAAAGTTATGGCGACTGTTTTTTGGGATGCACGTGGGATAATCCACATTGACTATCTTCAAAAGGGAAGAACAATTAATGGGGAATATTATGCCAACTTATTGGACCGCTTCAATGAGGATTTGAAAACAAAACCTCATTTGGCCAAGAAAAAAGTTCTTTTTCACCAGGACAATGCAAGGGTGCACACATGTGCAGTTGCCATGGCAAAATTCCATGAATTGGGCTATGAATTGCTCCCACATCCACCCTATTCTCAAGATTTGGCTCCGAGTGACTACTTCTTGTTCCCAAAGCTGAAAAAATGGCTCGGTGGAAAAAGATTTGACTCCAATGATGAAGTCATCTCGCAAACAAAGGCCTATTTTGAGGACCTCGACAAATCATATTTTTTGGAAGGGATAAATAAATTGGAGAAGCGTTGGATAAAGTGTATAGAGCTCAAGGGGGACTACGTTGAAAAATAAAATGATTTATTTATCAAAAAATCTGTGTTTTATTCCAAAAGTCACGGACTTATTGACCCGCCCTCGTATTTAAATTTGAACTTATATGAAACGTGTATCTTTTTGTAAAATGCAGCGCCGCGTATCGTCGCGGTGTGAACTGACTTAAATGTGTGTTCACTGAGGTAAAATTGTGTTTTTCTTTACGGCAAAGGTACCTATAATATTTTGCAAGGAAAAATTAAAATGGACTATGAAATCATTTTTAAGCGTAGTTACTAGAACAGTTGATACAAATAAATATATTTATATACTTAAGCGGTTATTAATAAAAATATTTACACAATGGATAACTTAAACAACGTCGCTGTCTTTGTCTGTCAAGTGACTTGTCCAACGCATCAGACAAAGACAGCAAAGTTGTTTAAGTAATCCGTTGTGTAAATATTTTTATTAGTAAGGGGGTTAGTGGTAAAGTATACTAAATTAGGTACACACTACAGTAAATTCGCATTATTACATAAAAAAGCTACATCGTTATAAAAGTATTGTCCATTTGTAGGATTTCATTATTATATGTTACGGAATGTAAAAAAAATAAAAAAAAACTAATGCATCTTGCATAGATGGGGGATAACTTAATTTAAGACAATATATGAACAAGTTAAACGTTGTTTTGTTTAACTATGTTATGTTTATTTAAAATTAATCTGTATCTTAAGGTTATAATAGAAACTATTTTTATTCACAATTTTGATGATTATTTGTAAACTTACACTTTCTTTTGATACAAGTAATATACGTTTCTTCTTATATGTTTTGGTAGTAATAGCATCTAATACTTAACTATAATCTCAACGTACTGAACAAAAAAAATACAAAAATTTAAAAAAAAATCAAAACGTTACCTAATTCTATTAAATAAGTTGTATTTTTAGTATAAATCCAATTTAACTGTCGATTTCCTCACACATAAATCATCGCTAACATTTAAGCTATCGTCAAAAATACTCCAGGTATTAATATAAAAAGGGCTAAGCTTCAAGTTAGCTGGTTTTAATGAAATTTATTCCTATAATAGGGATGTTGCCTAGTGTCGCATTTTTATTAATTAAAATTTAAAATTATTGATAAAAGTGTGCCTCTCCAAGTTGCAATGGAATATGTGAGCAATGACTGACAGAGGGTGAACTGTGAAGTAGACCATTCTTCTCAGATCTTCGTCCGCCACGTCTTTTAGGTTCTTGAATATGGGTATCAACTTCCTTGTTCGTAAAGTAATGGCCTCAACTTGTAGACGGAAGCTGAGAGAAGGGTTGAGAACAACTCCTAAATATTTAGTTGTCATGGTTCTTTCCAAAGGCTCACACATATACATGGTACAATATAGGGAGACATGTATGTGCGGTGATGCTGTGTGAGGTCGTCGTAGGTGGGGTATTTCTCGTCACGAATGGAATGTATCTTGTTTTGTGAATGTTAAGAGCTAGGATATTGATGCGTAACCATTCAGCTACCGAGTCGAAACCATTCTGGTTTTATAAACATTTGTAAATGAGTCTAGAGTGGAAAACGAGGGCCGTATCGTCCACAAAAGTATTTTTTTTCCACCTCCGTGGTTTAGCATACACAGATCGTTAATGTAGAAGAAATAGAGGGTTGGAGCAATCGCGCTACCTTGGGGAACACCGTGTGTGGTGTTTAGTTCGGTACTAAGATACTCATCTTCCTTAACTCTCTGTGTACGTTCACAAAGGAAGTCCTCAAACAGTTTGAGTTGGGTTCTCCTTATGCACATTTCATCTTTTTAAGGCTTTTGGCAGGTCGAGGAATATTCCTAGGACTTTTTGACTTTCATCTAACTTTGTTACGATGTATGCTGCAAATGTAGTCCGTGAGTTCATCTACTCTGCATCGCTTGCTGTGATTTGCCGGAATCCGTACTGAGAGGTCGATAATAAGTTGTTTTTTCGAGGTAAGCTGTTTATCTAGTATTCATTATACGCTCTAGTACCTTCGCCAGGGATGGTAGGACAGTGATGGGTCTATATTTAGTGGCTTGATCTCTATTGCCCGCCTAATATATAGGATGTATAATTGCTCTTTTGAAGTCTTTGGGGAAAATGCCCATTGTAAGGGTCAGGTAACACCTGACACTATCTTTAGATAGTGTCAGGGGTGGGGCAATCACCTGTATATTTTGTTTTATGTTACCAGCAGGTATATTGTTCCAACCCACAGCACAATCACTTCGTAGGGACACTACTCTTGTTACTTCCTCTACGTCCGTTGGCAATAGCGTCATCGAGTGGCAGGAAGTATTTTTAATGGTTTCAGACTTTCGCAGTGGCTGGTGTATTTTTTCTGCTTAAGTTTTGCAGGTATTAACGAAAAAATGATTGATTGAGTCCACTGCTTGACCTGGTGAGGAAGCGAGTTTTTACTAACGGGAATATGACACGACAAGAGTTATATAATCAGGATTTTTTTTTTTTAAATATGCATTTTGTCCTTGTTTTTTAAACAACGAAGGAGGCCAGGAGTGACCCAAGTTTTTTAAGGTTTCTTTCGATTGGGGAGTTAACTCACTTTTGTGTTGGACTCTATTATAATTGTCCTAATAGAAGAAACGAGTAGGTCTGCTGCCGTATTGGGGTCTTCCAAATGGTAAATTGGGGTGAAGTCTATATTGGATAAGTCGGTAGATATTTGTTTGTAGTCCGAACGATGCAAGTAAAGTTAAGTATTGGCTTTTATTGTGATCTTGGTCGTTTTCGGCTATGTTTATGTTAAGGTGACCAACAATCAATATATTGTTTATGCGGTCTATTTTAATTAGAACATCCTTTAGTGAGTGGAGAAACGGGGCTATGTCTTTTGTCGATGCGACCGATATATGGCTAGTACGATTATATTACGATTAATGGATATTTATAAGCAATTTGCGTCTGCTATAGAATGTTCGTCTACTTTTACAGATAGGAAAGCGCGAATAGTTTCTGTGCTTTTTTTGTTAACACCTCGGAGATATACACAGGCTGGACTGGTTGTTGTAATCCCATATGTGTGGAGTTTAGTTTTCCAGTCGTATTTTTATTTTTGTTAAAGTTCTTAACTTCTTTGATGACGTTATTTTTAGTTTTTAGTATCCAGTTAAATAAGTATGATGTAAGATATGTCTTTGGTTTTGAATACGTCCTTAATGTTTGAGTAACGTTTACGTTCAAACCCTTTCCCATGGTCACAACTAAGTTATTTAGTCTTTCTTTTGTCTCGTCACACATTTTCGGCACATTTCTGAGTTTCAATCGTAAGCCCGAGATTTATGTTCATCATGTTTGTTTGACATGTATTGTACACTCTCTTTGAGTTTGGTGTTCTGCAAGATAATGTTATTTATTTTCTCGATTAGGTCTTTAAATCTTTTTTCTTGTACAGTTAGTAGCAATAGCGGTTCTTGCGTCAGATTTTACCGCGGTATTAAGATGATGACGCGTACCTCGTGTGTCTTCGGAGAAGCTCGTGGCGATGAGTAAAGGAGATAACACGATGCGGCGCCGAAGGGTGTGGATTCCGATCTGCGTATTTAATGGCCGGTCTCGCAGGATATTCGGGTAACTTCTTTGCACTTATGATGTCCTATTTTTCTAGTCGAATTTTTTTTGGTTTTAATTTAATTTTTTAAATAAAAACTGCGTGGAGCTTGGACACGTATACTCGCTGTCGAGGTCCGGGGGAAAGGGGAGTTTTTCACTACTGTGTATTACTTTGTGTTTTTTTAAGTGACAAATATGTGTAAATGCCTTACTGCAAATATCTCAACTGTGAGGTTTTTTACCATTGTGTATTAGTTTGTGTTTTTTTATGTCGCTAGTTCTGGTAAATGTCTTGCTACAAACATCACAGCTGTAAGGTTTTTCACCACTATGTATTATTTTGTGTGCTTTTAAGTGACTTGAATAAGAGAACTTCTTGTTACAAACATCACAGCTGTAAGGTTTTTCACCACTGTGTATTATTTTGTGTGCTTTTAAGTGACTTGAATAAGAGAACTTCTTGTTACAAACATCACAACTGTAAGGTTTTTCACCACTATGTATTATTTTGTGTGCTTTTAACTGACTTGAATAAGAGAACTTCTTGTTACAAACATCACAACTGTAAGGTTTTTCACCATCGTGTATTAGTTTGTGTGTTTTAAGGCTACTAGTCCAAGTGAATCTCTTACTACAAACATCACAACTGTAAGGTTTTTCACCATCGTGTATTAGTTTATGCGATTTTAAGCTGCTAGTCAAAGTGAAACTTTTATTACAAACATCACAACTGTAAGGTTTTTCAGCATTGTGTATTAGTTTGTGCAATTTTAAGTTGCTAGTCCGAGAGAATCTCTTACTACAAACATCACAATTGTAACGTTTTTCACCACTGTGTATAAGTTTGTGCGTTTTTAAGTGACTTGAATAAGAGAACTTCTTGTTACAAACATCACAACTGTAAGGTTTTTCACCACTGTGTATTCTTTTGTGTGCTTTTAAGTGACTTGAATAAGAGAACTTCTTGTTACAAACATCACAACTGTAAGGTTTTTCACCATTGTGTATTAGTTTGTGCGTTTTAAGGCTATTAGTCCAAGTGAATCTCTTACTACAAACATCACAACTGTAAGGTTTTTCACCATTGTGTATTAGTTTATGCGATTTTAAGCTGCTAGTCCGAGTGAAACTTTTACTACAAACATCACAACTGTAAGGTTTTTCACCACTGTGTATTAGTTTATGCGATTTTAAGCTGCTAGTCCGAGAGAATCTCTTACTACAAACATCACAATTGTAAAGTTTTTCACCACTGTGTATAAGTTTGTGCGTTTTTAAGTGATTTGAATAAGAGAACTTCTTGTTACAAACATCACAACTGTAAGGTTTTTCACCATCGTGTATTAGTTTATGCGATTTTAAGCTGCTAGTCCCAGTGAATTTTTTACTACAAACATCACAACTGTAAGGTTTTTCACCACTGTGTATTAGTTTGTGCAATTTTAAGCTGCTAGTCCGAGAGAATCTCTTACTACAAACATCACAATTGTAAAGTTTTTCACCACTGTGTATAAGTTTGTGCGTTTTTATGTGACTTGAATAAGAGAACTTCTTGTGTTCATCATTAGTGTAAGGTTTGCCATCATTTTGTGTGGTTTGCGGCTGTGTGGGAGTGTGCTTGTCCCCAACTGGTTCTACGGCAGTCTCATCTTCACAATGAGCAGGGCTGTTCTCCACATGTTCTTCTTTTATATCTGCGAGAAAAAAAATGCATTTGAAACAACAATATGGATTTTCAACAATCTCAAGAGATCGAACACTGTAACCAACATCAATCATCCACTGACATTTTTTCTTAATATCTGTTTTATCTGCACAATGATCTGGGTTGCTGTGCACATTTCCCTCACCTGTACCAAAAATATTTATTTTTAGCACTAAAATAACATGTTCATAATATTCTTGAGAGCAAAGTCAATAAAATGAAGATGTCTATTGTCTGCAAATAAGCCTGTAACACCAGACATATAAGTGAAAATTATTGTTTATCATTCTTTGTTAAATAATGAAAATTAATATCCAGTAGGCAATTAAGGTAATTAACTCTATTCTAGTTTCGCGTCAGTTGTCATTGCGTGAAGACGACTATTGTTATTTCTTTTATCTACCCTCAGTTTTTGTGTGTGAAAAGTGATATAAGTGAGGAGGAACCTCATCTTGGTATGGATATTACTAATATAAATGCTAGAGGTGCGAGAACCCATATTAGGATCTTCGCCAGTACATAGCCCTTTAAGTCAAGATGAAAATTTTGATGTTAGGAATGAAGAAAATTGTAGTGTACCAATTAATTTGAAGAGAACAAGGGATGAGTCAAGTGCTGTAGAAGATGATGAGGGTTTTGTCATGATTACGAGAATGAAGAAACTTAATTTAAGGCGTTCACCACATTCACATTTTTTTCTTCATTGACATTGACACATGAAGATAGAAATTTATCTCAAGTGACAGAGGATATTTTATGAAGTTGCAGTTTCTTCTCAGGACCCATTAACAAAACAACTGGCTATTGCGAATATTTTAAGAACGGAGAATGTGCAGAATATTGTGAAAGTTTCCTATATAAATCCTTACAAAATTCTAATTCGCTTTAAGTCCACCAGAAAGTTTTAATAATGATAAGAAAAGAGGTTGGATATGCAGAATAACAAACTTAGTTGCTTATTCTTATGGGATAGTTAGATTTATATAGTTGATTATTATCTCTTACTTTATTTTAAAAAGAAATTTAATAAATTTTGAAATGTGAAGTGGAGATATTAGCAGTCAAGTGACTATTCAAAAGGAATGAGAAGGGGGAATGGGTGAAATCCGAGACCATTAGAATTGCTTTCAGAGGGGCCACTCTACCAACATATGTTAAAGCATATCGTTTTCGTACGAGAGTGGAGTCATTCATTTTTCCTGTAACATAATCTTCAAAATGCTGGAGGTACGGTCATATGAAACATTTTTGTCCAGCTAAATCACAGATATGTCCGAAGTGTGGTGGTGAACATATTAACTGCACAACTGATCAGTTTAAATAGGTAAATTGTAAGGGAGTACATATGTCTCTTATTAAGAGTGAGTGTCCAGCATTCGGAGAACACGTGAACGGAGTATTCGCTTACATATGGCTCAATACAACACCACATATTATAAGGTGGCTTTACTTTCTTATAAGAATGAAAAGGAAAGTAGAGATTTAAATAAGAGAGAACGTTTTATAAATCCAAAGCAAAATTTAGTAACACAAACAAGTAGTATTAATGCAATCTACGCAGAAGTAACAAGAAACAAAGTTGATGAGGACATGGAGATTCAGGATATTGCCAATCATAATGAGCACCAAGTACACCATCTACATTAAAGTGTAGAAATTCAATGAGTAAAAAAGATGAGTGGTAAAAAATCATAAAAAGAGGATTGAACCCTGTGAACTTCAAGTTAACATAAGCACAGATGAAGATGAAGTATGAATATGAGAAATAAAAAGCTAAAGTCTTTATTTTTACAGTTTCTAGATCGTTTTTATGAAATAATCAAGTAGAAAATTATACTTCAACAAAAATTTATGTTGTTTTCTATTGTTAAAAAAAGAATTATAAAGTACTTTAGAAGTTTTTTGAATGCAGAGTCTATTTTCAAATTGATAACTGAATCCTACAATGGATCAAGTAACACCTAATATGAAACTAGATGGTGTCATGAATATTCTTCAGTGGAATGTAAATAGTGCCTCTTCAAAATTACGCAATTTTGAACTCACTCTGCAATGCAAAAAAAAGGAGATGTAGCCTACTATCTCACTGGTATTATACAAAACTAAAAAATTTAACTAACCCCTGAATCGTCAAGCAGTGGGCGAGCCGATGATGATGAATTATAGGTAAGAGCACTATTGATCATGTTAGATTGAAACAAAAAAAAGGTAGATGAAAATCGGTTCATCCGTTCGGGAGCTATAATGTCACAGACAGACACATGCACAGACACAACTTTTAAGAGCATTTATTCTTTTTTCGTCGGTGGATAAAAAATATATACTTTGTTGACATTAAGTTAATGGTTAAATGTGCCAGAAGGGTTCTTATAATCGCAATTTTTTTGAAAACTTAATTACATACCATAACAATCCTTTTCCGAATCTTCATTATCCAAAGAATCTTCTCTTGGTTCAGTTTTGATTTGGATATGCTCAACTTCAATTTCCCTATCTTCATATACACCTATTGAAATAGATTAATTAAATCATAAATCTACGAAATATACAGCTTTAATTTTACATTTTGGCATCGTAGGTGAATACTGAAATATTGAATAGTAAAAACTCCTGAAAAGAAAATGTTTGTTACTCCCTTTTAGCATTTTTAGCTATTCATTCAAGTTTTAGATTTCGTCATTTGGGCATAAGTTGTCCAATCAACAGTAGGCAAAGTGGTTTAACCTCATGTTGTGAAGATACCAGTATACACACAGTTGTTAGTTACATTTATTATTAAACAATAGGGATATTGCCTAGTGTCAAATTTCACTTTTTTTACAAATAAAATTTTAAAATTGTTGAATAGAGATACATAAATGTAATAGAAATAGCTATTTAAATTGACTGGATTAAAAATTATAAGCAGATAAAAAATGTTGTCCATGCCTTTCTCGCAATAGGAATTCTGACGTCACAATCTGGCGCCAAAAAGGGCGGTAGCGCATCGTGACGTCACACGCCAATATGTCGCTCTCTTTCTTATTGTAAATTTAAATTGTTTGTATCTTTGTTTTCAAGATTTACAAAAATGGCTTTTACATTGTTTATTATCATGTTATCTAACATTGAATAGACGATAAATATTTTTTTAGTAAATGTAGGCATGTGCCTATTATATCTGGCCCCATTTAAACAATATTATATAATAACAAAATTATTGATTTAAGTCTGCTCTTAAGTAAATAGGAAAAAACTTACATTCCTCCCCAATATTATTTTCTTTCTTGACAGGTACATCATCATACAGCAAAAACAGTCCAGCTTTCACTCTGGATAGTGGTACCAGAGGTTTATCTCCCGCCTGATAATATTAAAAGATTACTTAGCCAACCCAGCAAACATTGTTCTGCTATGTAAATTATCACTTGTTGGTATAAAAATACTAATAATAATTGCAACCTATTCAGATCTACCAATACACAAAAAAATAAATCATTAATATTGGTCAAACTCTTGGTCCTATCCCAAAACCTGGGATAAATGTTGGTCAAACTGTTTTGGATGAGTTTTGGTTACATTTGTAACTAAACTACTCCCAAAACCTGTGTCCCAAGAATTTTATATTAGATATTATCATCTGTACAAGGGGTTCCTAAACTTTAAACACAACAAAACACCAACCATACCAGCTTTTATTTAATGGAATTATTACAAATCAACACTTAAAGAAAAAATTTATACAGGAACTATGTCATTTATTTTATTCTTAACTTAATGTGAAATAAACGTGGAATTATAACAGCTCATAAGAAATAAATAATTTTGGTTGAACCCAAAAGACAATTTTCAACAGAACCCACTTTGGGAATCTATTCCACAATAAATTTGGTTTATGAAGAATTTTTATTTATTATTTCAACAAACTGTTTATATGAGAAAACCAAATTATAAAAGAAATGGGTAAAAAGTGGTAACAAATATGGGCACCCTTACTAGTCTGGTTCCTAGCCTTCAAAAATATTGAAAAGACCGATGAAATGAAAATTACCTATTCATAATATTTAAACTTACCAGTATGTAAATAAATATGTTACCTGATGATTTTCAGTTTTTAGCTCGTGAACTTGTTTCACCAACTTTTCACATTGAAGTAACCTATTAAGACAAATGTAGCATAGTGGGTGTGTCTCAGTCTGTATCTGTTGGAAAACATTATTTACACATTTAGATATATTTAGGAGATGATAGAAGTAAAATAACTATTTGTAAGTATCTATAACTGGTAATGAGAAAAATGTATACACTTATTTGGATGAAATGTTTTGCATCAGTATGTGTAAATTCACGAATTTATAAATTTTTATTGAAAGCATTTTGTACAAACCTTAAGATTTGATAATTCTTCGTACACATAATGTAAGTGGGTGCCTTTAATATCAAATATTCTAACATCACAAGCGAAGCACGAGAAACAGATGACTGTACTCATATCTCTGATATATTCATAGCACAAAAATATAATAAATATTAATCTTAATAGTTATTTTATCATAATTAAAAAAAAGAAAACATGAAAAACAACAAAGCGCTACGCGTCTCCAGGGGTAGGACACTTCATAGATGATAAGTAATAGTACTGAAGTAGATAAGCAACTTCCCCTGTTTGACGCTTCAAAAATGAAGGTTTGATGTAGCTCCTAGCGCCACCTGGTTAAGTTGCACTATATATATATATATATATATATATATGTAGTGCAACTTAACTATATATATATATATATATATATATATATATATATATATATATATATATATATATATATATATATATATATATATATATATATATATATATATATATATATATATATATATAGTTAAGTTGCACTATTGCTATAAATTAATCCGTAAATCTTTTTGCGTTATCAGTAAATAAAAATGGCATTTTACTGCTGAGAATAAAAAAAAACATAAATTAAACATGAGAACATCATTACGATCAATAAAGAATTAAGTTTTGTAGTAAATATTTAAATTTTATATAATTTTTGAATACACTCCAAGTTAAACTATCTTTAATTCATAAACATACTAAAACCATGCGACCAATGTCGAATTCCTGTAACATGTGACTAGGAAGTTACATAAAGAATTGATAATATATTTAATATTGAATAAATCTTGCCAGATATAATTTCATATAAAATTATCACCAATTATTAATATATACAACATGTTCCTTTTGATTTCCTATATTTAACTTAAGATAAATACTAGGACTATTATTATGAAAACATTCAATTTTTACCATTAAATCTAAATAAAATTATGTATCAATATTTGGAGCAACACATAATATCATCACCATTATACTTATTAATTTAAAATATCTATTATTATCTTAATAAACTATACATTTTAGAACCCCATGGGAAATGAAGAATCACACCATGTATAAAGAACATTAGTTTGACAAAAAGAAGAAGAATTCCGTTTTATTTCTGTATTTAAAATACAAATCAATACAATAATTTTACGGCCTAACCAGAAAAATAAAAACCTGATCTCAGCGTGCTTCATTTTTTATTGCAGGAAAACTACGAAAAGCTGGCATGTGATTGGCTAAATCTCGAACTTTCCTTATTTCATATACATACTAAAATCATGCAACTAATGTCACATTCATGTAAGATACTGTACAAAAATATACTGAGGAACGAAAAATTTTATGTTAATATTTTACTACTATAAAACAAGAAATATAATGTGACCAGTCATTTATTTTAGGAGTTAACGATATATTTATTATTAAATAAATCCTGCCAGATATAATTTGATATAAAATTATCACCAATAATTATTATACAAAGTGTTTCTTTTGATTTCCCATAAGTTTCGAGTATTATTGTTATTTTTAAGCTGACATACACCTAATATAATTCAATCCTAAATACTTTTATTTTATTAACATATTATTGACAATTGACATTATGATTATTGTTAGTATTTAAGCTGACATTTTTATGTAATTTAATTTAAAATAACAATCTTTCCGTAGTGCTATTTTAACTACCATTATAATATTTAAGTATTATCCTGACATCTTGATATCACTTACTATTGTAAAAATTTCAAAAAATCTTATAACATGTACTTAAGTAAATATAATTCTTAATAAAGTAGGTACTAGTTTTATAAATTGTTCAGGTTGTATTTTTTGATGTAATTGTGTTTTTTTTAATTGAACAATATTGTGCATGTCTGTAATATACATAAACACTGTAAAATTATTATTTATATTATCTTTAAATGTAAAATTAGGACCATATTATGAAAATATTAAATGTTTACAATAATATAATCTGAATCGAAATATGTATAAATATTCGATGCACCGCATCAGGTCACCACCATTATACTTAATAATCTGAGATAGCTATTATCTTTGCATGCATTTTAGAACCCCATGGGAAATGGAAAATTATGTATTATAAAGATCATGAGTTTGACAAAAGGAGAAGGATCTCCGTCTTGATTCTCTATCTAAAATACAAATCAATAAAATAAATTAAGGGCCTAATCAGGAATATAAAAAAACCTGAGCGTGTTTCATTTTTTTATTGCATGAATACTACGAAAAGTTGGCATGTGTTCAGCTTAATCTCGAAGATCTGTTATTAGTAATTATATTTTTAATTTAATTTAGTGCATATGGCCATATTCCCGCTCAATCTACAAAAACAATACCTTATAGTTTATAGTATAACATTAAACAATTGTAAACATTACTAAGTAGTAGCTGTAGGCTAAGCTGGTGATGATCTCTCAAACGAGATTAATATGTTTCTTTAAGTTTTTTTTAATGGGCATCATATATTGCAAACATAATTTAATATTTTATGTTTAAATACAATATAGTTTGCTGTACAATTTGTATGAACTATCACAGATGCTGAAGATACTATGTATTTTCAACTTGGATATAACGCGCCCGCGCTATCAGATATTATAGTACATTCTATATAAATCTTCAGACATCTTATAGAATACATAATATCAATATTGGTCTAAAATCAGATATATAGAATATTATAATATTATATTATTATTTAAAATATAGAAAATTATTATTAATAATATTCTCATCTGATAACAGATGCGATCATCATTTGCGATTTAAGTTTTATATTAAAGATAAAAATCAAATTAACACATTGCAAAATATAGGCTGCGTATTTAAATTACGTGCGGATAATATTAATATACATATGCAATGATAATTAGATTTTTATCTATCATATAAAACTTATCGTAAATAAATAACAAATAAGGGTACAATATATTCCTTATAACGTAGCTTGTACCATACAGGGATATATATAGGTTAAGTCAGGGGTTCCCAATCTTTTGTATCCCGCGGCGCAGTTACAAGTTTGATATTTTTTCACGGCGCCCTGTCCTAGTTATCTATTTGAGGAAAATTGTCGAAAGAAATAGGTACCTACAATAATAGTAGTTAGGTTAGGTTGATCGTAGCGAAAATTAAAACACCACAAAATAAAATAGACTTTTTTATTATAAAGGAATTTAAACGGAAAACAACAAGAAAGACTTAAGAAAAAACAAAAATTAAGTACGACATTTACTCAGTCAAATCAATGTGAAGGATGAGCTTGGTGATCTCCGCACAGTTTTTCAAAGCGGGGAATAAGACTTGACACTGCTACTCTCATTTCTTGCTCCACATTGATCTTTGAGCGATATTTATTCTTTATCGCAGCTACAGCTGAAAATCCAGCTTCACATAGATAAGATGTTGCAAATGGAATGAAAATGTTTAGTGTTTTGCAAGTCAAATTTGGATACTCATTTTGAATTGATAATCAAAACTCCACCAAATCGACACTCGCGAATCTAGTTTTTAGGCTGCTGTCGCAAGAGAGTTCAATGAGACTCTCTTCATCTTGTGATGTAAATCCTTGTGGACTTTGTGCATGGAAAGGGTCTTGGATCCACGCAAATTTTTCAACATCATCATCTGCAAAGTACTTCGAAAAGTATTCGGTGAGCTTCGCTAGGTGTTCCGTGAAAAGGGCAATCAGGTCTTGTGAAACAACCAGTTCATTGGATGCCGCATAATTATACAATTGCGGGAAGCAATCTTGACCCCCGCCTTCTTTCAACTTTGTTATCCACAACTGCAGTTTCTTTCTAAACGCCGCAATCTTCTCCGAAAGCTTCAGAATGTGCGTGTTGTTGCCTTGCAAAGACAGATTTAAATTGTTTAATTTCTCAAACACATCGCATAAATATGCTAGCTTTAGCAAAAAATCAGGTTCAGTAAAATATTTGGCATTTTCTTGACGTTCTTGCTGTAAAAAAGTGCAAATTTCTTCGCGTAATTCAAACACACGAAATAAAACATTTCCACGTGAAAGCCATCGTGAATTACAGTAGTACAGCAGAGCTGTATGTTCAGCTCCCATATTTATGCATAGTTTTTTAAAAAGTCTGGCTTTCAGAGGCCTAGTTTTTATGTAGTTTACCGAACTAATTACACATTCCAGTACTTGGTTCAGTTCAGAGCTCATGGCTTTTGATGCAAGAGCTTCCCTATGGATGATGCAATGGGTCCACATAGCATTCGGTGCTTTTTTACGAATAAGCGCTTGTAATCCCCCATACTTGCCAGACATCGATCGAGCACCATCAGTACATACACCGATACACTTTTTCCAATCCAAACAATTTTCTGTAAAAAACTTGTCTAAAATTTCATACAAGTCTTGGGCTTTCGCACTTCCCGTAATGCTTTTGCAGAATAAAAGGTCTTCGACGATGATATTGTCAGCCAGAAAGCGTACGTAGCAAATAAGATGTGCATCATCATTACTGTCAGTGGCCTCGTCAAGTTGCAAATCAAAATCCCTGCTTTTAATTTTTTCTATTAATTGGTGATTGAGATCCTCGGCAATGTCATGGATTCTTCGACTGATGGTATTGTTAGATAAGGGTATCTTGGAAATAAATTTTTCAGCTGATTCTCCCATCATAATATTCACCATGTCGCGAGCAGCCGGTAAAATAAGCTCTTCTGCAATAGTATGAGGTTTTTTGCATTTTGCCACCCTGTATGCCACCTTGAATGATGCTAACAGTGCGTTTGTTACTGAGTTGACCTGTGTTGGGTACTGAGGCCTGCTGAGTGAATACGTTTTTCGTCTTATTTAAATTTTGTAATTTCCGGTGAAAAAAATCGCGCGATTTATCAGCCATAGTCGGATGAATTGTCTCGAGATGTCGCTTTAACTTACTTGGATGTATGCTACATTCGGATGTTTCTTCTTTAACACTGAAAAATTAAAAATATAACGTTAGGAAAAGATTATGTATTTAAAAGATTATTATTTATTTTGATAATAATTTCAAAAAGTAGTGCTCCGATTGTTTTACCCAAACGAATTGCAGGCAACAGCTAATCTTCACTGGGTAACTTTAAAAGGACAATTACAAATAATAAGTACTAATATTAAATTACACTAATATAGATTGCAATAATAAATAATTAAACAATACCGTTAGGATTAGCACAGCAGGTGTAGACTTTCGATTCCACGAAGAAAGGATGCACCACGATAAATATATATGAAGCGCCCACAATTATCCGCTCGATGCTAAAAATAATAATTATTAATTACTTTTTTCTCTCTGATTATTTATTTTATTCTCTGATTATAATCAGAAAGTTAAATTACACCAAAGTTAAAAGTCAGATAAGTTTCTTGCGCTGTCAGTCAAGACAGTCAGATAAATCCAACTGCACAAATTTTGTTAACACAATATGTTAGAAAGAGTAAAGTAATAAATGCATTAAAATGTGATAAAATATTTTTGTATGTTAAACACAACACAAAATAACACAATAATGAAAAAGAATACTTTATAATTACTCTGTAAATTTTTCCTTTTCACTATAGTATTGACGAAACAGCTTTTGAATTTGAAGAATTCGATTTATTTTTCTGCACCAAGTGTGAATAAATAAATTTAAAGAAGTGTCAATAAAAATATCGGTATTTATTAGGTATCTAGTTTTAAACAGGTTAAGTTATTAAACAATAAAAAGCAAAAGGAAGTGGCTCAGTGATGTTTGTTCGTAAACGCCTGAACAAAAGTTTATAGCAAAATCTAGAAATGTGTTATGGCGTAAGAGGTTAATACGATTTTATTTTTAGGATTGTGACGAAATGAACAGTTCCTGAAACTTATTGAATTGACTATGAATATATAGCTCATCTTCATATATAGCGCGGAATTATGTTTATACATTTTAAGGGCAGTGCCCAATTTAGCCATCACATTTTTATGACTATACCAAATTTTATCCATTTATATTCATTCTTATAACAATCATAATATAAATACATAAACCCAGTTGTTATGTTAGTATTTTTTTTATAAAATATAGACCGTTTTTAATGTTACCAGCAATCTCATACTTATGACTGTATTTCGTAAACGATTGATCAATGCAAGGACAATATTTCCCAGCTTGTAATGTACTTTTTGAAAAGCCAATAAAAAAAATTTAACAAAAAATTAAACCGACTTCCAAAGTAAAAATGCACAAAAAAGTATGATATAAAACTTATTCTCTAGTTCCCCTTTTAAGTTTGTCTAAAATTTTAACTATTTCTCTACTCAATCTTCATTATTTTGAAGTCGGTACCAGCCAAACAATATTTAATATAGAACTCATGTTCACCTTGTACCTTTTATATCATCATAATATGATGATGATGATGATTACTCTAATTGACATAGTGGCATATGCTTGCAGTTCTTTAAACAACGCCGAAATCCCTAAACATGTATCTATACGAAGTCAGGAGTTCTGTTCAGTACTTTTGGATCCAGGGGATACCTTGGTAGAAAATCTTACTTTTCCGTAGTATATGTCTGGACTATTTTTTTTAAGTCAAAATCACAAAAGTGTCCATATAAATTTCGAGGAGTTCCCACGATTCCTTATGGACCCCATCATCAGGTCACCACTTTGGTGTCAAAAAGACCAATTGGGGATTATACCCTTTACAGCAAATGATCCGGAATATGGAAGACCAGTACAATTTAGGGTTTTGGAAATAGAACTCTGGACCAATACAACAAGAGTTAAAAGGTAGTCTAATTGTAATTTCCATACAACCTCCGTATCGACTAAAGGTTTTTATTACTGAGATACCGCAATATATACTTATATATAAATGGTGCATTTGAGATTATATTTTGTTCCAGGTATTCATATTTTTCCCATCAATCCTTGTGACGTTACAACAAGCGTTGAGCTCGGGATACATCGACTCGGTGATCACGACCATCAAAAAGCGTTTCAAGATTCCCTCCAGCCTGTCGGGGCTCATAGCCAGCAGCTACGAGTTAGGCAACATCATCTTCGTCTTTTACCTCGGCAGTCGGAGGCATATTCCCGTATGGATCGCAGTCGGTAAGTAAAAAATAATGCTTTTAAAACAAACATTCCTTTTATTGATTTATAACAATTTTTAGGGTTCCGTACCCAAATGTTAAAAACAGAACCTTATTACCGCTACTTTGCTGTTTGTCCGTCTGTCACCAGGCTGTATCTCCTTAACCGCGATAGCTAGACAGATGTATTTCTGTTGCTGCTATAGCAACAAATCTATACATATAATAAAATCGTAACTGGTCGCTGTCTGATGAAGATGAAGAAATTATATAAGAAAAGCTTGGTATAGTCATAAAAATGTGATGGCTAAATTGGGCACTGCCCTTAAAATGTATAAACATAATTCCGCGCTATATATGAAGATGAGCTATATATTCATAGTCAATTCAATAAGTTTCAGGAACTGTTCATTTCGTCACAATCCTAAAAATAAAATCGTATTAACCTCTTACGCCATAACACATTTCTAGATTTTGCTATAAACTTTTGTTCAGGCGTTTACGAACAAACATCACTGAGCCACTTCCTTTTGCTTTTTATTGTTTAATAACTTAACCTGTTTAAAACTAGATACCTAATAAATACCGATATTTTTATTGACACTTCTTTAAATTTATTTATTCACACTTGGTGCAGAAAAATAAATCGAATTCTTCAAATTCAAAAGCTGTTTCGTCAATACTATAGTGAAAAGGAAAAATTTACAGAGTAATTATAAAGTATTCTTTTTCATTATTGTGTTATTTTGTGTTGTGTTTAACATACAAAAATATTTTATCACATTTTAATGCATTTATTACTTTACTCTTTCTAACATATTGTGTTAACAAAATTTGTGCAGTTGGATTTATCTGACTGTCTTGACTGACAGCGCAAGAAACTTATCTGACTTTTAACTTTGGTGTAATTTAACTTTCTGATTATAATCAGAGAATATTAAATAAATAATCAGAGAGAAAAAAGTAATTAATAATAATTATTTTCAGCATCGAGCGGATAATTGTGGGCGCTTCATATATATTTATCGTGGTGCATCCTTTCTTCGTGGAATCGAAAGTCTACACCTGCTGTGCTAATCCTAACGGTATTGTTTAATTATTTATTATTGCAATCTATATTAGTGTAATTTAATATTAGTACTTATTAGTTGTAATTGTCTTTTTAAAGTTACCTAGTGAAGATTAGCTGTTGCCTGCAATTCGTTTGGGTAAAACAATCGGAGCACTACTTTTTGAAATTATTATCAAAATAAATAATAATCTTTTAAATACATAATCTTTTCCTAACGTTATATTTTTAATTTTTCAGTGTTAAAGAAGAAATTTCCCTTTTTACTTGTGAGTTGTGACTGAACAGTCATCATAAAATTGAAAATAAAATAAAATGGTAAGCAGCATATTTAATTTTTATCAAGTGCAGTAACTATCACCTAGGACGGGGCTTCCCAAACTGTGCGTCGCGACGCCCTGGGACGTTGCAGGCTAATCCAGAGGCGTCGTGAGGCAGTTTAGAGATAAGAGTCACAGTAGCATTTCTAAACTAAAACCTTGACTTAGAAGCTATGGTCTGATAATACTACCTTTTCTCATTACAGAAATGTAAAAAAATTTTTTTTTGCTTCAAAATTCTAAAAAAATTAATAAGATATATCTCATGCCCTATTATAAGCCCACGAAGTTATCGGGACTGCTCTGCACACACCTGTATACTAAATGGCTATGGCTACTAAAACTACTTAATAGGTAATACCTATATTAGTTTAGGCTGGGTTTAAACAGTTAAAATAAGTTTGAGAAGCCCTGAACAAACCACTGCTTTTTATTTTTCAGTATTATGAATTCAACATGTCAATCAATCTATGAAATTCTGAGTACAAAAAACAAGCATCAACAAAGCCAAAGTAAGAATTAGATCCCGAATATGGGACAAAAATAAGCATTGCTTGGGAGAATGGACGAAGACGCCGTGGCCGCCCCTAGAAAGAGATATCGCGTTGTGCAAGATGCACTGCAATCAGGCTAGAGATGGCGCCGGAACGAGGTCATTGGGAGAGGCCTTGGTCCAATAATAAAGTCGATGTTGATCCTTTAAAAGGTTGGATTTCCCATCATTTCCAATATTGTCTACAATGAAACCTATTTATATATTAATATTTTTCGAGATTTTTTATTTTGAAGTTTTTCATTTTCATAAAAATTAGTAACTTTTTCTCTCTTCACTATTTTTTAAATAGTTTTTATCTAGCTAATAAGCTTTATTATTATTTTTAATGCTAGTAATGCCGCTATTCTGAAAATATCTTTCGATTTGTAGAAAATACAAAAAAATGTTGGGAACTTTATCCCTTTGACTTAACCCAGGGGTTCCCTAAGTGTTCGCCGCGGCGCCGTGGTGCGCCGTAGAAAGTAAAGAGGGGCGCCGTGAGTCGATGCTCTTATTATTGGACACCAAAAATATTGGCGGGTACCTTTTTGAGTGTTCGCATAGGAAACGAACATAGCGTCGTAGAATTTTTTTTCGTCGTCGCGTTGCGTTCGTTCGCTCGCTAAAGTGCCTACTCGCTTGAAACCGTTGATGCCATACCCCTCCCACGTCTTCACCCGCCCGCGCTCGCTCGCTCGCATCGCAACGCAATGCCCGTTTATTTACCTACAAGTGTGCCGCGCGACGGACGTTTTGTTTGTTGTTGTTTTGTTTTCCTTTATTTTTCTTCAAATATCTCACGCAAAATGAACAGATTTTTGTTAAGTAAACAAGTTGGTAGTTCTAATGGTAGTGATAAAGCATCTACTAGTGGCGGTGGGGAAGCAAAGAAGCGGAAATATCGTAAATACGATGATAGTTATTTGGACTTTGGTTTTACTTCAATAGAAGTAAACAATGAAGAAAAACCGCAGTGTGTGCTTTGTTTGAAAATACTATCATCCGAATGTATGCTTCCAAGTAAGTTAAAGCGACATCTCGAGACAATTCATCCGACTATGGCTGATAAATCGCGCGATTTTTTTCACCGGAAATTACAAAATTTAAATAAGACGAAAAACGTATTCACTCAGCAGGCCTCAGTACCCAAAAACGCACTGTTAGCATCATTCAAGGTGGCATACAGGGTGGCAAAATGCAAAAAACCTCATACTATTGCAGAAGAGCTTATTTTACCGGCTGCTCGCGACATGGTGAATATTATGATGGGAGAATCAGCTGAAAAATTTATTTCCAAGATACCCTTATCTAACAATACCATCAGTCGAAGAATCCATGACATTGCCGAGGATCTCAATCACCAATTAATAGAAAAAATTAAAAGCAGGGATTTTGGTTTGCAACTTGACGAGGCCACTGACAGTAATGATGATGCACATCTTATTTGCTACGTACGCTTTCTGGCTGACAATATCATCGTCGAAGACCTTTTATTCTGCAAAAGCATTACGGGAAGTGCGAAAGCCCAAGACTTGTATGAAATTTTAGACAAGTTTTTTACAGAAAATTGTTTGGATTGGATAAAGTGTATCGGTGTATGTACTGATGGTGCTCGATCGATGTCTGGCAAGTATGGGGGATTACAAGCGCTTATTCGTAAAAAAGCACCAATTGCTATGTGGACCCATTGCATCATCCATAGGGAAGCTCTTGCATCAAAAGCCATGAGCTCTGAACTGAACCAAGTACTGGAATGTGTAATTAGTTCGGGAAACTACATAAAAACTAGGCCTCTAAAAGCCAGACTTTTTAAAAAACTATGCATAAATATGGGAGCTGAACATATAGCTCTGCTGTACTACTGTAATTCACGATGGCTTTCACGTGGAAATGTTTTATTTCGTGTGTTTGAATTACGCGAAGAAATTTGCACTTTTTTACAGCAAGAACGTCAAGAAAATGCCAAATATTTTACTGAACCTGATTTTTTGCTAAAGCTAGCATATTTATGCGATGTGTTTGAGAAATTAAACAATTTAAATCTGTCTTTGCAAGGCAACAACACGCACATTCTGAAGCTTTCGGAGAAGATTGCGGCGTTTAGAAAGAAACTGCAGTTGTGGATAACAAAGTTGAAAGAAGGCGGCGGTCAAGATTGCTTCCCGCAATTGTATAATTATGCGGCATCCAATGAACTGGTTGTTTCACAAGACCTGATTGCCCTTTTCACGGAACACCTAGCGAAGCTCACCGAATATTTTTCGAAGTACTTTGCAGATGATGATGTTGAAAAATTTGCGTGGATCCAAGACCCTTTCCATGCACAAAGTCCACAAGGATTTACATCACAAGATGAAGAGAGTCTCATTGAACTCTCTTGCGACAGCAGCCTAAAAACTAGATTCGCGAGTGTCGATTTGGTGGAGTTTTGATTATCAATTCAAAATGAGTATCCAAATTTGACTTGCAAAACACTAAACATTTTCATTCCATTTGCAACATCTTATCTATGTGAAGCTGGATTTTCAGCTGTAGCTGCGATAAAGAATAAATATCGCTCAAAGATCAATGTGGAGCAAGAAATGAGAGTAGCAGTGTCAAGTCTTATTCCCCGCTTTGAAAAACTGTGCGGAGATCACCAAGCTCATCCTTCACATTGATTTGACTGAGTAAATGTCGTACTTAATTTTTGTTTTTTCTTAAGTCTTTCTTGTTGTGTTCCATTTAAATTCCTTTATAATAAAAAAGTCTATTTTATATTGTGGTGTTTTAATTTTCGCTACGATCAACCTAACCTAACTACTATTATTGTAGGTACCTATTTCTTTCGACAATTTTCCTCAAATAGATAACTAGGACAGGGCGCCGTGAAAAAATATTAAACTTGTAACTGCGCCGCGGGATACAAAAGATTGGGAACCCCTGACTTAACCTATATATATCCCTGTATGGTACAAGCTACGTTATAAGGAATATATTGTACCCTTATTTGTTATTTATTTACGATAAGTTTTATTTGATAGATAAAAATCTAATTATCATTGCATATGTATATTAATATTATCCGCACGTAATTTAAATACGCAGCATATATTTTGCAATGTGTTAATTTGATTTTTATCTTTAATATAAAACTTATCGCAAATGATGATGAATGAATGAATGAATGAATGAATTTTTTTAGCATAGGTCTTTGTTTTTTGTATTTTGGTTCGAAATGTTATAAACGCGTGGCCACTGAGGTCGGGTATGTAGTCAACCACGACTCGATCCAGGTCTGCGTTTGTGCAGACTAGGTCGAGCAGGGTTTCCGTGTCCGCAGTGAAATGTGTAGCCTCGGTTGTACACTGACGCAATCTGTGTGTTGACAAAAAATCGCATAATATTCTGTAATGCACTGTGTTGGTGTTGAAATAATTAATGTTAAAGTCGCCTACGAGATACAAAAAGTCGTACCCTGTTAGACTACTAATTGTATCTGTTAGTGCGTCTGTAAAAAGGTTAACAGACAGCCAGGGAGGTCGGTACGCCGTCCCTACAAAGATAAGCTTGCCGTTTGTTTTTATTGAAATCCACATTTGTTTAACGTTCGGTGTAACTGTATTATGTTTAACTGTCTGTGCGTTCAGACCTTTCCTAATGTAGAAACCTACGCCGCGCCGCCACCGCGGGAGCGCACGCTCGCGGGTATATGCACGAGGCGGTAGCCCGGGACCCGCGTCGCGCGGCCTCCCTCACCCGGTCGCAGCCCTGCTCATTGAGTGCAATAAGGTCACAGTTATGACGGTTTGCAGCCACTAGAAACTCATCATGCTTGGAGCCTAAAGAGCCAGGGTTTATAAAGCCAATTTTTATATTTTTAGAATTAATCATTTTTAATTTTAATCAATTTATGCACGTTAAAAATAATTATATTTAGCAAGCAAATTCAAGCATAAAATAGTTTATTATAAAAAATATAGTGACATAATAGTGATTGACGTATAGGATAATATAATGTTAGAAAAATTACAAAACAATTATTATATAAATATGTGTATATATTATAATGATATATAAATATTTTAAATATATTGTAATGGATGTTTGCTTTGCGTGTTAAGTCCTTGCATCTACACAATAACAATTTTGTGTCATTATGGGCCAAATAACCATAATATGCATTTGTCAAAGAGTTCAGCAATACACCACCGTAACCTCCATAATATAGCCTTGACACATGAACCACAGATGCGGTATTAAAATGATAGTATGTACAAATTGTTAAAATACAAATAGAAAAGACAGTTTAAATAATATTTTTGCAATTTAAATATGCGACAGATATATAACAAAACACAAACACAGTATTAGGATGAGGATATGCAATGAAAAAGAACATTTTTAATACATAAATGTTTTTCCAATTAAAATATGCAACAGACAGATGTGGCTTAAGTACTGTTGTTGGTACAAATACGAGTATAACACAGGAGTACGTTACTCTGACTGACCAACAGTGCCAGTACCAAAAATTCGATCTAGGTCGCGATCAGTTCTGATTCTATGTGCTGTGTTACCTGGCTCACGACGTACGAATATTAAGCCTCCGCGGAATATTAAGACATACCGCCAGCTGTGTCGACGACCCTCCTCGCGGGCCCTATAGAACAGAGCGCGGTTGCATCTCGTTAGGTGCTCGTTAAGGTATATACGCCGCGGCTGGCCTTCTAGGACACCTGCGGTATCCAACTCACGCCGCACACGAGCTGCCCTCAAGATGCTGTCGCGCACCTCTCTCCTCGCTAACCGGACTACGATCGTCCTGGGTTTCTGGTGGTCTCCACCCACAGTGGCTGCTCTTTTGACTCCCTTGCGCACAACGCTAACAATATCGTGCTCTTTGATGTCGATGCCTATATTTTTGTAATTAAGCCCACCAAGTGTGAGACGTTTTCTCCTGGAGTCTCAGACAGGCCGGCAATCTGGATGTCGTTGACCAGGCTTTCCTGCTCGCTCGTTCAGCTCGGCTTTCAGCCGATCGATTATATCGGTGAGTTCAGTAACCTTGCGGTCTGGCGCGCGGTCAGTCGCGTGCGCGTTGAGCTTCTCCTCCACCGCGGCCACACGTTGCTCGCCGGTATCCACGCGTTTGTTGACATCGTTGATGACCGTATTCAACTTAATGACTTCATCCCTCAGAGACTTCACCTCAGTGCATACAGTGGTGATAGCCTCCCAGAGCAGTCTCATTTCTTCCGCCAGCTGATTCGGTGACGATGTACCCACTTTTGCATCGAGAAAAGAGACGTTTGGTGTACTTTCACTACTAGTGGTGATGGATGCGTTATGTTTAGTGGGTGGTGTAGTGCAAGTGCGGCATGACCATTTATTTGTGCTTTTGGGGTCGAAACCTTTAGCACAGCCGCGATGAAACATCCCTGTGCATTTGGAGCACTTGGCGCTTTCCGCGAGGCTGAGGAACTTGGCACACGAGGTACACTTAAAATTGGTCATTTCTAAGAGTGCTCAAAAAGATTAGGATATCCCAAAAATAAATAAAAAATAGACTAGAATAGTCAACGTTATTTAGGTAGTTTAAATCACAGTGGGTATGACAGTCAGCTGTTTTAACAGCTGACTGTCACTATCGGAGTATATCACTATTTTATACAATTATGGCGCACTTTAGACATTAAACTTTATTAAATAAATGTTCACTATAACTTCTAGATCAATAATATATGTAATTATGCACTTATTTAGTGGTTTTACTATTTTTAAATATAGTTTTACTTAGAGCTGTGTGTATTCCGTCAAACGTCAAACTGTGCTATTAGCAAACACTACAATAGGAAAAAATTTGTTTGATGATAATCTGGGCGAGACCCTGAAAACTGCTAAAGCTGTTAGTAAATAAGGCGCAGAACTAAAGGAACAGGTAAAAAAGTTTAACGGCCCGGGTAAAAATTTAAACTGGAAGACGACGAGTGGATCCAACAGGCAGCAGGTAGCCAACTCGTCAGCACCAAGTCGCCAGCTGCCTCCAACGCCTTCGTCAACCTCAAGGACGGGACGGTATCGCCACCCGCCCTCGCAACTGCCAGGGAAGTCTTCCAGAACATCATCACATCGGCCGCGGCAAGCCCGCAGGCACTAGACCCTGAGAACCAGGTAAGCTACGCGGGCAGATTAAGTCACTTCGCTTATGAATGGTCTCTACTCACAAGTGAAAAAACACTTTTGTCCTGGATCAATGGCTATAAAATACATTTTAATAAGCCAGTGACTCAATCTGCTCCAAAAATTACTGTTGCGCGTTCTGGGGTAGAACAGACACATTTCGATGTTGCTCTATTGGTGCTATATCTGAATGTGACCCTTGTCCTGGACAATTTGTATCACGTGTATTTCTTATTCCAAAATCGAAGGGTACAATGAGATTTATTTTAAACTTGAAAGGATTAAATAAATTTATAAAAACCAAACAATTTTAAGATGGAAGATATTCGAACGGTCTTAAAATTGATATCTAAAGAATGTTATATGGCTACCATTGATTCAAAAGATGCCTATATGCTTATAAGAATACACCCTAGCTCTCGCAAATATTTGAGATTTATGTTAGTAGGAAATGAGGGTTCTCAAAAAATGTATGAATTTAATGTTCTACCCTTCGGTTTATGCACTGCCCCATATATTTGTACCAAATTATTAAGGCCAGTATTTAAGTTGCTTAGAACTAGTGGCTATATGTCATCATGTTACCTAGATGATAGTAGTGTGGATTCGTGCGTTCTGGCTCACTATTCTGGATCCCCCACCCTCTCCCCTCGCCCTCTCCCACGTGCTCTATCAACGGTTCGAGCGGTGACGCCGACTAAAAAAAAAAAAGTTTGGTGTCAAAATGGGGGTTTTCGACCATGCCCGATCGATATATGCGATCCGTTTTTGCGTATTTGCACTAGTTTACGTTTTAGATTTTGCGCCAGAAAAGCTCCAATACCCTAATTAGGGTAATGCTAATGATCTCCTTGGTTTCTAATGAGTATTGACAATGCATTCATTAAGATGCTAATGACATTTTGCTGTGTTGCAATCGTCATAACAATCCATAGTCTCCTTTTTAACAATTAAAGCTGATGTTTAAAATAAAACTTTGATTTACTTTCAAACAAATTATTTATTTAGTCGTAATTCTTTAGTAAAATTTTTAATCTTTCATAAAACAAGATTTAAACATTATATTCAAAAACATATCATTTTTAAGTGTATCACTGCCAAATTCAGTCTGAAACTCTGTCAATGACTTGTTATGAAACTTATATAACAAGTACATTAAACAATACTCTCCACACACGGAAGTACAATCATTTTGCAGCCTGATAGTATTATAACGCCATTTCCTTGCATTTCTATTAAAAAACATTTTGTGCGTTCCCATAGGAAAGCGACCATATGTATCAAAATATTCACCGATGCCATGATTGTCTATGTGAATGGCTACCCAGTGAGATCCTGGTTTTGAGTCTGGGTCCAAATTGCTTATAAGGTAAGTGGGAACCGTCACATACATTGGTAATCGGTTCGCAGCATACACGCTATTGTTTAAACTTGGATGAATCTTCTTTTAGTATGATTGTAGTTGTAATGTATTCATAATTCTTTAAAAAAGACTTATTCATTCACTCTATCATACGCAAGTGAAATAAATAAGATAAGACATTCTTATTTAACATGAAATTGACTGAGGTTTTAAATTAAAATGAAAGCACAACTTTAAAATAATCATTTACTTACACATTAAAACATATTACAGATTGAGAACTTAATAATACTTAGAAAGATAATACAATGTTTGTTTCTTAACTTCTATAGTCAACGGTTACATTACGATTTTTATCTATTTCAATAACATTATCAAATTCTGCATAAACAACGCAATTTATCGTTTGAGTCAGAGCAGATTCAAAGCGAACTTCTAATCTAACACTACCATGTCTAATTAGATTCCAATGACCAGAAGAATTGGGTGTGAGATCAAATGCTAGCAAACAATAACCTTTCGAATACTTATCGTGAGATATCCCATTCCCTTCGTTAAGAAAATGTATTCCTGTTCCTGAGAATAATGTATGATAGGTTGCAGTAAAAATATTATTATCAAAAGATGGTTGTAAAGCTTTTGAAGGAATTTGCTGACCGTCAATATATAAACAAAAGGAATTCATTTTATAGTTCTCAAAATTAAACGGATTTTTAGACAAACAACCATTGAATGCTGCATTATTTACAAATCCCACTATACATCTTTTAGGTACTTGACCCAAAAATATATTGTCTAATATTAGTCTTGCCCTGAACCCCTGACGGTATCGTTAAAACTTTTACTTCGGCTCGAGTTATTGGATATTTTGCAGTTGTGGTGGCTAAAACTTTTTGATGGGCAAGTAAGACGAAAGGGTCAATTTTTGTCCTTCGAACAAGGAGAGTCGCATCTGTAATATTTATTTTGTATTTAACATCATCTGTCGGAGCCATAAGGTTAAATGTTTCACGTGATCTAACCAGTTTAATATTCATCTCGACTCCATTAATTAAAAACTTTGATTGATTGAATATGTCACCATGAAGGTGTCCTATCATTTCAACTTCCTTACTTTCTGAAACTAATTTTTGTCTTGTAGTAAAACCTACATTTTTTTCATCGGTTGAATCCATTTTACCAGCTGTATCTTCATACCAAAGGCTACAAGTTAAATGAGATTGTTTGGCATCGGGTGAGTAATTCAAAAGAGTTTCAATGTAAGCTCGATAAGCATATGTATTGTTTGGAGGTGAAACTAATTTTTGATTTAAATAAACATCGAGTTGACTAAAAATTGAATGCAGCCAATTGCTTACAAGTGCTACAACAGTTGAAGATGCTAATTTTGAAGAATCTTCGTTTAATACTTTTGCTTTTAATTGAACGAGAGTATGAGATAAGTCTATATAATCATCGCCAGTTCCAGGAACTTGTAATTCTATGGGTCCATCGTCGGCTAAAAATGATATAGGTTTGTAGTGCACCCACATACCACTGTCGATGCTTGTTTGTGTTGATGGTAAAGCAAACAAATCCAATTCAGATTTTATACATTCACAAGAGTGACTATGTAAGAAAGACACTGTTTTTAAGCTACTGCATAGCTTTTATCGCGGGCCTTGAGCACGGGGACCGAATCCAGAAATTCCGTAATGAAAAAACCTCACGCTCCCCACTCCGACGGGCACGGAGGTGTGGCTTGAAGGCCGTGCAACGTCTAACGTCGTTTCAGTTCGGCAGACTTTGGCATTGTGTTTGTGTGCGTGCGACTAGACGTATGCGTGTAGACTTACTATGCAATAGCTTTACCGCGGCAGTCCCCGAGTGCCACACGTATTTTTTTTAATTTATGAAAATATATCTCCTTGATATTGACGAGTTGGCTTTCGTTTCTTAACACCTCTTCCTTTACCGCTCGATGAAGGAATGACTGTTCCAAGACATTTTCTTTTAGTTATATAGCCTGTACCAGACATGTTTAATTTATCAATTTTTTGATCTGCCCTTCTTTTCAAATTTGAACTAATTTCCTAAAGTCGTGATTTTATTGATTCATCCATGGATCGTGCTTTCGTCATATCAGATAGAAATCCAACACCCGCATTCAAAGCTTCCTTTCCTATTGCTTTACCACCACTTGAAAGCAAAGGTAAGACGGATCGAACAAACCTCCCAAAAAGCTACCAATACCATGACCACGTTGATAAGGAACTCCTTTGTATATTACTCCTATTCCAGAACCAGCTTGATGTGTATAATAATTTTCGTATGGACAAATTATATTATTGTGATGATACATTATAACTTTCTAAAGTAAAGTTTAATACACACTGTTCCAAACTGGAATGGTATCTTTTGACCAGTGCTTGATCTTATATCTATTTCAAGTGGATCGAATTCTCTGCGCATGATTGGTATGTAGTGAGGTGGAGAAAATACATGCATCTTATTTGCTCCATATATATATTTTGAAGGATCTAGTGGTATAATTCTAAGTAAAGAGGTCATAACATCTCCAACAATCTGCGGTTCCACTATATCACAATAAGCAAAGAGTTGTGATGGAAGTCCCAGATGTAAGTTTGCAGGTACACACTTCATAAGTGTGTACGTTTCTTGTGATTGCAACCATTTCTTGACTTCATTTTTATTCATTTTGCCTATCATAGCTTTTGCAAGTTTGTCAATACTGCAGGGTGTGATGCATCATAATAAATATTGTGAATTTCTAGTAGGGGGTCCATTTTTCCCAATCAATTTTCTTTTTTATTTTTCTAGTATACTTGTTTTCAGATGCAGGTGTAGAATATTCCTCGCCACCAGATATTTCACCAAAATCTTTCAACTGAAGTTGGTTAATACACTTCTCTTTGGATTACCAATATAAGTGAGTGGGACTTTTAGATCCTTCAAAGCTTTAGCAAATTTTTCCCATCCTATTGGATCACTTCTTTTCAATGGTCTTAATGAATCATTGACTAAATCTACAATATTTCTCCCATTTATTTTGTTACTATCCACTAGTACTGTACTATCATCGTTCCAGTGTACTTTGTTTTGATTTGTTAATAAGAAGTTTAATAATGACTCACCTTTATTAATGTAAGATTTAGGTATTAAACTTAATATGTGTTGTTTTGAGTATATATATTTATTTTGAACTGTGTCGCTTTCTTTGTGTCTATCTTCTTCTTCACTCGATGTCTGATCAACAATTGGATCTTTGTTGTTTGGGCCACTACTTTTATCATATTGTTCTTTTTTCAAAAGTGTTTCAGATAAATCCATATTTGAGGTTATTATTGGGAGTTGATAAGGCTGACGATCTTCTCCAATGAAGTGCAAATACCTTTGTAATGTTTGTAAGTATAAAATCCATTTTTTTCTGTCGTCATTGTCACTTTTAATAATATTTTGTATTTCAGCATCTAATCGTGATTTAGGATTTTCGTGAGTCTCGCTTCTTTCGTTTATTTTATCAATCAAACTTGGTTCCACCAGTAACATTTTCTTAGCGTGTTCCATTTTAAAGAAGACCACTAACTAATCCACTTAATATGGAACCTAAAATAATAGGTCAGTTGGGAATATATTTGTCTTAAAACGACACATGTCATTTGTATCTTGTTTGAGATTTATCATCAAATAACCATGTGCTTCTGTCGTTGCATCTTTATAAGCTTCTTGAACAAATTTAACATTATCAGGTGAGACTTGACGAGCTAAATATCGAATTTGTGTTTTATCACGGGGGTTCTTAAAATAAATTATATAGCTCGAATTTAAAGAAATATCTCTTTGACCTTTTCCTTGATGAAACAGATTTTGGGTTATATAAAATACGCTTAAATTTCTGTGGTGACTACCTTTTGTAAACATATCTACAATGCGACCATCAGATTCTCTCATCAGATCATTTATTATGATCAAACTGGCTTCCTTGCCATTGAACATGCTTAAGTCGGGTAATCCTTGAAAGTAGTTGACATTTTTCAAATTGTATAAAGGTTGCATCTCATCAAAACACCATGTTATTTGGTAAACAGATGTGTTACATATTTCTTTCATATTATTAATAAATTTCGTAACAAAATTTGATTTTCCACAACCACTAGGTCCTGCAAGTCCTGCAACTATTGCAGTAAATGGATGAATAAAATGTTTCATTTTTCCTTACGTGTGGATAAGATGAGGTTTAAGAAAACAATAAGTTTTTTCTTTTGAAGCTATTTTATTGGTTCTTAAACTAAACATTACAATAATACAATATAGGTAAAAAACAAAGTAAATACATCTAAAACAATTTAAAATAATTTTATTTACAAACGATAATATTCCCAAAAATATTCTGAGAATATTAAGTTTATGACGGCAAAATGTACATAAGTAAAGGGCCTTTGGCTTTTGAGTCGAATTTTTCACCTACTGTAAATGCATACATTTTTGATCGGAGTCCTACAAATTCCTCTAAAATATCACCTTTATTTTCATCTTTAAAATATCCTAACTTTTTTTTTGTTTATTTTAGGGTAACCGAATAAATTATTGGGAGTATAATCAGTAAGAAATACCACGAAGTGGATTAAACTTATTAAAATTCATGTCTAAACTTATAATTTGTTTGAGGCTCCATCCACTGTCTTTTCTGTCAAAGGTGTACTTACTTTATTCGTTAAAGTGTTACTAAGTGATACAAAAAAGATCTCTAAGTCATCTCCTCGAAAAATTATAAAATTGCTAGTTTGAAAATCAAAAGTATTTTGTATATTATTTTTGCTTTATTGTATAAATTCAGCATGTAAAATAAAATTTACTTTAAAAATTTTATGATTTACAATTGAACGCTCAATTAATTGAAATACGACGTCTTTGATAGAATTCATGAATATTTCTGGCGTTTGGAAAGTTGTTTCAAGAGTTTGATCAGATTTATTACAAATTCTATACGTGATAATTTTTTGACCGAAAGCAGATTCAATTACAGAAACATTTTTTAGCGATCCCTCCATTCTAAAAACATTGTTATTGTGTACATTGCTTTTTAAATGGTTTGTGTAATACCGTTTACGTACTTCTTATTGACAAGCGCTACAAAAAACATTATCTGAATTGGTACCTGCGTGGGGCTCCGTGTGTATATTATTCGGATATAAAGCAACTGCGGTATGGGATCATTCCATTGCAATACCCGAAGTTGATGCTGCTCCAGTACAAGATTCTCCAGTTGTGTTAGACGAAGTTGATGCTGTTTTATTTATTTTTCGACGTCCACTCTTTTGCATTCGTGAAACTGACGATGATAGCTTTTTTTTGTTTTTCTGGACGTCAAATAGATCATCTAGCCTTGTAAGTGGTGATGCTGATCTTTTTCTACTTGGATTGGGTACTATTTCTAAGTCCGTTGTTTCACTATCATCAGGAGATGCAAAGTAGAAAGTTTTGTAAGTATTTTCTTCAAAATTGTTCTGTAAAATTATTTATAATAACTGTTAGAATATTAAAATAAAAAAACAAATGAGTCTAATAAAAGAAAGAAAAATAATATCTTACCTCCATATTTATGAACACTAAATATTCACTTCACTGCACTGCACTTAAATGTATCACTTTAAAGATCATTTCTCATTTATATGCCAACAAATGTTACTTAACAATCAAGTTCAAATAAACCATTAGGTATCTAGTTTCAATAACCACAACAATTAATAATCTATTATTTGTCATGGAGTTGAGATGAATATTAAATTGGTTAGATCACGTGAAACATTTAATCTTATGGTTCCGACAGATGATGTTAAATACAAAATAAATATTACAGATGCGACTCTCCTTGTTCGAAGGACAAAAATTGACCCTTCCGTCTTACTTGCCCATCAAAAAGTTTTAGCCACCACAACTGCAAAATATCCAATAACTCGAGCCGAAGTAAAAGTTTTAACTATACCGTCAGGGGTTCAGGGCAAGACTAATATTAGACAATATATTTTTGGGTCAAGTACCTAAAAGATGTATAGTGGGATTTGTAAATAATGCAGCATTTAATGGTTGTTTGTCTAAAAATCCGTTTAATTTTGAGAACTATAAAATGAATTTTATATATTGTTTATATATTGACGGTCAGCAAATTCCTTCAAAAGCTTTACAACCATCTTTTGATAATAATATTTTTACTGCAACCTATCATACATTATTCTCAGGAACAGGAATACATTTTCTTAACGAAGGGAATGGGATATCTCACGATAAGTATTCGGAAGGTTATTGTTTGCTAGCATTTGATCTCACACCCAATTCTTCTGGTCATTGGAATCTAATTAGACATGGTAGTGTTAGATTAGAAGTTCGCTTTGAATCTGCTCTGACTCAAACTATAAATTGCGTTGTTTATGCAGAATTTGATAATGTTATTGAAATAGATAAAAATCGTAATGTAACCGTTGACTATAGTAGTTAAGAAACAAACATTGTATTATCTTTCTAAGTATTATTAAGTTCTCAATCTGTAATATGTTTTAATGTGTAAGTAAATGATTATTTTAAAGTTGTGCTTTCATTTTAATTTAAAACCTCAGTCAATTTCATGTTAAATAAGAATGTCTTATCTTATTTATTTCACTTGCGTATGATAGAGTGAATGAATAAGTCTTTTTTAAAGAATTATGAATACATTACAACTACAATCATACTTAAAAAAGATTCATCCAAGTTTAAACAATAGTATGCTGCGAACCGATTACCAATGTATGTGACGGTTCCCACTTACCTTATAAGCAATTTGGACCCAGATTCAAAACCAGGATCTCACTGGGTAGCAATTCACATAGACAATCATGGCATCGGTGAATATTTTGATACATATGGTCGCTTTCCTATGGGAACGCACAAAATGTTTTTTAATAGAAATGCAAGGAAATGGCGTTATAATACTATCAGGCTGCAAAATGATTGGACTTCCGTGTGTGGAGAGTATTGTTTAATGTACTTGTTATATAAGTTTCATAACAAGTCATTGATAGAGTTTCAGACTGAATTTGGCAGTGATACACTTAAAAATGACATGTTTTTGAATATATTGTTTAAATCTTGTTTTATGAAAGATTAAAAATTTTACTAAAGGATTACGACTAAATAAATTATAATAAATTTGTTTGAAAGTAAACCAAAGTTTTATTTTAAACATCAGCTTTAATTGTTAAAAAGGAGACTATGGATTGTTATGACGATTGCAACACAGCAAAATGTCATTAGCATCTTAATGAATGCATTGTCAATACTCATTAGAAACCGAGGAGATCATTAGCATTACCCTAATTAGGGTATTGGAGCTTTTCTGGCGCAAAAACTAAAACGTAAACTAGTGCAAATACGCAAAAACAGATCGCATATATCGATCGGGCATGGTCGAAAACCCCCATTTTGACACCAAACTTTTTTTTTTTTAGCCGGCGTCACCGCTCGAACCGTTGATAGAGCACGTGGGAGAGGGCTAGGGGAGAGGGCGGGGGATCCAGAATAGTGAGCCAGAACGCACGAATCCACACTACTGATGATATTTGCCTAATAGGTCGTACATGTTCTGATTGTATGCGCTATTATGTTTCAACGAAAAACTTATTAAAAGCTTTAGGATTTATTTTAAAATCAGAAAAAAGTTCCTTAACAGCCTCCCAGAGTTGTAAATATTTAGGCTTTGTTATAGACTCTAGAAAATGGCATATTAGCCACCCAAATGAAAAGAAAATTCTAATAAAACACGAATTATTACAATTTTTACGTATTAGACGTTGTAAAATTAGGAAATATGCGCGGTTTATTAGTTTCTGCCTGTCCTAGTGTAGAATATGGATACATCCGTATATAAAAGAATTAGAGCGATATAAATATATTAACTTAAAACATCACAATGACTATGATCGTTATATGGTCATACCAACTAGCCTTTTGCCGGATATCAATTGGTGGATAGATACAATAGACAATTCTGTACACAGAATTAGAGATGATACTTATTGTCGTGAGATATATTCTGACGCCTCAACAACGGGGTGGGGAGCAGCTTGTGGAGCTCAGTCAGCGAACGGTCAGTGGACGGAAATAGAAAAACAAAAGCATATCAATTATTTAGAACTATTAGCCGCATATTTCTCCTTGAAAATATTCGCGAAAGATTGCCGTTCTTGTCAAATACTTTTGAGGGTAGATAACACGACTGCAATAAGTTATATTAATCGCATGGGTGGTATTCGATACCTTCATCTCAATAAAGTGACTAGAGATATATGGCAGTGGTGTGAACAACGAAAAATATACATTACAGCAGCCTATATCAAATCTAATGATAATACTGTGGCGGATAGGGAATCGAGACACAGTCATCCAGATACTGAGTGGGAACTGTTGAGTACAGGGTTCCAATTAATAATTTCGCATTTCGCTTTACCTGAAATTGATTTATTTGCAGATAGATTGAATAAAAAATGTACTTAATACGCATCTTGGCAATTAGATCCAGACGCAGTCATTATAGATTCGTTCACGATCAGTTGGTCAATTTATTATTTTTATGCCTTTCCACCAGTATCATGTATACTCAAAACATTACGAAAAATTATTAACGACCGAGCTAAGGGTATTGTGATTGTACCGGCGTGGCCAACGCAGTCATGGTACCCACTGTTTACGAGTCTGTTAGAATCTGAGACAGTAGAGCTAAATTCATCTCATTTTATTATTCCATATTCCAGCGATCGGAATATCCAGTCCACAACTATCCTGGTTGCAGGAATATTATCCGGAAAGCAATGCTGAATAAAAATGTACCACAGTCAGCAATAGATATTATGTTTGCTTCTCTTTCTGAAAACACATTCAAGCAATATGATGTGTGTTTTAAAAAATGGTTTCATTATTGTTCTAATAATAATATTAAGGTTTACCAACCCTCATTACCTTCAATTTTGAATTTCTTTACTGAAGTGTTTAATAATGGCAAACAGTATGGTACTATCAACAGTTATAGATTTGCATTGTCACTAATATTAGGTAGTATCATGGAAGACAAATTGATTACTAGATTTTGTAAAGGAGTTTTTAGACTTAGGCCGTCATTACCAAAGTACAACGTAACATGGGATGTTAATGTAGTCTTAGACTATTTGGGATAAAGATCCCATGATCAAATTTCATTAGAACAATTGACAAAGAAGTGTGTCACTCTGATTGCTTTAGTTACCGCCCATAGAGTACAAACAATATCAAAAATTTATCTAAAGAATATAATATTTATTTCTAATCAACAAATATTGATAAAGATTACTGATCTTATCAAAATATCTCGTCCAGGTACAGCACAGCCCATGTTACATTAACCATATTTTAAAGATAACAAACGAATTTGTCCAGCCAACGCTTTGATTTCATACATAGAAATGACCAAACCACTAAGAAAATCAGATAGGTAACCTGTTTATTTCATTTCGGAAACCATATAATTCTGTAACATCCCAATCAATAAGTAGATGGATTAAATGTATACTTCAGGATAGTAGAGTTAACGTGTCCATTTTTTCTGGTAACAGCACTCGTCATGCTTCGACGTCATTATATTATATAATAAACAAGGTATCAATATCGACCTTATTCTTCATGCTGCAGGATGGACAGGTAACTCCACTACCTTTGCAAAATTTTATAATAAACGGATAGTCAATGATTGTTCAGATTTTGCCAAATAATTTTGTAGAGCTTAAGTTATTTTGTGTTAAAGAGATGGTTTTTCATTTTTCAATAAAATATAATAAACCACCATAGCTGGGCATTAACTCGTTAATCCGTTAATCGTTAATTAACGAAGTTAACATTTTGATTAACGGATTAACTTTTAAGTTAAGTTTTAAAAATGTTAACGGACACGTTAACTTCCGTTAATATGCAGAAGTCCGTTAATCGTTAATCCAATGCCTAATAGTTACCGCACGGCACCGACAAGTGCCGGGTGGCACGTGGCAGCGAGTGAAACAAAAACAAAACTAGATATATTTTGCCGGCACGTGCGAGTGAGAAAGAAAACTGCGAGGCGATTTGTTTTTGATCATTTCATTACTTAGCGCCGGTACTTAGAGTGACGAGTGTTTTTTTTGTTGTTATTATAAATTACTGTCAGTGATCATTTGCGTGTTGATAATTGATGAATGAATTAGAACCTAAACCAACAGGTTTTATAAGTTTCCCTAACGCAACGATATAAAGATGAAATTTTACACATATTAACGGATTAACGATTAACGTTAACTTGTGTTAATTCTTCCGAAATGTAACGCTTTAACGTTTAACGAAGCTAACTTTTTTTGTAGCGGATTAACGATTAACGAAGATAACTATTTGATTAACGGTGCCCGGCTATGTAAACCACGACATGATACGAAAACGAACTTACCTGTAAGTAATATATATATATATATATATATATTACTTACAGGTAAGTTCGTTTCGTGCAACTGCATCTTAATCAGGTGGCGCTAGGAGCTACATCAAACCTTCATTTTTGAACCGTCAAACAGGGGAAGTTACTTATCTACTTCAGTAGCGTCTCACAACATTTCTCTACTCTATGGTTTGACATTTGACAACTGCTGTCATTCCCATCTGCCATATTTTTTTTTCGGAAATATTTTACCTTAGATGATTTGCCACCGTAGGACACTAAAGAGATAAACGGCCTACTTATTATGGTCGTCCGCGACTTAAGAGCGTTTTTAGATTCAACGATAGAACATCGCTTATCGAGTGCGATTATGTGAGAGGCACGCTCTTATGACGTCGGCTTAGGACCCCTTTTCACTTAGATTGATTTATGTAATGATACAGACAGGGGGTTGTATGTAAAACATAAAAATGTATTTCATATAATCGCGTACGCACACTACGATACGATATCGCACGCACAACGGTGCGTGCGTCGTACGACATCGTATCGCGTAATATTAAAACGCTCTTAGGACCGTCATTGTTTTTACACCAGCCCAAATAGTCCTCAGTGTAGTAATATAGCATCCTGCTAAGCGTCTAATATGAACATCTTAGATTCATCAACAACATCAAAGAGAATTATTGTATTACAAATAATATTGCACGAAAATACTTTTTGAAAACTTTGAATTTCATTTCAGACAAGCGGTGACTATAGTGCCCGCTTGCGTGAGTCGATGTCACTGCTCGCCGCGTCGCTCACCGCGAAATTCGAGGGAGCGGCCTCAAGGAGTTTTACACACTTTTTAGCGTATAACGGCAAACGTTATGTTAATCCCTTATCGGTACTTTTCATTTCGATGACTGTCATTGTAATTAACGATGGCGTATTGGACAAGCCCTGTGAATCGAAGGGTACAGTAAAACTAATGTAAAATGCTGCTAATGGCCCTCGGCAATCGTCGTTTTTCTATGAAAATGACAGACGATGTATGAAAAACCGTTGATTCCCGAAAGCTATTGAGATCATGGATTACTGTACAAACATAAGCTTCCATATTTTTTCTGCGAAAATAGAAACAACCACTTTGAGTTAATAATTTAATGTTGTTATTCAGTCGGCATTTGTGTGTGTGTTAGTTTATGTGATCTCAAATTACTTGACACACTGAACGTTCGATCACAAATATCACAACTGTACGGTCTGTCACCATTGTGTATCCTTTGGTGCACTTTCAAACTGTTGGACCGCGTAAAGCTTTTATCGCAACCGTCACAAGAGTATGGTTTATCACCTGTATGACTTCGTTTATGCACTTTCAAACTACTACAAGTAGAATACTTTTTATCACAAACATTGCAAGTGTACGGTTTCTCACCTGTATGAATTAGTCTATGTTTTTTTACGTAGTCATACTGTCCAAATCTTTTATGACAAATGTCACAACTAAACGGTTTCTCGCCGGTATGTGTTCGCTTATGCGCTTCATAATCAGCGGACCGATCGAACTTTTTCCCACACACTTCACACGCGAAAGGTTTCAACTCGTAAGGCACATGTGATTGTTTATGTTTGTGTAGTCCACCAAACCTAGTGAATGTCTTGCTGCATAAATTACAACTGTACGGTCTCTCACCTGTATGTCCTCGTATATGTCGTATCAGTGTCATACGTAGAGTAAACGCTCGGCCACACAAATCACAACAGAATGGCTTCTCCCCCGTATGCCTTAGCTTATGCATTTTCAAATGATGAGGCACCGCGAACCTTTCGTCGCATAGATCACAATGAAGAGGTTTGATATTACTATGCAACTTCTTGTGCTCCTTCAAATTACTGAGCCATGTGAATTTTTTGTCACATATCTCGCAGCTGTATATCTTCTGACCGTTGATATGTACGTTCTTGTGTCTTTTTAAATTGGTACTCCGAGTGAACGTCTGATGGCATATATCACAGGAGTACGGCTTGTCACCTGTATGCATTATTTTATGAGTTTTCAAATGACAGAGCTGTATGAACCTCTTGTCACAAATATCACAGATATATCGTCTTTCCTCCTGTGGTTTTGTTTCCTTTGCAGCAGGGAGTGAATACCCGCAGTTGTTTAGCTTATACTCATATTCATCTTCGTTATCTGTAAGACAAATACATGGCATTAATATAAAACAAAAACCGGCCAAGTCCCATACTCAGTACATGTATGAGAGCCCCACTTAAATATAAATTTTGTACTTTACTATTGAAATATCATTGAAAATCTTATAATCTTATCCAAAATTATCCTTATTTGACTGATCATCTGAAATAATTACATATCCAGATTTGATATCCATAACATCTCTGCTGGGCACACTATGGTCGTAAGTGCCGGCAACGCACCTGAAGCTCTTCTGATGTTGCGAGTGTCCATGGGCGACGGTAGTTGCTTACCATCAGGTGACCCGTTTGCTCGTTTGCCCCCTTATTTAATAATAAAAAAAAAAGTCACGAACATTGTTATAATTAAAAAAGACGAACGAAAAAATATACTCAGGATACAACTAAATCCAGCAAAATGTTGCAACACATTGGCAGCATACGGTAATATGTTTTTGCCTGTTATAAATTTCTAAAGAGTGGTTACAACATATCCTTTTAAATAAATGAATTAATTTTAACAAATAATTAAAAATATTTTAAAGAAAAAATAGCTAAGATATACAAATTTTAAAGAAATATTTAAAACTTACCCAGAGGCTCCAGTTTGATATGAATGTTGGAGGTACCTGCTTCCTCCTCATATGGTTCAGACTTGACATACACCGGATTTACCTCCACTTCAAGGTACTCTAAATATTAGGATTTTATTCAAATTTTATACAAATAATACAATCTGTATCCAAGAGACGTTGTTCTGTCTTATCTATGAACTGGAATAAATAAAATAGTAAGATACCTGGAGTTGCTTGCTCTAAATTATTGGTTTGCTGTGGATCTTCCTCAGAATCTGGTTCTGCCTTTATAAAATCTGGAGTGATTCTCTCCATCTCAATTATGTTCGTATCTGTAAAATAAAATTTCATAATTTAAATTTATATTATAAAAAATAGATTTAAAAAAAAACCAATATATGTAATATTAATGAATGAATGCAAAAGCTTAAGTTTCATCTTACTTTATGTGAATGAGCTTTCTGACACTTATCATTTGCAATGATGAGTGCAAAGCTAGTCCTTAACTATGTCTAATAAATATAAATGAACTATCTTACAATCTTGTTGATTTTCCTGTTGACAGTCATGCTTAATAGCAACAATATCCCTTGGTACTGCATCATCCATTTCACTGCTGATAATAACTCTTTTTCTCTCTCTCTCTCTCTGTAAATGTATTAGAACATTTCTTTAAACTATTGTGAATATTCACGAGACATTTTATATTTTTCTAAATTCTAAAACTTACCTGTCTTGTATTTTACCTTCTTAAATTTTTTGCAATCAAAGAGTATCTTAATTTTTTTATATTTATTTATATTTTTCTGTATTTTTTAACCAACCATTTACAATATCTTTCATGTCAAAATTAGCAATGGTATAAATTACCTTCCTTGTTGGAATTAACTAAAAAAATAATAATTAAATAGTTTATCAGGGAGTTCTACTCTTTGACTTTTCTTAAGAATTCTATTTATGTTTGGTTTAACAAAAAAAAAACATGATTTAAATGATTTTACAAAACATGTATTGTTCAAATTAACAAAATATTAATTTACTTTTTATAAATAAAAAACAAACTGACCTTAAAATATTTTATCCCATCGAGTAGGTATAAATCTATATTTGTGATATTATGTAGTGTAAATATTACTAGAGAACATGAAAAACAAAAGCCTTGCAAAATCGTGTTTGGTTGCACCTTGTTCGATTTAAAAAGAAACTAATAAAATATTGACCGTCACCGCATTTAGGAATTCTATAATAAATAGTTTAATTCACTGCTTAAATTTGTACTTCACAAATAAAGTTACACTTATGTTATACTATTTCGTAAATTCCTTTTATCGACGAAGCCACTTGTAAAATACTAAAACAAAGGACAGGAACGCACCTGCCAGCCATCTGCCACCTATATAGTACAATATAAATAGTATATCATGCTAAGATATCATGGCTAATAACAGGTTTCTAAGGCACATTTTTTCTTTTCGGAATGAAAATTGGAAATAGAGACGATCGTGGTTGGATTGCTAATGTCAAACACTCGACCGATTCGCGCATTGATTGACTTTGACAGTTAATGTCACTGTAACATTGACAGTTTTAAATTTGTGCCATAGACTATATATTTCACACATAACAACAACATGGTCATTTAACATTTTTTTTCTCTAATTTCTTGGCACTGACACGTGGGATTTATGTACTTTGCCATAGACAAGGTAGGCGGTGGAGAAGTATATTTCGGAATTTTGGATTTCGGGTCAAGTTAGGAAGTTTTACTACGATATATATTATTTTACATTATATAGTAATTGAATTTTTACTCAAATATTGAGATAAAAATGAATTAACTTATTTATTACATGAATATAACAATATTTGAATGGAAGTAGGAAATGGAATAGAAATGGAGGAGAGGCTATGATAAAGATGGCAATGATCACAAAGAGGACAGGCAAGAACAATGTGATTTAAATCGCCAATTTCCAAACTGCAATCGCAGGCATCATCGTTGCGGATATTAATTTTTTTATACAGACGTGTCCCAATCTCATTCTGACTATAGACGAAGTTGCACTTTTGGATAAATTAATTTTGTAAAACCAAGGCTTTAAACTGAATTTCAGATTGTATATATTTATACTGAATCCCTTTCCTCTGACTGGTCACTGCCCAGTCCTTACTCCAATCCCGTTGGAGAAAGATTTTAGCAAGATAAGGCAAGTCATGGCAGTAATTAATATATGGAAAGACATCCCCACTTTAAACTGCATCTTTAGCCAGTCTATCCGCTTGTTTGTTTCCTATAATTCCGCAATGACTTGGAATCCAAACAAATGTAACAGAAAAGTTATTGTAATTACATTTTTTCAAAAGATTTCTAATTTGTATGATTATGGGGAAACATTTTGATCTAAATGTAAATCTGTTTAATGATTGAAGGGCGCTCAAAGAGTCAGTAAAAATTACAGTCCTCTTAAGTTTCGCTAGCATAATGTAGTCAATTGCTTTATATAGATCATAACATTCCCCTGTGAATACGGAGGTTTGTGGAGGAAATTTTACTTTCTGAACAATTTTGTATTGGAGATGGAAAATACCAACTCCTACACAATTATTACCTATCGACATTTTTGAGGCATCTGTGTAGGTATATATAATGCCAACCTTTCCAATTATTATTTGTTAAATAGTTAAAAAATAGTTTTTCATAATACTTGTCCGATTTTCTAATACCTATGTCATATCGAATATCCGGGGCTAAAATAAGGGATTCAAAGGAAGAGTTAAATAGGGGATACACAGGTAATCTATACGTAGGGGCATCAAGGGATAAATATCGAATATAACTATTAACTAAACAAGGACGAGATTTGTGTAACCAAAACTTGTTATTGTTTACTAAATCTAGGAGAATTTTTAATTTAGGAATTAGAGGATGGTTAGAAAATTACAGACAACGAATAAAAAAAATATTGGCTAGATATTCGCGCCTTAGGTAGAGCGGCAGTTCACCACATTCTACCTGTAAGGCATTTATTGACGATGATCCCATGGCTCCACAAATTATTCTCATTGCTTTTGCTTGTATCTTTTCTAATTGTTTAAAACCAGACACATTACAAGGTTCCAGAAGGAATGTTCCATAATCCATAACACTTCTTATCAATGCATTATACACCAATTTTAAGTTAAATGGATGAGAACCCCACCATACTCCCGATAAACATCTTATTATATTCATTATGAGCAGAACCATTAAGTTTTGAATTTAAAATTACCCCTAAAAATTTTGCCTGACTATTAACTGAAATCGGCAATCCATCATATTCAATTCGTACGGGTGGAGGCAAGCGCATACGAGTAAATAAAACTGTGGTACTTTTACTAACTGCAAGATCTAATCCGTTTGCATCTAACCAAACCTTTAAACGCGCTAAGGAGCATGTTAATCGAGAGGCAGCTGTATTGATAGATTGATCTACTATATAAAATACCAAATCGTCAGCATATTGCAATAAATTTATTTCACTATCTACAGATAGGATATGTGATTCCAAATCTGATGTATAAATATTATACAAAGTTGGACTCATCACTGAGCCTTGAGGTAACCCTTTATCTACAACCCGCGATTCCGTTGTATTTTGCAAGGGCAGAGCAATAAATCTTTCCAGTAATATATTTATAATAAAATTACATAATATTATCGGAACGCATAATAAATGAAGCTTTGTTTCGAGTATATCTACCCTAACGTTATCGTAGGCCGCATTTATATCTAAAAAGGCCACAAGAACAGATTTGTTTTCCGAAAAGGCGATACGAACATCTGTAGTAAATACCGCAATATTGTCTATGGTTTAATATGTATTTTTTATTTTATATTATATGGGTTGTTGGGTGTGGGTATTAATGGATATAATATGGGTAAATTACCTTTACGGAATCCATATCGACTTTTCGAAAAGAGGTTAGTATTTTCAATATACCACTCTAAACGATTTTTTACTAGATGCTCCGCAATTTTTAATAAAACTGACAATAATACTATTGGGCGATATGAGGAAGCGAAAGATTGGGGGTTTATCGGGTTTTAAAATGGGAATAACTTTCTTGGTTTTCCAAGTGTTAGGGATATTGCCTGTCAATAACATTGAATTAACCAAATACAAATAATACGATAGAATATTGTCACTAGCGTGCTTAAGAAAAGGTAATCCCGTCCATGCCGGGAGCTGAATCTTTTAAACTTGTGACAATACCTTTTAACTCTTGAAGTGAGAAAAGCGAGTTTAAATCTTTAAGGCTAACTTTACTAATAGGTGATGGACGTACGGAAGTACCTAACAGAAGGAGGTGCTAATCTTTTAGAAAATCATTTGCTAAAGAATCAGGCATAGGATGAAATGGTGGTTTATATGCAGATCTATATTTTCTAATATTATTCTAAACTATAGAAGCATGTATGTCAAGACTGATTGACTGACAAAACTTTTTCCAACTTGCAGATTTCTTTTTCCTAAATAATTTTTTTGCGTCGTTAACAGTTTTACAATACAAATCGTAATTTTCAGTTGTAGCATTGTTATTATATTCTTTTTCAGCCTTTTTTCTTTCTTTGATAGCAGTTGAACAGTCATTGTCCCACCAAGGCGGCGACAGAATGTACTGTTTAGGTCTCTTTTTAACTGGAAGAGTTTCATCTGCTGACTCGATAAATGCAGATGCAAGAGCATCAGCACAAACGGATGCATTTCCTGGTGAAATACTAGGAAGGAGAGACAATTTATTTTTCAAATCAAAATGAAATTTTTCCCATTTTGCGTTTTTTAAGTTATATTTTCAGGTTGAATGATTATTATGACTTTGATTTTTATTTTTACAAGGAAGGGACATGAGAATTGGGAAGTGATCGCTACCGTGGCTAGATGGAAAAACTGACCACTGTAGAAGTGAAAAAAGATTTGAAGTGCATATGGACAAATCAGGAGCACTGCAACCCTCATTAGGAGCAGTATGCCGAGTCGGATACCCTGTAATAAGAATACATAACTTATAAGTAATCTAATATATCTAATATTTCAAAACCCCACTGATTATTATTACTACTTCCCCAAGACTGGTGTTGTGCATTAAAATCACCAAGTATTACAAATGGTTTTGGTAACTGGCTAATTAAATTTCTAATTTCCAAAAATATTGAATATCTACAATGATTGATGACGTATATACAATGAGACAAAACAAATGTTATTTACAGATGCTGCTATTATAGAAAAATTTGAATTATATGAAGGAAGTGAAACATGTACAAATGGATGATGATGATTGATGACTAAGGCAGTGCCGCCATACCCATCAGATCTGTCTTCTCTTAAGCCAAGAAGTAGTCTTAAATTTTTGTATATTTTTTTTTTTTTTTAATTTATATCTGGCATCGGCCTATAACCATTTGCCAGTTTCAAGTTGAAAAGACGGGAAATAGAACTTTCGTTTCAATTTTCAACACCGTATTCCTAAATCGCCAAGTCTAAAGTCTAGTCAAAGTCGAAATAAATAGTCAGTGCAGTCCATGAGTCATTCAGTCGATTCAATAAAGTGGTGGAAGCTTTACTGAAAGTTCCTAGGGAGTTTTGGAGCGAAACTCAAAATAGCACGTTTTTAGAAGTAGTTGTACCACTTGCCCACACTTGTGCACGTTAACGAATATTAATTAATGGTTAATATTCTACCAATATTACACATTAAGAACCGAAATAACACAAATTTATGAAAGGAATACAAAATTCACAACGTCACCCATTGAATTCTCCGGCAAAACTCATATAATTTTGTTAAATTTTTTAATTTTTTTTTTGTCTAGTGTCGAATATCACATTTTTATAAATTAAATTTCAAAATTGTTGATCAAAGATACATAAATCTAAAAGAAATAGGTATTTAGACTGACGCAGACGTGATTAAAAATTATAAGCAAATAAAAAATATTGCCCATCTCTTTCTCGCAAAACGATTTGTTATGTCACAAGTTGCAACCGCCATACATTTTGCCATGACAAATGTATGGCGTGTGCAACTCGTGACGTCACAGGCCGATATATCGATCTTTTTCATATTGTAAATTTAAATTGTTTTTTATTTTTAATCTTCGTTATTTTTTAAGATATACGAAAATGGGTTATATTATATATTGTTTATTAACATGTTATCTAACATTGAATATACAAAAAAATATATTTTAGACAACATGCCTATACTTTGGCTCATGTTTTGTATTTGATGAAAACTAAAGCGACAGTATTCGTCCGTACCAACGCCTTCTGGTCAAGCACGATAGTCCGATAGGATCACCTAGCACAATATTACATGTAGACGATTGCGACATGTGACATGTCTTGCTGCGCCAACCATTGGCGCCAATAGTTAATTTGTTATTAACAAATCTTTTGGCATGGAGATAGCTGGCAAGATAGCTGCTATGCCTAGTGCCACGTCAACGTGATAGCCTGCAAATCCAGCACTGGTACTAATGGCCTTTATTAGTGTCATTCATTAATTCATTCATTTTTGCTTACAAGCTTCAGGGCCGTGGCCTTGAATTTGTAGGCTGGACGTCGAGTAAGCCGCTTAATGGGGCAGTGAAAGAAAGAAAATCACAAAAGACCCACCAATATAACAAGAAATAAAATAGGAAGATATAAAAAGAAAGAGAAAAACAATTTGAAACATGCACAATAACTACTGCTGTAAATAAAATAGGACAAATTGTGGCTTCATGTGACTTAAAAAAGGGTCCAGTTCGGCATAAGCCACTTATGTCGTATATAGACACGCGCACATATGACACCGGTTTTGTTGTTGGGTTGGTGAGCCACGGACATCATGCAACTTTCTATATAACATCAAGCATCGTAATATACTATAAATAATATGATCATAGTAGACAACTCCTTTACAAACTATACAATAGATAAAATACCGCACAAACTGATAGAAAACGTTACAACACCATAGCCCATGGAGTTCAATGGGTGACGTGGATTTTGTATTTTTCATAAATTTGTGTTATTTCGGTTCTTAATGTGTAATATTGGTAGAATATTAACCATTAAATATTCACTAACATGCACAAGTGTGGGTAAATGGTACAACTTCTAAAAACGTGCTATTTTCTGTTCCGCCAAAACATCCTAGGAACTTTCAGTAAAGCTTCTACCACTTTATTGAATCGACTGACATGACTCATGGACTCTACTGACTAATTATTTGGACTTTGACTAGACTATAGACTTGACGATTTAGGAATACGGTGTTGAAAATTGAAATGAAACTAATAATAAGTATAATTTCTATGATTGCACTTTGTTTTCCTTTCTTTTTATCTGAATATTGCGTCTTTCCGTCAGTTATTAAATTATTTGGAAAAATAATTGAAATATACTAAATAATTTAAGTATCTTTGCATACTCACACGTGGCACGAGATTCCTTGTATTTTGTTTACTTTAGAGTCATAATTGGTACACCTCCGAAACACACACAATGGAATTTTTAATTTATTTTGACACACACACGGGAACCTATGGTACGTCACGCTCGTGATTGTGCTCGCGTCGAGCACAATCACGAGCTTGAGTGTGCCTATTGGAGGAGGAATTTTATTCCAAATCTTCGCAGCTGCATAGCGAAAGCTGCCACGAAGTGCTTTGGTTCGATGTTGCTGTGTTGACAGTCCCTGTGAGCACTGTCTGCGTGAATTTAAACAACTCAACCTCTCGTAAAGTTATGACGGTTCTAGAAACTTAATGACACCGAACATAAGACATGCCAGATGATATTTACGCCTGGGTTTCATTTTAAGCAAAAAAATGTTAATTTAAAAAAGGTGTTATTTGTCCTCTACTTGGAACTGAGTAGCAAAATTGAACGCAAGCATTCTGTACACTCTGAATGAGTTTTTCCGTTCAAGCCAGTAGCCCGTCTGGCGTCTACTGGCCCGAACGGCCATAGACTGTGTCAGAGTAGTTAAGTTTGGAAGGGTTTTCTAAAGGAAGGAGTTTCTAATAACTGTTCACGGCGCTCTACAGATAGTGGCCTAATTTTAATTAAGACTTTTAAGCGATAAAAACTATTTTGTACCGAATCAGCTATATGTTTTTCAAATCTCAGGTGGCTGTTCATAAGTAATCAAGTTTCGAGCCTCATCCAATCACAAACACAAGCCATCATTCAAGGAATAAAAGAAACAATCAATTTGCATCCAATAATTAATATATTATTGTCGTTTAGTCGGCAAGACATACATTATTATACATTTGGTATTGACAATCTTATAATTGGATTTCTATATTATTTTATAATTACTTACATATAATACAGTGCGTTAAATTTATCTAACTTGACGGTATTTTTAACTGTTCTCAATTGAAATTTCACAATTATTTGCGCAAGATTTTTACGGCGATATGCACAGATTTCATTTTAAGAACTGATACTAAATATAAAACCTACTCTTATAGTTTTTTTTTCTTTTTGTCAATCTGGATAGATAAATTTGCGCACTGTTTAAACAACACTTGAAAAAAACATTAAGCTTTATAAAACTGAGCAAATGAATTACATTATTATATTAAAACAAATATTATTATTTAAAATTTCATACATAGTACAAAATGCCCAATAATCCGCAACAGCTAATACATATTTAATATAAAATAAATACATTTTTAGGGATCTTGTTGAAATCGATTTTTATACATAAAATGCATAGTCTACCATTTCGCCATATGGGTAGCTCATATTGTGTTTTAGACAAAACACAGCTCAAAGAGTATCGTTAAATGTAAGACACGTTTACTTATAACAAGGGTTCCTCATTTGTCTCAAACCCTTTCTTTATGATATCATAGACCAATGTAGTGAGATTCCTCTATGTTCATATTAATAACTAAACTGTTACTTATAAAGTGGATAATTACAAAAAAATTCGTAGTGTACCATAATAATCCCATTCCATAGCAATCTTTTCATTTTTGTCCTATTTAAGCTAAGATTTAACTAAAAATAGGTATATATATTTTTAAAAAAATTGGAATGTTTTTGTATGAAACACTTTTTACAAAACAAAACATAAGTGACGTATCCTATTTTAGAGTTTTTTTTTAAATATTTTTGTTCTTAAAATATTTATTTGTTTATTAATTATTAAAAATACATTCAGATAGGTCACTTTTGTTTATTATGACTAAACTAAATAAAAATTTATCATATTACAAAAATACATAACATAGTACCTACACATAAATAAAAATGCATTGTAATATTTTGTACTCAAAAATTAATTGCTTATTTAATTCGAACTTTTTAGAGATACCTACTTATACCAACAACTCAACAAGCGTAACAAATATCAAATGTTTGCGTTCTGTAAATTATGGCGGTTATGCATTAACCATATTATGCCAGGGTCAAGTTCGGTCAAAAGGCGGGAAAATAGATTTTTCGTCTGAAAGTTTTCAATACCGTTCTTCTAAATCGTCAAGTACAAAGTCTAGTCAAAATCCAAGTAAATCGCCAGTGCAGTCAGAGTCATTTCAAGCCAATTCATCAAGTGGACACACACTTTACTGAAACTCCCAAGGGACTTTTGGAGAAAACACAAAACTGCACGCTAATGATACGCGACATGGAGCTGCATTTTTAAGATAGCTATTTAAAATTGAACTTATATGAAACGTGTATCTTTTTGTGAAATGCAGCGCCGCGTATCGTCGCGGTGTGAACTGATTTAAATGAAAATTGAAAAAATAAAAAAAAAACAATTTTACCTCAGTGAACACATCACTGAGGTAAAATTGTTTTTTTTCTTTATGGCAAAGGTACATATAATATTTTGCAAGGAAAAATTAAAATGGACTATGAAATCAGCTTTACTAGAACTTTCATTAATAATCATACGTATGTAGTTGATACAAATAAAAATATTTATATACTTACGCGGTTACTAAAAAAAATATTTACACAATGGATAACTTAAACAACGTCGCTGTCTTTGTCTGTCAAGTGACTTGTCCAACGCATCAGACAAAGACAGTAAAGTTGTATAAGTAATCCGTTGTGTATTTTTTTATTAATAATGGGGTTAGTGGTAAAGTATACTATAGTAAGTACACACTACAGTAAATTCGCATTATTACATAGAAAAGCTACATCGTTATAACAAGTATTGTCCATTTGTGGGATTTCATTATTATATGTAACGGAATGTAAAAAAAAAAGAAAAAAATAATAATGATAATTATCAAGAATCGTTTGAAAAATACCTTAAAGCTTACCTTTGAGCTTGTATATTAAAAAAAAAACTAACGCATCTTGCATAGATGGGGGATAACTTAATTTAAGACAATATATGAACAAGTTAAACGTTGTTCTGTTTAACTATATTATGTTTATTTAAAATTAATCTGTATCTTAAGGTTATTGAAACTATTTTATTCACAATTTTGATGATTATTTGTAAACTTATACAGTTTGTTTTGATACAAGTAATATACGTTTCTTCTTATATGTTTTGGTAGTAATAGCATCTAATACTTAACTATAATCTCAACGTACTGAACAAAAAAATACAAAAATGTACAAAAAAAAATCTAAACGTTACCTAATTCTAATAAATAAGTTGTCTTTTTAGTATAAATCTAATTTAACTGTCGATTTCCTCACACATATTAGCTTAAAACTTATTTTAAGCTAACATTTAAGCTATCGTCAAAAATACTCCCGGTATTTATATAAAGGACTAAGCTTTAAGTTAGCTGGTTTTAATGAAATATATTCCTTCATTAGGGATGTTGCCTAGTGTGGAATATCGCATTTTTATAAATTAAATTTTAAAATTATTGATAAAAGATACATAAATCTAAAAGAAATAGGTATTTACATTGACGCGATTAAAAATTTTGCCCATGTCATCCTCCCAAAACGATTTGTTATGTCACAAGCTTCTATCGCCTGACATTTTGTAATGACAAATGTATGCCGGTGCAACTCGTGACGTCACAGGCCGATATATCGCTCTTTCATATTGTAAATTTAAATTATTTGTATCTTCGTAATTATTTAAGATACACGAAAATGGGTGCTAGACTGTTTATTAACATGTTGTCGAACATAGAATAGACGAAAAAATTTTTTTAGGCAACATGTCGTCTATGATAAATACGACTATTGAATAAGTATAAATTCCATTATACTTACCTAGTTAATAAATTACCATCGGTGCGAAAATCAACGAAGTATTTAAATAGTCTATCCGCGTTAAGAAGTCAGAGAATCATCCGTACTTAGGGCTTACTTTATACGTCAAAATAGTTTACTTTAATTGGTTAATGTGAACACGGCTTAAGGCTGGGACGAATCGTCAAGTCTAAAGTCTAGTCAAAGTCCAAATAAATAGACAGTGTAGTCCATGAGTCATGTCAGTCGATTCAGTAAAGTGGTTGAAGCTTTACTAAAAGTTCCTAGGGAGTTTTGGCGGGAAACACAAAATAGCACGTTTTTTGAAGTTGTACCACTTGCCCATACTTGTGCACGTTAACGAATATTTAATGGTTACCAATATTACACATTAAGAACCGAAATAACACAAATTTAAGAAAGAAATGCAAAATCCAAATGTTATATTTACCTACCACCACCTATTGAATTCCCCGGCAAAACTCCACTTGTATTATGATTTTCAACTCTATTGTTTATGTCTTTTCCCCGGTCGGAAAGATTCCTGTAGTATCGTCCCAGCATAAGGGCCATTGGTCAATTTTGACAACTGTACGCAGGATTCACGGACTTCTTATCGTGAATAGACTATAAATATTTCGACCGAGAATATTTTCGACTTTACCGTTTTTACAAACGTTACGGCAGTTATACTAACTCTAAGATTTTCCAGAGGTGTTACAGGCATACATTGAGCAAAGTAGCATTTTGTATGTTTGTCCACGCTCTACTTCTTTCAATCATTGTTTCTGAGGACGCGGCGGTGCCAATGTCAAATGTCAATATTTAATTACAATAATCCTGTGGCATCCCCGGAAAGATTTTACATATTTTTGCTCGAGCTTATAAGAACAGTGCTCATTCTATCAACAATGAGTTGGATTTTGTTAAAAGAGAATAAGTTGCCTTTATAAATTTTACTGGCTACTGAATAAATTGATTTATAGAAAAAATAAATAAATGAAATATTTGATTATATGAGCATCCTGACCATCCAACATGCAAACCGTACTAATGAACGTCGTAAGGGTCCATCGTGGGAGTCATTTTTAATTTTGCCTACAGGTTCACTTCAATTTGACACTATTAACAGGCTACTGGATTTTCAGGCTGGATGGTCAGGATTCTTAAGTGCCTTACTTACGGTCCAGCCTACAAATCCAACACCGGTACTTATAGCCGTCATTAGTGTCAATGGTGTCAATAATTTATAATTTTTACATAGTCCGCTTCAAGCCCGCGATATTGGATTTGCAGGCTGGACGGTGAGTATGGTGCTTTAGGTGAAAATAATCATGTTAAAATCGTGCCCCTGCGCACAAAAAAAGTAAGCGAACACGATTATTAAACTAAATTTGCAATAACCCTCTGCTTCAAGATGACGATTAGAAAGAGATGCAAAGGACGAAGGAAATAGTGGTTCTTATTCTACACAATACGGCCGAGCGCACACTACACGTTATATACACCCTTGAATAATAAGATTATATAAATCTTCCGAAATATTTTGTTCTCAAAAATTTCGAGCAAAATGCGAATATACAATATATATATTGATATATATTTGGTCGGTACCAATAAACATATATAAATACATCGTACAACAGTTCAACATGTAATAGGGATGTTGCCTAGTGTGGAATATCACTTTTTTTTTTAACAAACTACTTTTTTCTTTTTAAGTAACAGATTTTTAAAAATTAACTTTCAAAATTGTTCATTAAGATACATAAATCTAAAAGAAATAGGTATTTGGATTGATGCGATTAAAAATTAAAAGCAAATAAAAAATATTGCCCATCTGTATCTCGCAAAACGATTTGTTACGTCACAAGTTGCTACCGCCATACATTTTGTAATGAGATATGCATTCCGGGTCCAAACCGTTGACCTCACAGGCCGATATAACGCTCTTTCATATTGTAAATTAAATTTTTTTGTATTTTTTTACATATACACATTTTACATAGTTATTTTTTAAGCTATAGTAAAATGGTTTCTAGATTGTTTATTAACATAATGTCTAACATCGAATAGACGAAACAACATTTTTTAGGCAACATGCCTATATAAATACTGGATACCAGATATGTCTTTGTCTTGTTTACTGAAAAGAAAAAAAACATTTGCTTAGTATAATCAAATTCAAAGGCTTCTAGAAACTAGATAGAATTTTACATGTTTTAAAACACCACGCCACAGAGAACGTGTTTTTTTTATGTTTAAAATTGAATGTATAAAACATTTGCTTAATATATTCAAATTCAAAGGCTTCTAGAAACTAGATAGAATTTTACATGTTTTAAAACACCACGCCACAAAGAACGTGTTTTTTTTAAAGTTTAGAATTGAATGTATAAAACATTTGCTTAGTATAATCAAATTCAAAGGCTTCTTGAAACTAGCTAGAATTTTACACGTTTTAAAACACCACGCCACAAAGAACGTGTTTTTTTTAAAGTTTAGAATTGAATGTATAAAACATTTGCTTAGTATAATCAAATTCAAAGGCTTCTTGAAACTAGCTAGAATTTTACACGTTTTAAAACACCACGCCACAGAGAACGTGTTTTTTTTAAGTTTAGAATTGAATGTATAAAACATTTGCTTAGTATAATCAAATTCAAAGGCTTCTAGAAACTAGCTAGAATTTTACACGTTTTAAAACACCACGCCACACAGAACGTGTTTTTTTTAAAGTTTAGAATTGAATGTATAAAATGAGGGTTAATTTCCATGAAATTAAATATTTATTTTCATGGAAATTAACCCTCATTTTATACATATTTCGCTATATACTTAACAGCACACTACACAAACATTAAAACAATATAATTAACAGCTCGAATATTCGAGCTGTTAATTTTTTTTTCAATTCGTCCCTTAAAGGTGTGAAATGGGAACCCAAAGTTTGTATAGTGAAATATATTTTTTAATATTGGACCACTGGACGAATTGTTTTGAAATTTGGCAATCTGAAACATAGTTATTATGAGGTAGACATCTATTAGAAAGGACTTCATGCACGCGGACGAAGTCGCGCGCAAAAGCTAGTTTCGTAGATATATAAATAAACCTTTCGTAAAATCTCAAAGCACGTATATCAAATAATTGTTACCTTCATCTTTGGCCGCACGGAGAGCGTCAATTTCTGGACCAAGTGAGTCGCAGCATCTGAAAATAAATAAGGGAAAATGAAATAGAAAAGTGATGGCCGATGTAAGATTTTGAACCTCACTGTTGTATTTACATTATTGTGGTGACGCATTACTTTTCCGCTTGTGCTGATAACGTCATTTTTTAATGTTTTTTTTTTGGTTTCCAGTAACAAGTAAATTCATTTTTTTTATTTATTCTGTAGCTCACCAGTAATACCCCCTAGCGAGGCGATTCTCGTTTTCGGCTCCAGCAGCAGGAGGTAGACGGGTACCGCCGTCAGTATCATCAGGCAGCCCACGCCGGTCTCAGCGGGCGAGGCCAGCGCCGGCACCGCGACGACGAGGATCGTGCAGATTATGTATATTACTGAAATCAATCAGTCGATTGTTGTCAATCAATCAGGTAAGGCCGGGGCTACATTTTCCGGAATCCAGAGCACTGAAAATAGAACTCTGCGCTAGTACAATAGAGCTGTAAAATCGAACACACGAGTGTCAAGTCAAATGTCAATGTCAAATATGACAACTCGACATTCATGTGTTCGATTTTCAATTCTATTGTATTACCACAGAGTTCTAATTTCAGTGTTCTAATTTTTACCGGGCACGTCGGATTCCGGATCATAAATTCTCAGCCTTAGCAATCAGTCTTAGACGCTTCAACCCAGCCACGGTGTTATCGTGCAAATTAATGCAATCAATCAATCATTCAGTCAATTAATCAATCAATCGAGAACAAGACATCATCACAATATCCTCGTGTCAAATTGTCGTGGCCTCTCAAACACTGTTTCGCCCACCTCGTCTAACTGGGCCAATAGGGTCGCGGTGACCGCGCAGAGGCCGAGCACATGTTTTCATTCATAGCAAATTAATCTTTATCGACGAGGTCACAATGCAACGTACAGATTCTTAACACTCAAGTAGGTACCTAGCCGTGATTCTAGTGTTCATAAATATGCGCGCAAAAAATCGAATGGCGAGATAGCTATGTCGCGCAAGACAATTACGTCTTCGATCTTCAGCTCTATTGTATTAGTGCAGAGTTCTAATTTTGCTGCTCTGCATTTTCCCGGATCCGCCGGATTCCTGATCATATAGTCCCAGCTTAACTCACTCGGGAAGAACAGGTTGACTTTGATCGGCCTCTCCAGCTCGGGTTTGGTGTACCGCAGCACCGGGATGCACAGCACCGCCGCTCCTATGCTCAACTGAAATTAAAATATGAAAATAAATATGTCTCGAACTCAAAATCTACTATATGTTATTATCCGACTCAATAAATTATATAGCCTATGTTACTTCGGCTATTATTACGAATCTATTGACACAACATTTATTAAAATCGAATCAATAGTTTAAGCGCTATGGTGGAAGAAACGTTATACATAAAAATACTGCCAAATAATTACACAAGTGTCGAGTCAAATGTCAATTTCATATATAACAGCTCGACACTCGACAAAGCTCTGAATTTTCTCCGGCCTTCCGGATTCCGGACAATTTAGACCCAGCTTAACGGCGTTAACGTTGCCGTAATTGGCCAATAGTTTTGTTCAAGTTTACTGATGATGGCCATTGAAGTTGTTTATCGATGGCGAGCATTAGAAATAAAGAATATCCTCAGAATAAGAGATCCTTGAGGCCGCTGCTTCGAAGTTCTCGGTGACGGCGCAGCAGTGGGCAGTGACTGCAGCCGAATCGCGCGCAGGCGGGCGCCATAGTCACCACTTGTCAGAAATGCACTTCTGTCATGTCGAAATACTAGGCAGCGGGCTAAAACATTGCTCAAGAGGAAGTGAGGTACATATTTTGACGCAATGGTGCTCGTGACAGAGTTGTAGTGGTGGCGATGTGTGCTGGGCCAATCCCTGGGCTACGCCTATGGCTACTGACCCAGGTCGCGAAGCCGACGTAGTTGATGAGCGCGTAGATGTCGGACACGGTTAGGTAGACCAGCGACAGCAGCGCCACCGCCAGCACGGCGGCTGCGGGCGTGGCGCGCGCCGACACCATCGTCAGCACCTCCGGCATTTGGCCTTGAGCGGCGCCCGCGAAGAACAGCCTGTAATTTTTTAATTAAGAGTCAGCATGTTCTTGCAGATTTAAATATCGCATTAATCTGGAAATACATATCTTACTTCCTGCCCGTTTCCTTCCAAAGAGTAGGCATAACGTTATCTTATACTTTAAACGAGACAATCTTGTATATTATATAATATAATCGAGTATTACCATGAAATTTAGTATGCAGGGACTTTTCGGGGAGAAAAATCGATCTAGCTAAGTCTTATCTATATGTTTTTCTTTCGTCGTGTAACAATATATAAAAAAATCGACTGAATTATCGCCGATTGGCAGTTAGGTATGCGTATGTATAATTTTTGCTTTGTTTCAACTCGAAATGTGGTGGGTTCGAATCCCCGTCAAATAAGTTATTTTGTTATTCTTTTTATTTTTAAATTTTTTCAGAACTTCGAGCAAAGCTCGGCTGCCCGAATACTTTTCTTAATCATTGGTAGATTTTTTTTATGGTTGCGATAGAAAAAACTGCACTGTAAATAGAACTGTGCGCCAATACTAACTGAGGCCTTTTCACCCGTTATTGGATGATTTATACAGTATTCTCCGAGCGACGTAAACACTCTTAAAATACCTATAATTGTAGTGCCTGGGACAGTTGGTTTCAAAATATTCATTCAGGCATTCTCACAACATAGTCAGTCTAGTCCAGAGGGATTACTGGTCAATACGTCTGGGGCCAACCATGTGCGGGTTTCCTCACTATGTTTTCCTTCGCCGTTGAAGCGTCCGTATAATGTACTTGAGATCTGAAAAAGTCTCATTAGTACACGCCACAACCTGGGAATCGATCCTGCACTCTCTCGGGTGCGAATCAAACGGTCTACCCACTAGGCCACGGAGCACTAATACAAAGACCTGAAAATCTAAGTGTCATGTGTCAAATGTCAGATTTGACAATTCTACACGATTGACAGTGCATTTTTTTCTGCTCCCACAAGAAAACGCTTACGTTCCCGTAGCGTAGGTTCTGAAATCAAACTTTCCATGCAGTCGTGGGTATGTCATTCTTACCTGGACGACGTAAGCAGTATCCCGTTGACCGCACCAAACGTGGACGCAGCCACGAACAGCGGTATGGCGAGCGCGAACACACCGAACAGGCGCTCGGCGAACGTCACCGCGACTGCCGCTGAGCCCAACACCTGTAAGGCATGGACCGTTAGGCTAGGAGAAAATTCTGAGCATTGAAAATAGATGCGCTATGAATAGAGATGCGCTAGTACGATAGAATTGAAAATGGAAGTTTCGATTGACGAGCTGTCATATATGACATCTGGATTCCGGGGCATATTGTCCCAGCCTAAGAAATTATTATTACCTATGACAAACGTTGTTCTGTCTTAACAGTGAACTACAAATAAATAACTACATCTACAACCTACATCTACTGTCCAAAAAAGGCTCAACTCCGTCCAACGGGGTTTTGCCCAGAAGATTTGCAGAGCATATCGGACCGTCTCACTGAACTCTGCAATCCTGTTGGCTGGGATACTCCCTCTTGATCTCAGGATACTCGAAGCTTCGAGGCTCTATGAGATCAAGAAGGGGGTACCACACCCGGTGTTGAGGGACAGGGCGGTGGAACGAATGGCTCCAGCGATCGAGGACCCACATCCGGCAGAGCAGGAAGAGCTGAGGTTTGGGTTGGTAGACGAGGACTCTTATGCGGACGTGGTTAATAGCCACGTCCATAGGATCTATACGGACGGCAGCAAGATTGAGGGTCAAGTCGGAGCCGCACTCTCCGTATGGGAGGGTGAGGCCGAGACGAAGGCCGTCAAGCTTGCGTTGCCGCCGTATTGCACCGTCTACCAAGCCGAGCTTCTAGCGCTCCAGAGAGCATTAAGTATAGCCTGCAAGAGTGGAATGGCGAAGGTCGGTATCCTTAGCGATTCCAGATCGGCTCTCTAGGCAGTCACCCTTAGTTCCCCTCATCCCCTGACAGTGCAAACAAGGGAGGCCCTCCGAAAAGCTGCATCGCAGAGGCGGGAAGTCTCCCTGTTTTGGATTAAGGCGCACGCAGGGTTGAGAGGGAATGAGAGGGTTGACGAACTAGCCAAGGAGGCCGCGCTGCGATTGAAAAGTTGAAAACCTGACTACGATCTGTGTCCTGTTTCATTCGTCAAGCGTATCTTAAGAGAGGATACGGTTGAGGAATGGGACAGGAGATACGAAGTGGGAGGGACGGCCGGAACCACGAAGCTCTTTTTCCCAAGCGCTGCTGCTGCATACAAAATAGTCAAGAAAATAGACATAACACACCACACTACACAGATACTGACTGGACACGGCGGGTTCGCCTTCTACTTGAACCGATTCAAGTTGAAGGAGGACCCGTCGTGTTCATGTCAGCCAGGAGTTGAGGAGACGGTTCCTCACCCGTTACTCGAGTGCCCGATTTTTGCTAGCAATAGATATGATACTGAGTAAAAATTGGGCACATCGATTACGGGTGAGAGCCTGTCTTCCATCCTGGGGGGAAACAGGAGGGAAAAATTCCTTTCCTTTTGTAAGGAAATTACTGTGTACACAAATAGAAAAAACTGTGATAAATTGGTGTGATTTTAGTATAGGCTCTAGATTAAGATTTACTGTGATATTAGGGTTAAGTTGAATGTGTGTGCCGTAGTTTTATTGTTGATATTTTAATTGTATTTTTCTTTAGTGTTTTATTGGAATTATTATTATGAATATTTTTATGGAATTTATTATGATTGTGTAACTATTATTATTCGAACTATTTTTATTGACTGTATCCAATCTTATGGTACTAAAATAAGAAAAAAGTTAAGTATTAAAAAATGATTGTTAAAAAGTATAGAATAACAATATGTAATGTAAAAAGAATAAGAACTAAAAATGATAAAAAATGAAACAAAAAGAGCAAACAAACAGCCCTGATAATGTTAGGGGGACGGAAAAAAAACCTACATCTACTCCCTGCAACTACACCTGATCCCGCAATTTTTCCAATATTTCTCACCGTTTGACCTCACCTTCCCAGAACTTTTACAATTATTTCAAGCCCAAAATGTGCCAAATCGGTCCAGCCGTTCTCGAGTTTTAGCGAGACATTGGAATTACAATCCATATGTAAAAGAAGATTATTCAAACTACTATGTAGCTTTTTTGATACCTATGCAGTCGACATAGCGAGTGCAGTGTAAAAAGCATCATTAATATTGGCGGACTTATTGGCTCGCGGTTATTATTGATTGACTGATTGATTACTTCATTAATGATTGATTGAATGATGGTGTAGTTAGACGTAGTGTAGAAGGCGACGTTAGTGAATGTGTACACGATGGTGATCGCATGACGTGACACGCAGTTAATATTGCTTGACTGATTGATCAGTGATTGATTGATACCTCAGCGGGCGACAGCGTGGTGTAGAAGGCGATGTTGGTGTACGTGTACACGATGGTGACCGCATAACATGGCTCGCAGTTAATATTGACTGACTGATTGATCAGTGATTGATTGATACCTCAGCGGGCGACAGCGTGGTGTAGAAGGCGATGTTGGTGAACGTGTACACAATGGTGACCAGTGCACACGAGATGGCAATAGCTCGGGGCAGGTTCCGCACAGGATCTTTGAGCTCCTCGATGATGAAGTTAAGGTAGTTCCTGGAATTAATAATATGCAAGTTAATGGACAAGTTGCTGGCGTGTAAGGCACCATATTCCGTTTAGATCTAATTTGATATTAACGTAAGCGAAGTTATATAGTTACAACGCGCTATGCGACCAATTTAAATGTCACTTTATTTACAGTGCATTCAAGAAATACAAGGACACCAGTGGCGAACGCTGGTTCTCCTTTATAAGGAAGCCCTAGCCTGTACTACCTTCAAAAGCCTACCTTTATCGAAACTCCACGCCAAAAGGACACGTTATTTTACTTCGTTCGCGCTATCTCGCGGGAGCCGTACATTTTTTGGGATGAAAAGTGGCCTATGTTCAAGTCCGGGAGATAAAATGTAAAATGTTAGTTTCACCTTTTTATTATCATTTTATTATTATGCTAGACTAATGTATTCCACTGCTGGGCAAAGGCCTCGCCTCTTTTCCTCCATAAATCGCGATACTTCGCTATGGTCACCCAGTTCTTCAATCAATCTTAATTGATTGATTGAAGAACTGGGAAGAATTCAATCCTTTATTGCAAGAATGTGGTATACATAAGGTCTTAAAAATATTATTAACTAGGTACCGACATTATTATCAAAAGCATATTATTATTAGATAATATATTCCATAAATTTAAAATATTACCATCCGTTGTAAGCGAAGAGTCCAGAGTAGAAAGAGAGGGCGATAGACGTGACGTCACTGGTCGTTCCTTCGAAGCTAAAGTGCTGGACTTGTCCTGAAACATAAAGAGGACATTTTAGAAGCAGAAGGTACGTTTGATTACCAGTAATAGTTTTTACTATGGAAGAGTCAAAAATGCATAACAAAGCCCAGAGAATACCGGTGTAGAATAATGCGCTGTGATGTCGCCGAGTGAGTGAGGATATGGGAGGCAAAAGGACAGAAGGGGAAGGGGGTTAAGAAGATTTTCTAGTAGAATTCTATAAATAATAAAAATTAAATCAAAAGTGCTATTCAATGGGTTTCTCTATTGAATAGCGCTTTTGATTGGTTGTTGAATAAATTTTTAAACTACCGAAAAAAAAGCTCAGAAACCGGACATTAAAGAATAAGTAAAATATAAAAACCCAAAACTTTAAACATGTTTGTTTTTGTTGTGTTGTTTTGTTTTGTTGTTGTTGTTTGTGTTGTTTCACCGATGTTTTGTTTTAATAGCAAGTAAGCGGTAAGATGCGCCTACAGCCACGCCTACACACGCAATTAACAGGTTTCCGTCGCACCAGCCAACAAAGAGTGCAAATTACTTTCCGGATTCCGCACTTTGTAGTTTGCTTATTGTCAATGTATAATATATAATATATAATGTAATCACAATAAGGGACGCCGGACGTCCCGGATTTCCCGGGACCTCCCATATTTTTAATTTTAATACGTTCCACCGGGACATCGCTGTCACATAAATCGAGCGGTCTAGGGTTAAAAACTACTCACGCACACAATGCTTGCAATATCCCAAACACACTAGAGGAGCTCGGGTACGCTACACTAATTAAGAATTTAGGTAAAACTAGCTCGACCCTCAGAAAAATATAAATAAATTGTTACTAACTAATTTTGCTTTTTTGTTCCGGGTTAAAAACTAAAATTACTTTTTTTATTTTTCGTATTTTTGGCTTAACTAAACAGTTGTCCTTCATAGGCATGTATTTTTACTCTGTGCTTATAGTCTGAAATAGTCTGAAAAAAGTGTGTATGTCAGCTCCGACACACGGCTGGAATTTACTCTAAAAAAGTAAAATTTGGTGTGCAATGCAAAGCGACCGACGCAACTTCGGCTGACATCGTGTGACACCGTGACTCCCATAGATTTTCACACCCCGGGCTTTATATTATATGAAAATCGTTTCCCAAGGAGTAAACTCCAAAAAAAAACTGGCAAGTGGCAACCCTAATCACAATTCACAGCATTTACCACGTAAAAATATTGATTAATATGTATAACGTGAATTATATCATATTACATATTTTATGAATATTTCGATAGCAAAGATTTTCAGTTCAAGTTCAAGTTGATTCCGTCAACATATAAAAAGTAAGGTATTTATTTAGGCACAAAAATCATTAAAATATAATCTTCTATATACGAGTATATAAAATGCTTTGTCCTAAATGACTGACTGACGGATCAACGCACAGCCCACACCACTGGATGTAGAGACCTGAAACTTGGAGAATGTGTTCTATGTATGTCGTAGGCATCCGATAAGTAAGGATTTTTCGAAATTCTAGCCCCTAGGGGGAAAGGAGGGAGGCAAAGTATGTATGGGACAACGTGATTACTTGGTCCAATGTACTTCAAAGGAGATTGGAAAATCGCTAAACATTTACTGCCTGGTAATTAAAATACGTGGCCACAAAAAAGATGTATAGGCAAAAAAATATTTGTCATACTCAAAGTAAAAATTCATCTCATGTATGGGTGACTCTCTCCTAAACGAAAACTCCCATATAAAGAAATAATATTTTTAAGCTATTGCATAGCTTCTATCGCGGGCCTTGAGCGCGGGGACCGAATCCAGAAATTCCGTAACGAAAAAACCTCACGCTCCCCACTCCGACGGGCACGGAGGTGTGGCTTGAAGGCCGTGCATCGTCTAACGTCGTTTCAGTTCGGCAGTCTTCGACACGGCGTTGTGTGCGTGCGATAATGCTATGCAATAGCTTTACCGCGGCAGTCCCCGAGTGCCACACGTCATTTTTTGTAGGACAATTATTTTTCTGCCTAAACGTCTTCACATAAGCAGTAAATCATGTATTATACCACCAAAAATTCCATAATTGATTTTTCTAGCCATTATATATCAAACTCGGGGGATAAAAGATAATTGATTAAATATAACCTATCCTATCGTTCAATAAATTGCCCTAGTGGCAGTTTGCGAAAAAGCGACATCTATTAGTTGTGATGTCAATTACCTAATGAAATTAATAATTAGTTTGTTTGAAAACGCAATATGCAAAGAGATAAACGATAGATGTCACTTTCACGTTACGAAAACCAAAAACTTAATAATTATTTACTTGATATAAATATAAATAATATAAAGGGATCTATTTCACACCCCAAGTAACATTTTTTTTCCATAAAACTAGTACTAAACTGATGAACTATAGAAAAAGAAAAGATCTTTATACTCCAATAAAAATAAATCTATCGATTGGGCTACCAGATGGAGCTTTTACGCCTCGCTCGCCATGTAGTTAATGATGTAGCATATTTAACAATTATTAACACCTACTGTAATCATATTCTGGCAAATAAATACTTACTGTTTTTCTTACTCAAATCGACAATTTACAGCATGATAACCATAGACTATAAGATATGGTGACAACGAATACCACAGTTATGTACGTATTTTGCACATGAATTGATATTCGGAGATTCACAACTTTTTATTTCCAACTCCTAAAATATTATATTTTATTTTTTTATATAATAACTTTTTAAGTACTATTTAAAAACCACAATATATTATTATGTTCGAAACTTGGCCACTATTGATGTAAAATCGGGCAGGATTCGCCAATGTCCTTTGCATAAAGTTTCTTTAATGGATTCAATGGAAGGCGTGCTTCGTGTTTTATTGAATACATTTAAAACGGGGCTTAAAAGGGATAAAAAAACATACCGGTTGTCTGTAAAGTCGGTTTACTGACGATAGTTGAACGTGACAACGTCAACAATAACAACAACAATTATAATAATGAGGTAAGGGCAATGCGAGCTAACGCTGGTACTTGGTAACGGTACTTCGTAACGATAACGGGTAACAGGTAACGCATGAGTCATGTTTTTTCGTGCGTGCAGCCGGCTTCATCGATTTATAAGACGTTATCACGTCAAAAATCCTATTAGAATCATTTTCGAACGAACGCGAACAAAATAATACAATAATACAATACAATAATGTAATTTTTGTACCCATCTCAGTAAAATGTGTAGAAGTATGTGTAAGTTATAGAAGGATTAATATCGTATACTCAATAGTCATATGATACTGATAGAGTGATTCACTAATTGTGGTTCTGCTTTTTAACGGTGTGTGGTATGATGCAATCCTACACCGGATTTGAGTGATTTTGTCATAAGCGACCGCCTCCGTCTTCCTTTGAACTATATATATTTAGCTTTTGGATTATATTAGGCTAAGTTTTAATATAAGTACATGAGAATTTTGAGATAATAGTGTTTCATAGTAAAACATATCGCCGTCTCTCTCATACCTTAGTAATTTATCGGCAATAATGCAAAAGCATTTCATATACGACTTTTTTATAAAGTGAACTGTTTTTGTTCGAGTAATCGAACTCCAAAGTGGATAACAAGTTGCCCCCCCCCCTGCCATTTCTTCTAGAAACTTATAACTTTCCATGCTGATAGCTTGTAACTTTCCATGCTGATAGAGGCAAATTAACGAAATCGGACAAAAACTTTTGAAGTAATGTGAAAAACCTATTGCGCATTGATATAGTTTCCGGTTACCGAACCCTCCTTAGAAATGTCCTGGCATGCTCTTGGTTAGTTTTTCTCTACCAGATCCAGATATTTCTTACTGTATACCGGATCGCATCCCACATTCAACCCAATTTTTCTCCACATAATAATACTGTATATATACAGCCAGACGATCCGATCCGTCTGCTCTTATCTTATTCCATAAAACACTCGTAGTTTGTGACAGCCCTCACATATTCTCAGTACCAGCCCTAATTGAATCTTGTCCATGATGAACGCACAATACGCATGTCTCCAACAGGAATGGGCAATTTGCGGCGCTCTCAGCTATTCACTTTAAAATAACTGGGTTTTTAACCGACTTCTAAAAGGAGTTAGCTATTTGTCAGGATGTTTTACTATTGATCTATCTCATGAAAGTGCTAGCTGTGCTACCACGTTCATGAGAAATTGAATCTTAATGTTACGAGTCGGATAAAAGGAATTAATTAGTTTAAAGAAAAAAAGCATATGGATTTAATTTGGCTAGCTATAAATTAAGTAACTCTATATTTTGAGAAAGTTGGATAAACTTTAAATCAGAATTAATATATTTATTAGCACGTGGTTAGGATTGATTGATAGATTGATTAATAATTGATTGATACTCCAGCTGCAGCATGTCACAGTGTATTGTAAAAAAGCAATGTTGGTGTACTTGTTAAAATAATGTACTTACTGAAAATGGACTACTTACAATTAAATAAGCAATGAGGGTGTTTGATATTTTTTCTGCCGCTAGGGGGCAGACCCAACGCACACAAAGCGTCATCTGGAGGCGTAAGTGGTATCAAAAACGGTCAATAAGAAAGTCTTTTTCTGTCACCAGGCGACGCTCGGTAGCCCGACGATCCTTGACGTGTCACAAAGCTGCCAGATGTCACGAATTTACAAAACCCTCATTGTATTGTTGTATTTAATGTTATTTTTTTAAATCAATTACGTATATTTTGAGCATATTGAGAACTTCTGCTAGGGCACGTTTAAAAGAAAAATTATTATAATAATTTTTTAGAATGATATTTTTGTTTCAAGAGACCAAAGAGAGAGAGAGAGAGAGAGAAATAAAGGACCTACTTGAGTTTTGCCGGGAATGCCAATTACCGACGTTGTTGTATTTGTATTTCTTTACTTTATTTTACGGGCAATTGGCCCACCACACTTACCCACCACTGCAACTCCTGTGTAGCCAGGATCGACAGTGGTAAGCAACCGCAAAAACTCTTTGATATGATCTCAGGGGTGCCCGGGGGACATGCTAAATCTGTCTTGGAACCCGCAACGAAATTAATCAGAAGATTGTAGGAGGAGTAGGAAGTATTCCAGTTTCCCTCCCCAAGCAAAGCGAGACAGCGAAATTGTGATGACAAAAAGTCAGAATTAAAGGGGAAGTACCACGGGAATAACATATTTTTTTTTATGACTACAAGACAGAATGTAATTAAATGTTTTAATTTATAATATGACAATTAATTATAACGCATTTATAATGTCAAAAAAGTGTTGCATTGTTTTCAATAGTACTTATGACAAAAACGTTTGAAAACTCGGAAGTTCTTCGCGCAGCCCACGAGATCTTCATAGTACACAACCCTAGAAACACAATGGACGCTGTTCAACATTTCGATTCTTTCGTCATACCAGAGATCACACTCCCAGAGTATGTGATGAGCAGTTTGTTCATAAGGGCTACCTTCGGTCGCATAGCGGAGACGAGACTAATGTAAATCCAAAAAGTTTCGCTTTAAAGTTTCCGTGTCCTGTCAAAAATTGTGCGACGATCTATTTCTATCCATTGCTTCGAGAGTCGATCGCGTACCGAAGGGAAGAAATTATATAGGTGACGTCCTTTGATAGTGTTGTCCCACCGTTCCTGCCACTCAGAAATTAGGTTCTGTATAGAAATATCTAATGGCTCGAATAATCTAGTTATCTTATTACTCTATTTCGCGATTAAAAACTCAGGGTTAGTCTTTTTTTTTTTTATAATATAGTGTTGCACGACGCTGTATCTCTAAATCTACTGGTAGGACTCCGGCTAAGACTGGAAGTGCTTCAGTAGACAGTATGCCTTACATAAAAATATTAAGGCGAGACGTTGGCTTTGCAAAAGTTTACTACGGGCCGTTCCTATTGTGGCCTTATCTGCCCAAGCCGGTGCGCCATAGCATATGCTGCCGAGGTACGTCGCATTATAAATTATTTTTAATGTTTTAAATAAAAGGCCCATGTCGACGTTGATATTTTTGTGAAATAATAGAAATTCCTTTTAGCTTTCTCACCGGTCTGTATTATATGTTCCAGGAATGTAAATTTATTTTCTAAAATAAGTCCTAGGTAACAAAGTGACTGTTTACGTTTCACATTGATGTTGTTCAGTTTAATGCAAGGAGTTGATATTAATGAACCCTATAAAAGTACTTGAAAGGTTTTATGTGCTGCAAATTCTAATCGATTTCTGTGGCCCCAACTCGATATTACGTTGAGGCACTGTTGGCCTTGTTTTTAATTTCAGATCGCGAATTGGCTTGAATAATAAGAAAACCATCGTCAGCATAACCTATCAGAGAGCACAGAGAATCATCAAAACTTATATTCCACAAGTGCGGCGATAGTACTGATCCTTGAGGGCAGCCGCGCGTTAAGTTTTTGAAATGTGTGTAATGGGCAATGGCCGAGTTGGAGTTTTGTTACGCCGTTGCAAAAATACGAGTAAATTAAATAATAAATATTACGATAGCAGCCTCTGTTTCTTAACTTCAGTAGTAGCATTGGCCACCAGGCATTATCGAAGGCACCCGCGATATCCAGAGATATACCTACTACATATTTACACTCCGATAGATTTACTGTTTTTCTGACCTCGATTGCTGCATCCACTGTATTTCTTTACTTACCATATTTAGATATTCGTTGATGAAGGCAAGTGGTGTACAACTATTTACAAAAAGCGTGCTATTTTGTGTTCCTCTCCAAAACTCCTTAGAAACTTTCAGTAAAGCTTCTACCACTTTAATTACTGAATCGACTGACTTGACTCATTGACTGCACTGATCATTTAATTGGACTTTGACTAGATTTTGGACTTGACGATTTAGAAATACGCTGTTGAAAATTTTAACGAAATTTCTATTTCCAGCCTTTTTAATTTGACACTGGCAGTTGGTTATAAGCCGACACCATATAATTAAATAAAAAAATAACCTAACTAAGAGCATGTCAGGACATGTCAAAGGAGGGTGCCGTAACTATAAACGCGTAATAGGTTTTTTCAAATTACTTCATAAGTTACTGTCCGATTTCTTTTAAAATAATTTTCCTAAAGAGTTTTCAACATGATCTATCAGCATGGAAAAAACCGAGATCTATACACCATCTATAACTGTATCAAATTTCATCCATTTATATTCATTATTACAGAAGCTAGAAGTGCGGATAGACAGACAGACGGACAGAGCGAAACTATAAGGGTTCCTTGTGTATTACGGAACCCTAAAAAGGACCTATTTACTGTATTTCTACCAATCACAAAGCGGTCAAAGTTCAATGATAACAATACAAATATAGCATTTATCATCTTGACCTCCTCAAGGTCGCGGTCTCAGATATTTAAAATGCTGGGGGCTCGTTTCATAAGTTCCCTGACGATTCCCAGTGGCGTGTCCTTCGAATTGTTTCTACCAGTTGACTAAAATAATAGTTTTTTTGTGTAATGAAACAATTATGAAGCGCTTAGGACATAAATAAAAAGAAGGTCAAGTAGTCTATTGAATTAGGCGGGGACTATATGCTCCGAAATCCGGATGGCCGGTCGAAATTCTGAGCATTGAAAACAGAACTCTGCGCTAATACAATAGAGTTGAAAATCGCACACATGAGTTTCGAGTCAATGTCATGTACTCGACACTCGAAACATCCATTTTCAACTCTATTTCACTAGCGCAGAGCCGGTCAAAATTCAGAGCACTGAACTATTTTCCGGATTCCAGACCATATTATAGTCCCCAGCCTTGCACTTTTTGAAATTAAACGACTTTATTCGTCTCGATCTGATTCTCTTTTAGACCCCAAGGTCGTAGAATGTCAGCCGTCGTGGGATATAGAATCAAACAATCATTGCATCAGATTCTTAGCAATTTGACGAGGAAATGGGATTTTCCGAGATAAGAATTGTTTGAATGCCTGCACATTATATTTACATTTATTATCCTCTTGACGTAGAGAGCCCATGTTATGTCACAAAATTATTCGAGACGAGACAATCATATCCCGTGCCGTATATCAGCCGTGGCTGCGCCACTTACAAAATATTTTTATTATGCTAAAACTTCTTTAGATTAGATTTTTATTATATATACACCCATTACCCAGGAACAAAGAAAACTTTTTAGATCCTTCGGCGGGATATGCCAAACCATACCGCCACCTTCGGATTGAGCACCAAGTAACAACGCGCTCAACCACTGAGCCACAGACGTCGTCAAATATTAAGCCTGTACAATATACATACGACGTACCTCTGCACAGCTGGTATATACCGGCGATAATGATGATGAATAGCGCCACGAGCTTCGCGTACGTGAACCAGTCTTGCACCCGCGTCGCCGCGCGCACTGACCAGCAGTTCACGAACGTCAGCAGCACTGGGGAGAGACCAGGATAAAGAGTTAGTCTAGGGTATATACGGATACAGAGCGTAGTCCAGGGTAGAGATATAACGTCAGCAGCACTGGGGAGAGCCCAGGGCAAAGAGTTAGTCTAGGGTAGGTATATACGGATACAGAGCGTAGTCCAGGGTAGAGATATAATGTCAGCAGCACTGGGGAGAGCCTAGGGCAAAGAGTTAGTCTAGGGTATATACGGATACAGAGCGTAGCCCAGGGTAGAGATATAACGTCAGCAGCACTGGGGAGAGACCAGGATAAAGAGTTAGTCTAGGGTATATATGGATACAGAGCGTAGTCCAGGGTAGAGATATAACGTCAGCAGCACTGGGGTGAGACCAGGATAAAGAGTTAGTCTAGGGTATATACGGATACAGAGCGTAGTCCAGGGTAGAAACTACAAACAGTGTAGTTTAGGGCAGAGACAAAGTATAATCCAGAGTAGAGACTACAGATTAAAAAAAGAGGGACAGATAAACAGCTACATAGTTAGCTTTCGATTTGATACGGTATGTCCACGACTGTGTAGAAAAATTGTGGGCCGTTGAAAAAAAAAACGTAAATATTTTCAAATCTGGAACAATTTGGATCGTTTTAAGAGAGGTGTTTCTCTTTACGTAAGTATATATATTTTCTACTATGCGGTAGAGACATAGAGAAGTGCCAGGGGTGATCCATAGAAAGTAGTCCTGAATATTAAAATGTCGCTTTATATAAGATTCATTAGAGATATCGTCAATTACGTGTTAAACTACTAATATTAAAGTGTTAAATCTTACGTATACAGCATGCGGCCAGCAGCCTAGTGGAGTCCTCCGGCGGGTCGCACTCCGGGAAGATCGGCTTTAGCACATACGTGGAGAATGTTAGAGCCACTATAGCCTGGGGAATTAATTATTTGAAAAATACAAAAATCCGACTGCGTCTATATAATTATAAGGATGCCGGAATGCCGGTTAAAATTCAGAACACTGAATATACTACTCTGCACTAATACAATAGAGTTAAAAATGGAAGTTCCGAGTGTCGAGCTGTCACGTCTGACATTGATATTTAACTCGACACTCATGTGTTCGATTATCAAATTGTATTAGCGTTCTATACAGAGTTCTACTTATAATACTCTGAATTTTCACCAGTGTTTCTGATTCCGAAGTATATTGTCCCAGCTTAATTATTTTTTTATAATTTTGATGTAGCTAGTGTCATTTTTAAGACTAAGACGGATCCATTAATACCTGTCAAGCTCAAATGCGATTGGTCGCATCTCTCATTGTCTCTTCTCATTATCTGAATATCTTTTAACGTTTAGGCTCTAGAGCGGCCAAAAAACATAACCCTCCATCTTAAGCAGTCGGATAAAAAATAGAGTTGTGTTTACCTTGTGTTCATAATAATATAGCTCAAAGTAGTTGTTAGTAGCCAGTCAAGATATAGAACAACAGTCGGTATAGTCCCTTGCCTGTCGCGCATGCACATTTACAGTCCGTTAAGACTTATTTTATCTCGGAGTTACTATAAAAGTGATCTTTATCGCGTCAGCATAAAGGTTTTGTCAGAGGTGAAATAATTCTTGAGGAACTGTGCATTTGGATTTTTTTTTCAGAGGTTGCAAATGATATTTGATAATGGTATTTGATAATATGAATAAAATAATATTATTATAATATTACGTAATTGATAAATATCATTGATCATCGTATTTACTAGTTAAAACTAATTTATATAGAGACGAGGATTGAGACAAATGAAGTCTTATAGTACGATACGTCAACTGATCAAAACGTAAATATGTAAATTTATTTTGTCTCAAACCTCAATCCTGCTCTTTTCTTTAAATGAGATAGGTATACAGTTTATTAAGACATCTCTTTCTAGACGAAAAAATGTAAAATTAACTCCATCACTTAAAAAATATTTTATACTTGATGTTGTCTACGACTTCATGCGCGCAAAAGGAAATCTCGAGGGAACCGTAGTTACATTATGCTGCAATTAAAAGTAGCCTATGTCCTTCCCCGTGGTCTATTCTATATCTGTGCCAAATTTCATCAAAATCGGTCCAGTAGTTTCGGAGTCTATTCTTGGCAAACAAACAAACTTCCCCTTTATTTTATTAGTATAGATATAAGACAGACCGTACTTATTAAATACTCATAACTTACAATTTATACCTAACATAAAATGTCAACCAAAAACTATGAAAATACGGTTATATAATATTTTTCATAATATTTCACCATATTATATTAAAAATATTGATTAATTATAAGTTACAACTATTCGCTTGATCTTACAAATTTATAGGTATGTGTAATGAGTCCCATATACTATACGATTTCATTATTATTAAACAAGTAGATAGTATTATTTTAATAATTTTATTTTACAAAAACTGACTCAGATGACAGAGCTTTAACTAGTCATTAAAATAAATAATTATGTCTTTTCTATTTGAGACGAATCTAACGCAGAGCAAAGGCTGGGTCCTGGGTCTATGATTATGATCCGGAATCCGTAAGGCCGGGGAAAATTCAATTTATTGAAAATAGAAATCTGCGCTTATACAAACAGCAACAATTTGTCTCTACCCTGGAAGGTATTCTTAGCAAGATTTTAACATTCGGGTTACAATCGCGAGGAAATCATTCGTTCAAATAAAGCGACATTGCTATACACAGGAAAGTTCTACAAAATTCAATTTGTTCAAATCCAATGGCTCTATTTTCCCCGGCCTTACGCGTCTCGGATAATATGTATACTCCCAGTATACTCCGGAATATTCGAAAGTCCGTAGAAAATTCAGAGCACTGAATATAGAACGCTGTGCTGATACAATATAGTTGAAAATCGACCGACACACTAATAGGTTAAGATCGATTGCTTTTACATTAAGTAGTAGGCTTAATCAGTAGCGGCATTTGGGGGGGGCGATTGGGCGACCGCCCGGGGCACCGGATAAAAAGGGGCGCCGCAGTACTTTTCCGCTCGCTCAGTGAGTTAGACCTACATACTCGTAAATTCTCTAAATGGAGCACTCAAACAACTTCCAATTACAAAAAAACACTGAATACTATTAAATGTTACAATTATTTCTTTTCTTTCGTCACTTTAATGTAATATTTGCAGTATGAAATCGTCATTCTTTTTTTATCGCCCAGGGCGCTGGTAATGCTAAAACCGGCACTGGGCTTAATCGTTGTTGAAATCGGGGCAACCGCCGACCTTATACACGGTTGTCCCACATGAATATCGATATTTGTGTTCTCCCATATTTCGGATTCCGTAATAATAGCTCCCCCCCACACCAATTTCGGTGACGGTGGCCGGATTACAATGAAACTAGGCTAGCCACGCAGGAGTTATTTTATAGTGCCCAAGAATATAGTGCTCTCGAAACCTACCGACACGACTGGCGAATGGCGAGAGATCAGGCGCAGGACCTAATTTATTCATGCCCATCCGACGCATGGAACATGTCTCTTGTCAAACAACCAAACCTGAAAACAATTTTTTTTGTTGCTCCAACGCGGAAATCAAACCCTCGACCTCCGAATCGAGAGCTCTAAACCACCGGACCACGGAGGCTGATTAGATTTTTTTAAAGGGTTCCGTATTACTACAAGGAACCCTTATAGTTTCGCTCTGTCCGTCCATCTTTCTGTCCGTCTGTCTGTTTGTCTATCTATCCGCCCTTCTAACTTCTGTAATTATGAATTTAAATGGCTGAATTTTACTGTGTATATATATTTCGGTATTGCCATTATAAAAATAATAATATTTCTATATTTTAGGGATCACGCATCGCATATGTGAAGTGGGGACGAAAAATATTTCATTCTACCCCTTCGTATGTGGCATCGTCGAATAGGTCTGTAAAGGCAAGGTTTTGTATATGCCTTTTTTACAAAGTTTTCGAGGAATAGGCTCCTCCAAAGTGGTTTTTTATAAGTTGCCCCCCCCCCCCCGGCATTTTCTAAACTATAGGATGTCCCATCTAGAAACTTATAAGTTTCCATGCTGATAGATCATGCTAAAAACTCTTTAGGAATATTATTTAATCGAAATCGGACAGTAACTTTTGAAGTAATTCAAAGAAAACCAATTGAGCGTTGACATATTATAGTGTATTCTGTATTACTGTGTTGGGAGTTACGCAACCCTCCTTAAACATGTCCTAACATGCTCTTGGTTAGGTTATTTTCATTAGTTATTGTGGGCTAATGCTTAATTCAGAAGCGATCTAAATTACGAATCTATCTGGCCATGTCGAATGACCTTGCCACTTTCTAGCTAGCGGTTACACTTGCGAAAACTACGGCTTCGACCTTGTTACGACATCTGATCCGATTGTCTCAATTAAAAAAAAATATTTAACAATTACAGCCCTAGATTAAGTGGTATCATGTTTGACAACCCCATCTAAATTATAAAATGATCTATAGATAGGGTTGTCAAAAATGATAAAACACCTTAAGTTAACAATAGATTAGTTGTCAATATAATTAGTATTTTATGCCCTGGATTAACACATAGCCTACTTTTTGTTATGTCCTAGATTAACAGATGTGCTACTTTTTGTCCCGAGAAAGTATAGTGTTCCGTGGGTACACTGTACTTTGATGCTGTTGGCGACTAGTTTTAGGCATTGTATTCAATGCCTAATAATAATAATAATAATAGCTCCCCACACCGATTTCGGTGACGGTGGCCGGTTTCATTGAAACCAGGCCAGCTACGCAGTAGTAACTTTATAGTGCCCAAGTGTGTGCGCAGTACACAAGAGCACTCTCTCTCCCATTTTTACTCTCGCAACCCACTGGGACGTATAACCGACACGACTGGCGAGAGATCAGGCGCAGGTCCGACTTTTTACATGCCCATCTAACGCATGAATCATCTTTCTTGTCAGACAATCAGGTGATCCGCCTGGATTGTCCTAACTAAACTTGGAAACAACATTTTTTGTTGTTCCTTGTTTGATGCGGGAATCGAACCCACGACCTCCGAGTCGAGAGCCAAGCTCTAAACCACTGGACCACGGAGGCACGAATAATTGTATAAAATATATACAAGGACGGATTACATACATTGCCTGTAACATAATAATATACAAGAAAGAGAAAGCATAAGATTTAATCTAAACGTTTACAAAAAATGTCGACCAAATTAATGTGTACTTCTATAATGTACGCCTGACAAGTGACATTTAAATTAGTAGTATTAAAGTACAGTATCGTCTTTTTGTTTACAAAAATATTAAATTGGATCTGAACAGAGTATGGAGTCATTTACATTTCTTAAGCATAATAAGCGTTACCTGCGAGCACGGGCGCACGATCATACACTCTATCCACAGCCGGATGAACGCGGCGAAGGGGCCGAATGTCTGCATGATGTAGGCGTAGTCCGCGCCGCTCTGCCGGATCATGGTGCCCAGCTCTGCGTAGCAGTACGCGCCCACCTGCGAACAAAGAGAATCCGCCCCTGTCATATACTCGGCAATCATCGTTTGTCGTCATACGGACCGACATAGCGGAAATATAAGACTGGGACCATTTGTTCGGATGGAATCCCGCGGGCCCGGGAAAATTTAGGGCCGTAAAATTACGAGGGCGGGTCAATAAGTCCGTGACTTTTGGAATAAAACACAGATTTTTTGATAAATAAATCATTTTATTTTTCAACGTAGTCCCCCTTGAGCTCTATACACTTTGTCCAACGCTTCTCCAATTTTTTTATCCCTTCCAAAAAATATGATTTGTCGAGGTCCTCAAAATAGGCCTTTGTTTGCGAGATGACTTCATCATTGGAGTCAAATCTTTTTCCACCGAGCCATTTTTTCAGGTTTGGGAACAAGAAGTAGTCACTCGGAGCCAAATCTTGAGAATAGGGTGGATGTGGGAGCAATTCATAGCCCAATTCATGGATTTTTGCCATGGCAACTGCACATGTGTGCACCCTTGCATTGTCTTAGTGAAAAAGAACTTTTTTCTTGGCCAAATGAGGTCGGTTTTTTTTTCAAATCCTCATTGAAGCGGTCCAATAAGTTGGCATAATATTCCCCATTAATTGTTCTTCCCTTTTGAAGATAGTCAATGTGGATTATCCCACGTGCATCCCAAAAAACAGTCGCCATAACTTTATTGGCTGACAAACCCACCTTGGCCTTCTTTGGCGCCGATTCACCCTTAGAAACACACTGTTTTGACTGTTGTTTGGTCTCTGGTGTATTGTGATGGATCCATGTTGATGCCTATGGCTTCCACAATCTCTTGCACTTTTAATCTTCGGTCGGCCAACACCATATCGTGAATTTTTTCGATTGTTTCGGGTGTAGAGACCTCAACTGGGCGTCCAGGACGTTCGGCATCTTCAGTGCTTCTACGGCCACAACGAAATTCAGTAAACCACTTTTTTACCATTGAAATCGATGGTGCAGAGTCCCCATAGTATTTATCAAGCTTAGCCTTGGTCTCGGTAATGGTTTTTTTTCGCAAAAAATAATGCTTAATAAGCACACGAAATTCACTTTTTTCCATTGTTTCCTTAAGTTACTGGATAGTCTGATAAAGATAGCTGTAAAACACAAACTAACTGACGCAGCAAGTTCAAATTTTGATAGGAGTCAACTGACAGATGCCTGTTGACAGGAGTAGTGTTGCTTTTTCAGTAAGGAGGTTAGAAATTCAAAAAGTCACGGACTTATTGACCCGCCTTAGTATTATTATTACATAAATAAATAATTTATTTTATGGTTTTCTTATATTTCAAAAAGAAGATTTTTTTATTCATATATTTTTTTTATCTAGCACTTTTACTTTTTTATTTCTTTATTATCAGAATTCCTGATGATACTGTTTACAATTTGATGAAAAATACCACACCGAAAACCTTTATGCCTACTACAGACAATCAGCAGTCAAAAGTATAAGAATATTCTAATTGTACAGAAAAAGTCCCTACAAACTAACTAAACTCCACTACACTAAGTAAAACCCCCCGGTGCTTTGTCAATTAAAAATTAAACAAATTATCTGCTGTTAAAATATTATTTTTATTTTTTTATTTTAGCCGCAAACCGAAACCACACTGTAGGTATAATTGAGAATTGAGATGTAAATAATATGTTTTGATAAATGATAGCCTCTTATCGTACATGTGCAGTCTGTTCGATAACACTGGTGTCAACATCGACTAATTTCCATTTAACTAATTACAATTAATTACTAGTTCTCACATGATGCGATTCGTTCCATTATTACAATCACTAAAAAATTTATATAGTCTATGTTACCGCGGGCTATCATTACGAAGTGAACACCTCGTTCATTGAAATCGGATCGATAGTTTAGGCGCTACGGTGGAACATGAATACATACATACATAGACCGCCAAAATCATTACCCTTTTGGCTTCCTTTTGACTTCACCAAAAATATTTAAAATATTTAAAAAAATATTTTTTTTTTTATAATGAAATCAATTTTCCAGAACCATTTCAAAATTTTCCATGTTTTGCTATTATGCATGTATCTTAATGCGTGGCATTAAGGTTTATTTTATTTGGTCACTGTCTGGATATATTGCACAAAACATTTCAAAGGCATTTCTATATTATGCTCCGGAATCCGGCGGTCCTGGTAAAATTCAGAGCACTGGAAATAGAAACCTGCGCTAATACAACAGAGTTGAAAATGGAAGTGTCGAGCGTCGAGCTGTCATATTATAATTATGACATTGACATTTGACTCAGAACTTGTGTGTTCGATTTTCAGCTCTATTGCACTAGCGCAGAGTTCTATGTTCAATGCTCTGAATTTTCCCCTTCCGGTTTCCGGATCATTACAGTTCCAGGCTTAGAAATGTTTTGTGCAATAAATCCAGGCAGTGACGCGAGGATTATGATATGATATAATAGCTTTCCCCACACCGATATCGGTGACGGTGGCCGGTTTCATTGAAACCAGGCCAGCTACGCAGGAGTTATTTTTTAGTGACCAAGTGTGTGCGCTGTACACAAGAGCACTCTATCTTCCTTTACACTCGAAACCGAGTGGGACGGATAACCGACACGACTGACGAGAGATCAGGCGCAGGTCCGACTTTTTACATGCCCATCCGACGCATGGATCATCTTTCTTGTCAGACAATCAGGTGATCAGCCTGCATTGTCCTAACCATACTTGGAAACAACATTTTTTGTTGTTTTCTGTAATCGAACCCACGACCTCCGATCGAGAGCCAAGCTCGACCACTGGACCACGACGGATGATGATGTGCTTGTAACTCGTGATTTGCCATTACCTCCGACATGCTCTTCTAGACACTACACCTAGTAATATCATGAATGTGGTTGACCGCAAACTATACTTTATTATCTTATAGTCGATCTGAACACAACTCACCTGATACGTCTCATTCCATTTTTTCTATATCTAAGCGCTAACTTAGAATTATAGGATTCACTACAATAATAATAATAATGAATTAAACAAATATCTAAACTATTTATAGAGAGAGAAAGAAGGCAAATACGACTGAGAGTTGTAGTATTATTATGAAGATTGTTGATAAGTTAAGAATCAATCCCTTGTTACTTCAGGAATTTCCCAATGGAGCATGTCATACTTATTTTGTTGTTCAGACTTCAGCATTTGCGTTTGTCCCTAGAGAAGGTAATTAATTTGCTAATTTAAAATTTTACAACCTACTTCTAAAGAAAGATATTATTTGACGACCTCTGTGGCTCTGTGGATGAGCGCGTTGGTGCTCAAGCCTGGGGTCGCGGGTTCGAATGCCGGCGCGAGAATAAACAGTTTTTTTCGTCCTGTCCTTGTGTTCCTGGGTCATTTCCTGGGTAAATATGTGTATAATAATATAGTAAAAATGTTAAATATATGTACAATATAAAAGTATAAATAAAATATAATATTTTCTGTTGTCTGGTCCCCGTACCACAAGTTCTTCGAGCACTTAGCACGGGGCCAGATTGAGGCGGTTTGAAGCGTCCATAGGTCGTTACATCATCGAACCATCCCATTCATGCCGAAGCATTACGCTTCCATGATGCGTCACGCTGCGCGGTAGACGAGTTAAGTTTATTATTGTATATCTCTCTGACGCTCTCAAACGCTTTAAAGTCCTTGACCCTTGTCATTCTATAAAGTATGTGAGATACAGCATGTGATTTTAGTATCCCTTAACTTTAATAAGCGTTTGAGATTTCAGCCGCTAGTGCACTTACCATACTAAACACCCCCGATGCTATCCACACCAGCAAACTGGCGTTCACCGAGCCCGTGTACTTGAGCACGCCGGTCGGGCTCACGAAGATACCAGAACCAATGATGGAACCCACTATAACCGTGCATCCATTCAGTAACGACATCTTAGCCTCCAAAGCGCCGCCATCTTTGTTTTCTGGCTGTTCGGGGTCGGATTTCAGCGTGTCTGTGTCTTCGGGCTTCGACCTGAAGAAAAAAGGACATTCGCATTTCGGAATAAGAGTGTTTGATGTTTTCTCTGCCGCTAGGGGACAGACCCAACGCACACAAAGCGTCATCGCTCACGCCACCAGATGACGCTTTGTGTGCGTTGGGTTGGTTGGCTTTGTGGTATAAAAACGGTCAAAAAGAATTTTCGATTCTTTTTCTGTCACCAGGCGCCGCTTGGCAGCCCGACGGGCCTTGTCGTCATGTCACGAATTCAAAAACCCTCATTGGGTAATGCTAACACACACAAAGGACAGCGTAGCTAAATTACGCGCATTTGTAGGCAAAATTCATAAATGACTAATGACGGCCGTAAGTACCGATGCTGGATTTGCAGGCTGGACCGTGAGTGAGACGCTTAATTATTGCAAATGTCGTCGTATATCCTTCTTCCTGATTTGTAGGGTGGTGATTGTGTCACTTTAAGAGGCATCCTGACCATCCAGCCTACAAATCCAGCAGCTAGTCAATAGTGCCAAAGAAAAAAAACATTGGAACACGCGACAACCTGAGACCGCATCTCGAGTACGAGTCACTAGGCCACGGACGCTATATCAGTAGGAAATTGACATACGTACAGATACACAACATGCGACTTTCATATATGACATTATCAGTCCATTATCAGATGACCCCTGGCCCCATGGCCGTAGTTGACGATTGCGAGTCACGAGGTTTTGGTCAATAGATAGTGTTTGTGTGTTTAAAACTAGAAGTCGCCAAATCGAAATTCACCTAAAATAATTCATATAATTTTAAGTTTGAACTTTAGAAACGTTCTTCAGACTCTTAGATAGAAAATAATATGTGTCAAAGTACTGTTGTAATCTGTAAAAAATCAAGTGTAACAAAATTGTATCTAATATCAACGCACGGTAGAGTGTGTCAATAATCTGAGCTAGTGTGTCGTTGTTATTTTTATTAATTTTGTGTATTTCTAAGCATTATGTAAAAAATATTAGCTTTCTGCACACATTCTCATCATAAACTTTAACTGTGCCAAATTTTATTCTCCTCCGTTCGCACAACTCTCGTAAGACTGTACTTAAATTTTTTCATTCATGTATCCTACCACTGTTATAAAATATGTGAAAGTTTTTGTATGGATGGATGGATGGATGGATGAATGGATGGATGGATGTTTGTTACTCTTTCACACAAAAATTACTGAAGGGATTTCGATGAAATTTGGTATTGGCATGGTAGTAGTTTAAGCTATGGATTAAAACATAGGATACTTTTTATCCTGAAAAAGTACAGTGTTCCCGTGGGATACTGTATGTATACACGTCCGTGTGCATGATTATAGTCGTACATATCCACCCTAACCAATTCCTCGTGGGCAGCAAACAGTAGTTTACAGATAGCATTTACTGCAATAATATTGGAAATAGAGCCATTGGATTTGAACAAATTGGATTTTGTAGAAATCTCCTGTGTATAGCAGGCATAAGGCAATACTGTCGCCTCAGAGCATCCAACCAATTGTCGCTTTATTTGAACGAATGATTTGCTCGTGATTTTTATCCGAATGTTACAGAACTTGAACTATTTAATAGCACGAACGTCTACTTCGTAAGTAAATTTTGCTTCACGTATTAATATAATTTTCTTGGACGTTGCTACCACATGTTGCTGTAACATCAAATACTAAAAACAAGAATAAAATAAATATTTATTTTCTATAGGAGGAGCGGGGGGAAGGCTTTTATCAAATGTTTTGCTGTTTTGTACGGAACCATTCGTGCGCGAATAGAGAGGCGACCTTGTGCAAAGAAAACTATTCAGAAACTAGTCGAGCAGGAACTTTGCCGATATTGTACTTCTGTAGCCGGCTAGCCGCTATAATAGCAAAATATATTAATAAAATGCATGTATTTTTTTTTTCAACTTTTGATAAAACAATCAAATTTTGGATGTCAAAAAAAACGAATATGGAATACTAAATTACCAAGTTGGTGAAAGAATGTAAGTATTTCATTTTATAAAAAGTAATATGGGTGTCCTTTTATAGGTTTCTGGGGGTGCTCATTACAAAAATCATTCATTTTGCAATTTAAAAATGGCGATTATTTATATTTATGTAAAATTGATATGAGTGTCGTCTTCGAGGTTTTTAGGGGTGCTGAATACAAAAATGATATCCATTTTGAATTTCAAAGATAGCGGACATTTATTTTTATCAAAATGAATCGAGGTGTCTTTTTCTAGGTTTATAGGGGTGTTAATTAAAAAAAACATTTTATTTTTTAAATTTCAAAATGGCGGATGTATATCGCGCGTATCTCAAAGTAGGCATTGCCTTTTTTTCTATAATCACTTCTATCTCGAAAATGGCATGACGGGCATGCACCCTACTGAAAAAATAATGAAATTTAATTTTCGTATTATTCAGCACCCCCAAAAACCTTGAAAAAGACACCCATAACAAAGGAAAACAAAGTATCCAAATATGTGATTTTCCATAGCCTGTAAATTGAATTTTTAGCAGCCATTAATTTATCAACCCAATCTGGTTTTATAGCTGCTTACATCGTTTAATGGTGGCCAACTCTTAAATTAAGTCACCGACTTATAAATTTCGGTGCCAGTTTGGATTCAATTTCGCCACCTTTTATTTGCCGATTTTTGTATTTTTTGTCGGCTGAGTGCTTTCGCCAGCTTAGTAATTTAGTCGCCAACATATTAATTAGCTGCCAAATTCAGTAATACAGTATGCTAATGTGCATTCGCCAACTTATTTTTTATTCGCAAGATTAATTATATCCCTTAATAAAATAAATAATATAAAATTTTAAAAAACCCGACTGTAAAGGCCGAAACAAGATTGGGCTGAAAGCCTAAGTGAAATAATTTACATTATATTTGGTAACAGGCGGGACCCATTTATTTTTATACGATTTATCATTTACAAATAGGTCCCGCACGCTACCAAAATATATAACGTCAATTATTTCACATAGGCTTTCAGCCCAATCTGGTTTCCGTCTTTTGAGGTAGGTATATTTTTTGCAGTCGGGTTTTTTTAAATTAATTATTTTATTTTAGATTTTTTAGTTTATTCGACACACACTTGGTCGATTTAAAGCAAATGCATTCAAATAGTCGTATACTATTTGAATGCATTGAGTACAAATTTATTCGAATTATTTAATTAAAATGGTTGTTATTATTCCTGATTAAATTTAAATTGAAACATGGAATATGTATATCTTCGAAATCGCATATTAATTTCCTTTATTTTGATACCCTACTCGATAGGTTTAGTTAAAAAAAAAATGAACTACTTACAATTTGGCGTCAAAACCGCCATTTTGTAATTTTTATTGAAATTAGCTATCTGAGGACACTTGGGTTTTTGAGACAAATCTAAGAATCTATGTCAGAAAATCTATCTTCTCGTCGAGAAATCTATCCGACTCGCACCCGACCGGTTTTTTTTTATTTTTAAACAATTTTGAAGCCATTAAACTTTTTTCACAAACCCTTATTATCGACGGATTTAGGGTGCAAATATAGTTCATGACAAAAAAAAAGCTTTTCGATCGAAGCTTTTAAAACACATGTCAATTTATATATTGTAAAGTGAGGCGGCCCTATCACGTGTCCTTGTGGTACCCCTTTTTATTCCTTTCATTCCTTTGATGTCCGGCACAAAGCGTCTGGGAACACGCTTTATTTAATCCTCTCAGAGTGAGTAGGACTTAAAGAGTAGGGCAACATACTAAAATCGTGTAATACCAGTAAGTATATATATATTATCATGGACCAATAAATATATTTCTCCATGATATTATATACACTGGGCATATCCTACTAATATTATAAATGTGAAAGTTTGTGAGGATGAATGGATGCCTGTTCCTCTTTCACGCAAAAACTACTGAACGGATTTTGATGAGATTTGGTATGGTAGTTGTTTAGGCTCTGGATTAATACATAGGCTACTTTTTATCCTGAAAAAGTACAATGTTTCTTTGGGATACTGTATTCACGCGGGCGGAGCCGCGGGCATCAGCTAGTTACATAGGCTTACTAAACTGCCAATCGGACTGACAACAGAGTCGAAATAATTGATACTCTCGTCGGGCGTATATACTATACTATATACTACTAGAGAAAAAACATGTGTAGCTTAAAATGCGTAGTTGTCAAGGCACCTGTTCCCTCTAAAAAGGCCGGCAACGCACCTGCAGCTCTTCTGATGTTGCGAGTGTCCATGGGCGACGGTAGTTGCTTACCATCAGGTGACCCGTTTGCTCGTTTGCCCCCTTATTTAATTTAAAAAAAAACCCAGGACCCAGCTAGATCAATTTTTCTCCCCCAAAACTCCCTGTATACTAAATATCATTATTATACTTGCATCCGTTTTCGAGATTACGATTATATAATATATATATGAGACAAGATTGTCTCGCTTAAAGTAAATGATTTTTAACCCCCGACACAAAAGACAGGTTTGACGTGTCTGTCTGTCTATATGTCTGTGTGGCTGTAATTTTGTTTATTGCTTAATAAATGTTCACTTTTTTCTATATAAAAGAAACAGCAAATAAGCAGACGGATTGCCTGATAGTGGGCGATCACAGCAGTATATACAGCAACACTAATTTAAGTACAGAATAGTAACAAAATGTTTATATTGCCGTTTGCCTTGATAACACTGGACCCATTAAAAAATCAACATTTAAGTGAGGCTCCCATGCAACAAACGTGTTTTTTCCCGTTTTATACGGCACCCTCCGTGCGCGAGCAAAGCGGAACCCTTCGTGCACGAGTCCGTTTCGCGCTTGGCCGGCTTTGTTTTAATCAATTTTGAAGTCGTTAAACTCTTTTCACTAATCATTTCGTAACCTCGTAGACGCGCTACGGCAGCTACGAATTTCGTAGCTCATTTTTGTAATAGACAAAGAGGCCTTGTCGACAATGCGGTATTTTCCTGTAATTTTTTTTACTACATAAATGAATAGTGCTCTGAAAAATAAGATAATAATCGAAATTTTCAAAGATATTGCGGATTGTTTGAAACACTTTTGCGAGTCTCGTGAAAACGCCCCTTAAAAAAGTCGTGCTAGCAGGTGACGTCACACGCTAGTAATGTTGCTACGAAATGTGTGGATGGCCATATGCACAAAATAAAAACTATAATCCGACAACATAAATCATATAGCATATGTCACCCGGGATATTATTGCGAATCTATTGACATTTGACTACTGGTCCGATTTTAATGAATGAGGTGTCAATAGGTTCCTGATCCTATTAATATTATAAATGTGAAAGTTTGTGAAAACTCACGCAAAAAGTACTGAACGAATTTTTATGAAATTTGATATGGTAGTAGTTTAGGCTCTGGATTAAAATATAGGCTACTTTTTATCCCGAAAAAGTACACAGTGTTCCCGTGGGATAGCTGCTATATTCACACAGGCGGAGCCGCGGGAATAAGCTAGTAAATAATAATGGCTTGGTGAAAACCAAGATGGCGTAATTTTTAGTTTATGAAGATTTTTCTGTCGAATGTACGTAATAGCCTTATCTTGAGTTTTGAAATCTTTGTACCTTACAGACTGACATACATATTATATATCATAATAACCATTTTGGTCAAACGTCACCCAGCGTAACGTCATATTAAGCTCCAGAATATATATTAAGCTCTGATAAGCGCAACGAATTTTTATCTTTAATCGTCGAAGCATGTAAATATCTTCTTATCTTAACATGTAACTGCACATCTACACATGTCTGTAAATCGTTGGTAAGTACAGTTTGTGCGGTGCGGTGCGTACTGCCTACTCAGCAAGGCTAGACTGGAGAAATGCCACGGCCTCGCAGATAACTGGCGTGCAACCTCGGTTGTTTCGTCGAGCGTGAAGTTACCGGTGGCCCAAGGGTATATATACAGGGTGGCCAAAAAGTCGTGGCTCAAACGAAACAGGGAGATAAAGGAGGTAATTTCCAACAAAAAATCTTTCTCCAGCATGGCTATAACTTCATTGCACGAAAAGATATGAACTATTTTTGTTTTTTCAATGAAAGTACCGAGTTTTTTTACAATTTAATCAGTAAAAAGTTAAAATGATTAAAAATAATTAAAAAAAAGCTATTGTATTGACTCGATTTTGTATCAATACTACAAAAATGTATTGCAGCTCTTGGTATCAAACTTAACGAGCAATTAATGTTTTTCCGTAAATATTGATGCGTTTCAAAAAATTACTTCTCACTTTAAGAGCACCATTTGGAAAAAAAACGTATTACGGAAAGGTGACCCTGTATTAAAAAAAACTTGCCGGTTTAATGCTGATTAAAATGAGGTACAACACTTTACTTTTTGATCTTTAGTTTTGGTTTTATGATCGTTTTTTCATACCAAGGTGCAAATTTCATTAAATGAGCCTTATTTTTAAATTTAACGATTTATCTTTTCTAGGAAACGAAAGGGTCATACAATACAAACAACTCTGTAAAAACACTCGATACAAAGGAATTGTGCCTTTCTTTCACACTAACCATTTAATCCTTTGTCGAAAAAGGTCAGAATACCCGTCTTAGTTCAGGTAGTAGAATGCCGGGCGAAGCAGAGCGGGAGGGGTAGAAGCGCGTGAGTATCTTTCTTTGTTTAGTGTCTCACTCACTTTCTGGATGTGACTACGCACACTTATTATTTAAAATGGCTGCTGCGAGGAGAGCATACACCCAACGGGAGTATGCAGAAATGCATTACCTCTATGGTTTTTGCGACGGTAATGCTCGCGCTGCTGCCAGAGAATATCGACAACGCTACCCTAACCGAGACCGTTTCCCGGACTACAGGGTCTTTATGCGCGTACATAATGCGTACATGGAGGGAACCTTACCCGGGGAAGACCAGAAACTTACTTGGAAGACCAGTAGTAAGATTTGATAATGAAGAGCAAATACTGAGACAGTTAAGATTGGACCCTGGTATTAGCCAACGCCAAATATCACGAAATCTCGGGATCCCACGATCGACGGTGCAGCTTATCATTAAAAGAAATAAATTTCACGCTTACCACGTGCAAAGGGTGCAAGCTTTACTGCCAGCTGACTATGAACCTAGAGTGAGGTTTTGTAGAGAGATGCTTAGAAGACACAGAGAGGATCCGCAGTTCTTCAACAAAGTGTTATGGACTGATGAGTCAAATTTTAGAAGAATGGGAGTTTTTAACATCCACAATTTACATTATTCCTCCAGAGTGAACCCACATATCATCAGAAATGATCGATTCCAGCATCTGTTTGGGATAAACATGTGGGGTGGAATAATTGACCAGCAGCTTGTGCTACATGAAATGCCACCAAGGCTGAATGGTGCTATGTATTTGAATTTTTTACATAATAATTTGAACCAAATACTGAACGAAGCTGAGATTCCTGAAGATAGAGTGGCAGAAATGTGGCTGCAACAAGACGGCGCCCCGCCTCATTACACTAGAGCAGTTCGAGAACATTTGAACGAGCGTTTCCCTAACCGGTGGATTGGACGAGGTGGACCTATTGCATGGTCCCCCCGGTCGCCCGACCTTAATCCCATGGACTTTTTTGTTTGGGGCTATTTTAAAGAAATCGTGTATCATGGAGAGAATAACACCGAACAAGAACTACGACAAAAGCTCGAGTTTGCTAAGATACAAATTCAAAATAACAGAGGTGCATTCCGCGGATTACGAGCAAATTTTATTAGGCGGTGCAGATTGTGCGTTATGGTCAGAGGTAGGAACTTTGAACATTTAATGTAAAAATTTGTATTTAATAAAAGTACTAAGGCACAATCGTTGTTTTTATTTCATAATGGCTTCTGAAATTACTATGTAATATGTATGAGAAAAAATCTAATTTTTCCTTTGAATTTATCATTTTATGAAATTTGCACCTTGATATGAAAAAAGATTATAAAACCAAAACTAAAGATCAAAAAGTAAAGTGTTGTACCTCATTTTAATCAGCATTAAACCGGCAAGTTTTTATAATACAGGGTCACCTTTCCGTAATACGTTTTTTTTTCAAATGGTGCTCTTAAAGTGAGAAGTAATTTTTTGAAACGCATCAAAATTTACGGAAAAACATTAATTGCTCGTTAAGTTTGATACCAAGAGCTGCAATACATTTTTTGTAGTATTGATACAAAATCGAGTCATAATACAACAGCTTTTTTTTAATTATTTTTAATCATTTTAACTTTTTACTGATTAAATTGTAAAAAAAACTCGGTACTTTCATTGAAAAAACAAAAATAGTTCATATCTTTTAGTGCAATGAAGTTATAGCCATGCTGGAGAAAGATTTTTTGTTGGAAATTACCTCCTTTATTTCCCTGTTTCGTTTTATCCACGACTTTTTGGCCACCCTGTATATATATATATATAGAAAGAGGATAAAGGTTCGATTCTGATGATATATATATATTATATATATAGTAAAATCTCATTTTGGTATACGCCCAACCCAGAATTAAACCTTTATCATCTCATGAATAGTTCAAGCGATCTATCGCTGAGCTAATGGCGTTTCAGTAATAATTACTATCATAAAATGTGATTATTATGTTAACTAACTATTGTATTATTTATTTTGTTACATAATTTTAGATATCATATACTACTTTTCAGGGTTCCGTAGTTCACGTCTCCGAACCCTTTATATTTTCGTCATGTCCGTCCGTGCGTCCAAACTGGGCTTATCTCCCAAACAGTCAGGTTGGCACATCATAATCAGGGATAGAGCACTGAAAATAGAACTTTCCGATAATACGATATATAGTTTAAACGAAGTATTGAGTGTCGAGCAGTCACATGTAACATTGACATTTGGCTCGACACTTGTGTGTTCGATTTTCAGCTCTATTGTATTAGCGCAGAGTTATATTTTCAATGCTCTGAATTATCTTCGGCCTTCCCGATTCCGGACAATGCAGTCCCAACTCCCAGCCTTAGTGCTAGGAAGATGAAACTTCGCATGGATGTGTATTTAAGTCGACCACCTGCTAAAATAAAATCAGGTTTTTTTTTTTTGGATACCCCCAACACATTTTAAAGTGGGGATTTTTTTATCATCTTTTATAAACATTGAGTTAAGAGGTTGCTAAGACGATTTTTTGATTTGACGTTTGCGAGATGATATTCAACTATTAAGCGCTTCATTTTTGTTAAAATAGAGCGTCTGAAAAAATATTCATAGTGGTCCATGTGATGAACTTTGAAGGAAAACTTTAACGCCTTAGATAACTTTGTCAATTCGGGAGTTATAGAGGCCTTAGTTGCATAATGCGCTTGATTGAAAACTTTGTACAAAAATAACGTAACAATAAGTTTTACATTTCAAATATTTTTAAATAAAATCATAAACAGGTGACTACGGAACCCTATTTTGTGTGGCTTGACACGCACTTGGCCAGTTTTTATTACGTTTAACGTCTTTTTATCACATGTTTGTATACATTACTATAATATACGTTAAAATACTTAGTTTGAACTGGAGTAGGTAAATTTTATGACTTACCTTAACAAAATATTATGCTCAACAAACATTAATACATATTTTACTAGCTTTTGCCAGCGGCTACGGCTACGGCTTAAATACAGGATCCCACGGGAAAACTGTACATTTTTGGGATAAAATGTAGCGTATGTTTTAATCCAGAGCCTAAACTACTACTATATCAAATTTCATCAAAATCTGTTCAGTAGTTTAGGAAATATTAGGAATTATTATGTTCCTGCGACAACTTTAGGAGAAAATGACGTCATAGGCTCCGCGACTTTTGTACGGAGCGTTTTCACGAGACTTGCCAAATTCAGTACACAATAATAATAATAATTAATCGCTGTATGTACCTTTGAGTACTTTGAGTAAAGAATTCAGAACTAAGGATGGGCTATGACGTACATTTGACAGAACAAAACTTCACATTAGAAAAAGTTACGCCATCTTGATTTCACCATACCTCAAATGTCAAAATGGCACCAACAACCTCAAAAGTGAGGCTATTTAAGTTTTTGCCTCGACATGCCTCGTCTATAATGTATACACCTGTTAGTTATTGTCCGGTTTTTTGGGCATCAACATCGATCATTTAGGTATTGATGATTGTAAAATGATGATTATAAACTGAACTTGACTTATAATAACTAACTTAACATATTTCTAGTACTTACTAGTGATTGTGTAATAAGCATATTTATAGCTTTTATGCCCGCGGCTCCGCCCGCCTAAATACGGGACGCTGCACTCTTTCGGAATAAAGAATAGCCTATGTATTATTCCAGAGCTTAATCTACTACCATAGCGAATTTCATCAAAATCGGTCCAGTAGATTCCGAGCCTATTCAATGCAAACAAACAAACAAACCTTTCCTCTTTACGATATTAGTAGGTGTAGATTAAAAAGACGCAATTTACTATTTATAGGTATTTAAATTTGAATCCTAAGTCCCTTGTGGAATTCCAAAAGGGAGATCTCCGACCGAGCGAGATGGTATGCTCGGTCAGGCCGAAGCCCGCTTGTATGCATTTCGGATGTTGTATATGTAGCGCCGATCTTAGAAAACTTCGATGGCGCGATTATTCCGAAGCAGTAGTGTTCGCGTTGGACATTTTATTCACGCGAGCGGAGCCGCGGGTATAAGCTAGTTGAAGATAAAAAATTATAATTAAAAAATATGTAGGCACAATTCAATGGTCCTATCATAGACGTATATATTATAGACGAGGCATGTCGAGGCAAAAACTGTCCCCACTTAAATGGCCCCACATTTGGGTTGTTTGGGGCCATTTCGACATTTGAGGTATGGTGATATCAAGATGGCGTAACTTTTTTCTTGCATGAAGATTTGGACTGTCGAATGTATGTCGAATATATATGAATGTATGTCCATCCTTTCAGGGTTTCGTTTTGAGAGAACAATATAAAGGCAATAGATACCTACTCTAGCGCGTACATTGAGGGTCCAAATTATTTTACTCCGTGTATTGTGTTAGTGTGTAATTCTGATTTACAAATATAAAAAAATAACTTGGCAAAACATAATATTGCTACGTATTTTATGAAGTAGGAAATTCTTATTGTATAGGAAATACAAAACCTTTTATACTAAAAGATCAAAGGTAAATGTGGGCGACTTAAGAATTGTCGATCGATACCACGTGCTTCTTTAAACGTAAAATTTTCTCACAGAAAACGTGTCGTCGTAATCTGAATTAAACTATGATTTATGAACGACTAATTTTCTTTTCGGCAAGTATTTTTATAACTTTCAGATATTTTTAATAAATGTAGAAACATTAACATTTGTCGATTTTTCTGCGTTTATTATTTAATGCATAAAGTTATTTTGGTTTCTGCACATATAAAATTATTTAATTGAAACTGAATATGCAGAAAAATCTATTATTTTGAACGATTGTAGGTAAATTATGCTAGTACCTAGTTTGTATGTAAAATAACTATTTTATTAATTAATCCGATTTTTTATTTTATTTTAATGAGTAGGTACATTATTATTTGACGAAAAAGATTTATACAGAATCGTATTATTTTAATTGGATATAAATAATAAATATTGTCATAATATGTGGAATTTGTCAAGGATGACGAAATACCGCATTAATATGGATATTGTGTACCTTTAATAACAAATAAATCATACCTAACATATTTATTCCTGTTTACACATAGTTACCTACGTCTTATTAATATTATGTTATTTTCATAAATAATTGATTTAGGTTTATCAGCTTTAAAATATTTCGAAGGATAACAACTCGTCATTTTCGAATAAAGAACAACTTACATTTCAATATTTTTATGTTACTATTTTTCGGCCAACACACTGCACACAATTTTCCCGCCTTTTTCGATTTGGGCGACTTAGCCCGCCAACACAGAGTCCGACACTGCCGTGCGCCAACTAAGAGCGAGAGAGAAGGCATAGATCTCAATGAGAGGAATAGAGATGACCGATCGTATTGAACGCATCAGCAAGGGGTCAGAGTGCTTAGGGTCACTTTTTACCCTTATCAAGGGTAATGCAAAATAAACTCATAAATCTGAATTGATATTTACATATTAAATAACAAAAAACGACAACTAAATATCTGAGTGTCTAAGTTAAAAAGTAGCAATATTTCTGAGCCATAATACATAATTAATGTGTAATTAATTTAATATTAATTTAAATATAATTATATTTATATAAAAATAGCAGACTTTTACAGCCTGTAAGAACGAGAGTCGTGAGAACTTTAATAGTGCCTTGAACCTACCGAAGAGCTTTTAAGACTGTATTTATTATTTAAACATAATTACTAAGGCGCATATAATTTTGGGCTGCACATAGCAGATTTTGTACGTCTAGGTTGTAATTTAAGCCTACCCAGTTGCCTATGCTATTATAAATATATTAAAATAATATTTCAAGCGGGCCGTGAACATATTCTACTGAGACTGGGTACTTAGTGCTTGCGAATATGAACTTTATATATTTGGTAGATGACTCAATATTATGGAGCAGATATACTTATAGCTCTATATCTGCTCCATGCTCTATATCCTCTCTCACTCAATATCGAAACGTATCCTCCACCTTAAGAGAGCCGTGATTCGGTACGAACTACGAATGGGCCGACTTGACCGAGGAAATATCACGGCCTCACAGAAAACTGGCGTGAAATACTTACCTAATGCTTGCACGTTGTGTTTATGTTCACTTAAGGCGATTCGTCTGCTCGTTTGCCGGTCTGGTTACTGAAAAAAGAGGGCTATATAGAGTAACATATATATAATACGATTTTATGAATAAAAATATGTTCCAAAAACAAAAATTAAGAATTGAGATTCGGCTAAATTCAAAACACGGATAAACGTGGTTCATTCACTTTTACATAAGTATCCCGACGTTTCGACTATAGTCTGTTTAGAGTTATTTTACCTGTGACAGGACTTATATATGCCGACGATCGACATAAAAAAACTTGAGAGGTGTCAAGGGACACCCGGATGGAACGAAGTTCCTTTCGACTAATTAGTGAAGGAATTGTAATAATTTTTTTTTTTTAAAGTTATAATAATATTTTTTTCTTATTAACAAATATAATGTAATATAATCTTAATTAGTAGGCTCAATTTTAGTAATAATTGAGAGAGAGAGAGAGACAGACAGAGAAACACGCGCACGCCACACGGCTTACAACTATAGCAAAAAGTGTCGTTACAGTCTTAATTTTTTCCGTCTAGCCCCCTTTCGCAACGCGCGATAAGGAACTTCGTTCCAAAAACTCGACGAATCATTCTTGCAACAACTCCGAGGTAAAATAACTCGATCTGTACTGCACAGACTAATAGGCTAAGGTGTCTTAATTGTGGAAGTTATTCAAACCACCCAAGGATTCTTCAATTATGTAGCTCTAGCTGTAACTGTCTATATATTATATAGTCTGTAGCTCTCTAGACTCTAGCCTGATAAATTAGCAAATATACCCATCCAGTATTCGACCTATATACTAAAAATAAGGATAACTAAACAACGTTTTTGCCAGGGAATTCAATGGGTGACGTTATGGATTTTGCATTTCTTTCATAAATTTGTGTTATTTCGGTTCTTCATGTGTAATATTGGTCGCATATTAACCATTAAATATTCGTTAACGTGCACAAGTGTGGGCAAGTGGTATAACTTCTAAAAACGTGCTATTTTGAGTTTTCCTCCAAAACTCCCTAGGAACTTTCAGTAAAGCTTCTACCACTTTATTGAATCGATTGACATGATTCATGGACTGCACTATTTATTTGGACTTTGACTAGACTTTAGACTTGACGATTTAGGAATACGGTGTTGAAAATTGAAATATAAGTTAGTTAGCTATTTCCCGCCTTTTTAACTTGACAAAGGCATATGGTTATAAGCCGATGCCATATATAAATAATAAAAAAAAACATAACATTGATTGTTTTAAAAAATGCAAATATAAAGATTACATTGACGTTGTAGGGAGGTTGTAGATGCCATATGTACTCACCAAACACACACACTCACCAAAGACTCACGGTCCAGTCGGCACCGGTACTAATGACCGTCATTAGTGTCAATAGTGTTAATCATTTTTAATTTTGGTTGGATGGTGATTATGTCCTCTATAGCTGATTACATTTTTTGTGAAAATATCACGTGAATCTGTCATTAGCGTCATGCTCACGGTCCAGTCTGGAAGTCCAGCACAGGTACTTACGTCCGTCATTAATGTCAATGGTGTCAATCCTTTTAAATTTTTGCTTAGTCCGCTTCAATTTGACACAATTGACCAGCTGCTGGACTTGGAGGCTAGACCGTAAGTATGGTGCGATAGATCTCGCGCTTGTTTCTCCGAAAGTAGCTAGTGTACGGTAGCTAAAATCGGAAAGGAGTCAGAACCTCTCAGCATAAGTTATAGGAAGAGAGTTTTGAATATTACATTTTTATAAATTACATTTTAAAATTGTTAAATTAAAAATTGCCATCTCTTTGCAACATGATTTGTTACGTCACAAGTTGCTTCCGCCCGTAGACAGACGGTTCTAAATTGTTTATTATCATGTTGTCTAACATCGAATAGACAAAAAAAATGTTTTGGTAACATGTCTATTTTGTGTTCCACCAAACTCCCTAGGAACTTTCAGTAAAGCTTCTACCACTTTACTGAATCGACTGACTTGACTCGTTGACTGCACTGACTATTATTTTGGACTTTGACTAGACTTTATACTTGACGATTTAGAAATACGGTGTTGAAAATTGACACGAAAATTCTATTTCCCGCCTTTTTAACTTGACACTAGCAAAAGGTTTTAAGCCGATTAATATAGGTATTTTAAAAAAGTTGACATTTGACACAACACATGGGTTTTGTGGTTATGGTATTTGTTTACCTACTTATTTTGTGCTAATTTCTTTTGCAAAATATAAAATATAAAATTATTCATACTGGAAATAACAATAGTAATTAAATAAAAAATGATCCGAAGGCAGGCACGGTTACGGCGGGAATACCTATACAGGAAATCAGTGGAGGACAAACAAAAAAGTATACAAGCAAAAAAAGACCAACTCAAAAGAAGTTTAGAGGAGAATATTCCTATTCATGGTGATTTAAGGAAGGAAGCAATTGCATTACAAAAGAGAATAGAATATGAGGATAAAGGTTCGTTAAAAATATCATTGTCTTTACAAAACTTCAAGTAAAATAAAACATCGTTTGATAACCTCAAAAACTTTTCGAACTCTATTGATATACGATTTAATAAAATAGTAGAACCACAGATTAATAAATAGTTACTGCGTAACTTACGCAGCAGCGTACAGCGTAAGTAGAACTCAATTAAAAGGCGGGTTAAAAATGCCGCTTTTTTTTTAAAAGTCGCGACCACAAACCTAGCACCTACTATTAGATTGTAAAATGTTAATTCACATTTCATTTTCCGTAATTATTTTAATTTAGATCCATGGAGAAGTTGAGATAAATTTTTAATCATATTTATATGAATATTCATTGAAAGGATTTAAAATATCACAGTATTTACCCTACCTCAGATACCTCAGATGCCATTGTCTAACCTAATTTTATCTTTGGTCGCCGTGAGTAATTGTTTCATTGTAAGATGTCCTTTAACTTTGTTAAATAAAAACTTCACATTTTTTCTACGTGATTTTCGGAGCTTCGTATTTGAGAAATATGTATTTTTATATGTTAACATAGATTTCTAGTCTATGATTTTATTTAAAATTAGATTTTTCCTCCACCTGCATAAATACAGTATCCCACTAGAACACTAGTCATTCAGGATAGAAGTAACCTATGTGTTAATCAAGAGCTTAATACTACCATAGCAAATTTCATCAAATTCCATTTAGGTTTTGTTTGAAAGCATAACAAACATCTATCCAGCCATCTATCCTCACAAACTTACACATTTATACTGGTGTAGGATATAAAAAAAATCCTTACAGGACCTGAGAGAGCTGCAGTTATTGGTGGCATCAGCGGTGGAGCCAACACTCTCAGCTCACAGGATGACGAGTACAGATACGCTGGGGTTGAAGATCCAAAGATAATGATTACCACCTCCCGAGAGCCTAGCGCACGACTCAAGATGTTTGTGAAGGAGCTTAGGTTTGTTTTTATATTGTAGCTATAGAGAAATTAAGAAGTTACTATATGAGTAATACTTTTAATAAAATGACACTGGTACTAATATTTCCACAACTTTTTATTCTAAACTGTCTCTTGCCCTTCCCATGTTAAGATATCATTATGATGAATAATAATTTTACTAATTTACTGCTTACAATAGATATATAAATAAGTGACGCTGAAGTCATATGCTGTCCTTGTCATTTTGGTTAGCAGAGACCGCAACAGCCAGTGGTCATTTCCTTTGTGTAGCAAATAAACATTTTATATTGCAGATTGATATTCCCGAACAGTCAGCGCATGAACCGCGGTGGCTATGAGATGTCACAGCTGATCCATGCATGTAGGGCCAATGATGTCACCGACTTCATTGTGGTGCATGAACATAGAGGCGTGCCTGATAGCTTGGTCAGTGTATATAAATACAGTGAAAATCTTTTAATGGACAATAGTAATAATTGCTAAAATGTTAATTAAAATTTTTCAATCGAAATTTCGTCATAAATTATTACTTACTTACTGACTTTAAACTTTATTTTGTTGACACTCTTGACTAACCCCCTTACTAATAAAAAATATTTATACAGTGCACAAGCTATACAATGTTTTGTTCTTGTCTGTCATGTGACTTTTCCAATGTATAAGACAAGGACATAACATTGTACAGCTTATCCACAGTGTAAATATTTTTATTAGTAAGGGGGTAAATGTATAAAAGTATAAAAATACGAATTGAGGTCAAACTTCTCAACTAAGGGTCAGTTCATACTGAGAGGCGACGCACCGCATCATTTTCGTCCAACTCTTGCAATAACACGTGTATCTGCTTGTGTAGTGATTATAGTTCAATTTTAAATTGCCACCTTAAAAATGCCGCGGCGCGTCGCGTCTAGGTGTTATGGCATCCTAGACAAACTAGATATCTTCTAACATTTCAACACAAATGTTTCATTAGCTATGTACTTACCCCCTTACCAATAAAAATATTTACACAATGGATAAGCTATGCAATGTTTTGTTCTTGTCTGATACGTTAGAAAAGTCGCTTGACAGATAAGGACAAAACATTGTATAGCTTATCCATTGTGTGAATATTTTTATTAGTAAGAGATTAGTCATTTGTATGTAGCATTAAGCATGGTTTCTAAACAGTATCATCATTGTTAAATGCAGGTGATATGCCATCTGCCATATGGACCAACAGCTTCATTCACTCTCTCCGGGGTTGTCATGAGACACGACATACCGGATATAGGACCAATGAGCGAGCAGTACCCGCACCTGATATTCCATAACTTCAAAACTGAACTGGGTATGTTAAAATCTTAAATTTCAACGCTAAGTTTAGTTACATTACAACGCGGATTGCCGTGTCTTGTAAAATTCCGGCTCTGGCTCATTCTGCGCTGTACTGCGGCGTCGATTCCTAACCGTGAAAAAACAAAAGACAACACACCATGCAGTTACATTACACCGCGACACTGCGTCGTTTCAAGATGACGATCTCGACGTGGACATGTGGACAGCCCCTTAGTTAAGTCATAACAACATTCTGTTTGGTCAGACTATTTTTTATTTATTTGCCAATAAAGAATTTATTTATTACTGCTGCTAATTAATTTATTTATAAAACATCTAGTGGACCAACATTTTAAATCGACCCCGTTTTCGAATCCACTTGAACACACACAAAAAATTTCATCAAAATTCAATTCAATTACAAACACATGCACGGAGATTTATTTATTTATCTCATCACACATGCCATTTACAAGTAATAATCAGCATAATTTATTATGCCACATAAATGTACAATACATAGTTTTGTTGACATGCCTATTAAGAATGTTTTCAGGCTAGTGGTTATTAAGTATTGCCGTACCTACTGCACTTGAGACCGAACTATTCATAGGTCATAGAAGTCAAGTTTACTGTTTTTAGTACAGGGTTTTTTTTCAGGATTAAGGACAATGAGTATATTGAAATACCTGTTCCCTGTGCCAAAAGCAGACTCCAAGAGGGTTATAACGTTTGCCAACAATGATGACTACATCTGTTTCAGACAACATACATACAGAAAGGTAAATTTTCATTGTAAACTGTTATGATGTAAAAAAATATTTCTTATAAAGCGTATGTAACCTACGTTGTATTTTTTTTTTAAATTATAGGCGGGAAAAGACGTGGAACTAACGGAAGTGGGGCCACGGTTTCAAATGAAGCTGTATGAAATTAAACTGGGCACGTTAGAAGCTCTAGACGCGGCCGACACAGAATGGGCCCTCCGCCCGTACATGAATACGGCCGCTAAACGAAGATTCCTAAGTCTTGATGATGGTTGGCAGGAAGATGCAGAATAAAATAATATATTTTTTTAAGTTTGTTTTATTATTATTATGCTGTAAACATAGATTACTGTAAACCTTTTGTAATAAAATTTTTTTTTTTAGCTATAGCAAGGCTAACAAAGTAAGTAATGCCGCGTGACTTCTATGGTAAGACTGCACTAAGCGGCAGCGAAGCCGTATCGCGTCGCGTAAGTAGTTCGGCTGCTGCGTAGTTACGCCCAGTGCGGTCCCACCTTTAACCGTAAATAATACGCTAATATCTTTATGACTTCACAAAAATAAAGAGAACTTTTCTGGCGCGAAGGCCTTGAAGGCTAAAATTACAAATGACGGTCATAAGTACTTGTGCTTGATTTGCAGGCTGGACGGTGAGTCCTTCTACAGAAATAAATTTGTTTATGGACTGGTTATTCTTTGTTGCAACAAAACAAGTGTTGTTTTTGTATTTCCTCCATAAATGTGTGTTATTTCGTTTCCTATTGTGTTGTGTGTGTAATGCATATTGCCTAAAAAAAATTTTTTTTCATCTAATTCGATGTTAGACAACATGTTCGTAAGCAATCTAGAACCCATTTTCGTATATATTAATTAGGTCTTTACCTATGAAATTGCCGTTTTGTATGAAAAAATTGAAATAAATTTTATTAATGTATTTTTTATTTGTATTAATCGAAGTAATCACTCATGCAATCAATGCATCTTTGCCAACGCAGTGACAGTTTATTGATGCCCTTCTTAAAGAAATCAGCTGGACGGGAGGCAACAAATTCTTCAAAGGCATTTTGTACTGCCTCTCGGGTATTTAATTTTTTTCCCGCCAAGAAGTTATCCAAATTCTGGAAAAAGTAGTAGTCTGTCAAGGTCTGGTGAGAAGGGTGGATGACAGAGAGCTTCCAACCCCAGTTCTTGCAACTTGGAGACCGTCTGCTGTGCAGTATGAGGTCGCGCGTTGCCGTGCAGCAGGAGGAGACGAGCAATTGACCAATGCTGGTTGGAGATGTGCCAGCTTCTCCATCATTGTGTTCAGTTCTTCACAGTACACATCTGCAGTAATGTTCACCCCATTTCGTAAGAAGCTGTGATGAGTCACACCGGTGCTAGACCACCAAACAGTGACCATCACTATTCTAGGGGTAAGTTTTCGTTTCGGGCATTGTTTAGGTGCTGAACCAGGATCCAACCAACTTGCTGAGCGCTTGCGGTTATCAAACAGAATCCATTTTTTATCGCAGGTAACAATGCGGTTCAAAATTCCTTCATTTGTGCGTCTGTTGAGCAGTGCAAGGCACGTCTCGACGCGTACTTCGCGCTGGCGATCATTGAGTTCGTGGGGCACCCATTTGTCAAGCTTTTTTACCTGCCAATTAGACGCAAATGGACCAATATTGTTTTGACGCTAACGTCGAAAGCTGCTGCTAATTCAGCCATAGATTGTGTATCATCAGCTTCCACAATCGCCTTTAATTCGTCATTGTCGACCAGTCTTCGGACGACCGCGAGGTTCATTTTTCAGGTCGAAATTTCCAGAACGGAAACGAGCAAACCAATAACAGGTGGTGCGTTGGTTTGTAGATAAGATACGCTTGACAAATGAAACAGGACACAGATCGTAGTCAGGTTTCCTTTTCAATCCCAGCGCGGCCTCCTTGACTAGTTCGTCAACCCTCTCATTCCCCCTCAACCCTGCGTGCGCCTTAATCCAAAACAGGGAGACCTCCCGCCTCTGCGATGCAGCTTTTCGGAGGGCCGCCCTTGTTTGCACTGCCAGGGGATGAGGGGAACTAAGGCTGACTGCCTGGAGAGCCGATCTGGAATCGCTAAAGATACCGACCTTCGCCATTCCACTCTTGCAGGCTATACTTACTGCTCTCTGAAGCGCTAGAAGCTCGGCTTGGTAGACGGTGCAGTACGACGGCAATGCAAGCTTGACGGCCTTTGTCTCGGCCTCACCCTTCCATACGGAGAGTGCGGCTCCGACTCGACCCTCAATCTTGCTGCCGTCCGTATAAATCCTATGGACGTGGCTGTTAACCACGTCTACATATGAATCCTCGTCCACCAACCCGAACCTCAGCTCTACCTGCTCTGCCGGATGTGGGTCCTCAACCGCTGGAGCCATTCGTTCCACCTGTCCTTCAACACTGGGTGTGGTACTCCCTTTTTGATCTCATAGAGCCTCGATGCGTCGAGTATCCTGAGATCAAGAGGGAGTATCCCAGCCAACAGCATCGCAGAGTTCAGGGAGACGGTCCGATATGCTCTGCAGATCTTCTGGGCAAAACCCCGTTGGACGGAGTTGAGCCTTTTTTGGACCCCCATCTTTTCCATGGTGGGTGCCCACGCTGCTGATGCATACAAAATAGTCGGTTCTATAACCGCTGTGTATATAAGTTTTATTACTTGGGGGTTAAGCCCCCACCCTACTCGGGCTGTCCGCGATAATATTTTATAGCGGCTGATAGCCTTTTGGCAAACGTTGCTGACATGGGCGTTGAAAGTCAGCCCGCTGTCGATTGTCAAGCCCAGAATTTTTATCTCTTTTTTATAATTAATGTCCACACCCCCCATTTTCAGTCTGGGTTCGTCGTATTTAAGCTTTTTGGTCGACAATATGGCGCAGGTCTTGTGTGGCGCGAATTTTAATTTGTTAGCTTTCCCCCATTCAGTTATTTTATCAAGAGCCTCATTTGCGGCTCTCTCTATGTCCAGTGCTGTTCCACCCGCAAAAACCAGGACTATGTCGTCGGCAAATGCCTGACAGAACACATTAATCTCTTCTAGCATCCATAGCAGGGGGACCAACAAGAGGTTCCACAGGATTGGTCCACCTATAGACCCCTGACCGCACCCCTTGTTGGTCTCCCTGCTTACTTCCATTCCTGCATACCTCACACTCACTCGTCTTTCGCTCAGGTAGTTGCCGATCACTCGCCTCAGGCTCACCGGACACCCAACGTCTGCCAGTCGAACCTTTATGGCCGGCCACCAAGCACTATCGAAGGCCCCCTCTATGTCCAGCGACACCACAATAGAAATCTTTTTCTCCTTCCTCTTCTTTCTGATGTGGTTCACCAACCTATAGAGGGCGTCTTCAGTGCTTCTTTGGGGCATGAAGCCATACTGGTTCGGGCTTATTTTGGGCAGCAGGTGGAACCTAAAACGAGCGACCAGCATCTTTTCGAAGATTTTGCCGAGAACAGGCAGGAGGCCGATCGGGCGATAGGCTTTTGGTACCCTGTATGATTCCTTTCCCGGCTTCCTCAGTACTACCACTGTTACCTGCTTCCACTGTTTGGGGAAGCAGGCAAGAGCGATACACTTGTTTGGCAGGGCAAGGAACCACACCGGGTCACATTCCACAGAGTGCTGGCAGATGTCCGACGTGAGACCATCCGCCCCGGGGGCCTTTTTGGGATTGAAGGATCTTACGGCTCTCTTCAACTCCTCCATGATGAAAGGGGTGTCGTCCGGACCCGTCGGCGGTTCGGTGTCCAAGGACTCCGCCCGCCGGCGCGTCCGCCGATGTTCCTCGCTTTCATCACTTTCTTGGTCCATGGGGTAGAAGGTCTCAGCCAGCCACTCTGCAGAGTTTCGAGCGTCGAGGGTTTCACCGTCCCTGGTAAGGGGCAGATCCTCGTCCCTCCCGGTCGCTCTGTTCAGCACTCTGTAGATGCCCTCCCATACCCCCTCCCTATCCTGTTTCCGGCAAAACTCCTTCCAACTTTCCACTTGATGCACATCTTTCACCGCCTTTTCATACATCTCTTTCTCTTCCAGGTACAAGCCAACCACGCGGGCTCTGCGATCAGGTGCTGCGGTTCGGATCCTGCGTCTCCTCGTGGAAACCCGCTTCTTCATCTGCGCGAGCTCTTCATTCCACCACGACAAGGTGAATTTCTGTGTGTGTTTTATAGTTGACATTGTGTCTCTGCATGTCTGTGTGATTGATTGTGTCTATTACTTCCTCTATTTGTTGTGTGCTGTGTATTGTGTCTATGTCCTGTATTGTCATTTATCTGTCTGACATCAACTGGGTCAGTTTCTCACGAAACTGATTCCAATTTGCCTTATGCGTGTTGAATATTCGTATAGTTCGTATTATGTTTGTGCCTGTGGATTTATGTTGTCTGATGCCAAAGGATATGCCGTTCTGGTCCGAGCTCGTGAGACCCTCCTCAACTCTCCAGTTTTCCACTTGGTTCAGCAGATCGTCGGAGCACGCTGTCACATCCACATAGCTAGCATACCTTTTTCCACTTCTGACGGTGTCGTATGTCGGGATGTCTCCGTTATTGAGTATTTGCATACCCGTCGCCGCCAGTACACCAGACACTTCCCTTCCTCTCGGGTCTTCAAGTTGCCAGCCCACCACGGGCTTTTTGCGTTCACGTCGCCGTCCAAGACCATCTTATCGGTGCCCAACTCACTTCCTACCCGCATAAGATGATCCAGGTATGGCCCCACTGGCTTATCAGGCCCGAAGTATAAGGACACCACAATGATCTCCCAGGCTTTGGTTTTTGTTGAAAAACATAACCTCCTGTCGAATACACAATTTTTTTTGTATATATATGGCGTCGGCTTATCTTAAAACTGTGGCGGCGGGCGACGACGTCCACATTACCAAACTCTGATATCAAGATTGTATGCGAAACTTCAACAAAATACGTCCGTCCGTACCTACCACAAGACTTTCGACGTGCCGTGTTCAACTCAATTCACAAAATGATAGCGAGATTTGGTTGTCCCACAACAATAATAACTGATCAAGGACGCCAGTTTGAAAGCCAGCTGTTCGTCAATTTAACACGTTGCATGGGTATCGACAAAACCCGTACAACACCGTACCATCCGCAATCCAACGGAATGATTAAACGCAGGCACAGAAGTTTGAAGAACTCGCTGAAAACAAGATTCCGAACTCCGGTCTTCGGGGGGGAGTGATGTGGGGCTTGCCACCATATTCCCACATTGGTGACCCTCGACAGAACACGCCTCCTTCTGGACATCATCATCATCATCACTCCCCACCCCTCCGCACCACGCCAGCCAGCTTCAGCCTCATCGAGTACCTCGACCACCAGCCTCAACGCACCGCGGCCTAGTCGAACCCTCATCGGCTTCAACAGGCACACTCACTACAACGACCGGTCAGCAAGTAGAGCACATCTCTCCTGGTCAGCACGTAGCATCGGCCCGCACGGCAGCACTCCGACTCACTGGAGCCCGTGCAGCAGCAGCACAGTTTCGACCTCAGGTCTTCGGGGGGGAGTGATGTGGCGGACCAATTAGCGCCACAGTCCAATCGCGCTATCGAAGTTTTCTAACATCGGCACTATATATACGACATCTGAAATTCACGCAAGTGGGTTTCGGCCTGACCGAGCATACACCTCGCTCGGTCGGAGATCTCCCTTTGGGGCATCCACGACTATATCCCACAAAACCATTTGCCAGTGTCAAGTAAACAGGCGAGAAATAGAACTTTCGTTTCAATTTTTCAACACTGTATTCCTATTTCCTATATCGTCAAGTCTAAAGTCTCGTCAAAGTCCAAATAAATAGTCAGTACAGTCCATGAGTCATGTCAGTTGATTCAGTAAAGTGGTAGAAGCTTTATTGAAAACTAAGGGAGTTTTGGCGGGAAACACAAAATAGCACGTTTTTAGGAGTTGTACCACTTGCCCACACTTGTGCACGTTAACGAATGTTTAATGGTTAATATTCTACCAATATTACACATTAAGAACCGAGATAACACAAATTTATGAAATATTACAAATTCCACAACGTCACCCGTTGAACTCCCCGACAAAACTCAAAATACACAATTAGGATTTCGCAAAGGTAGAGGGACCATAGACAACATTGCCATGTTAACCACAGATATACGAATAGCATTTACAGAAAATATATCTATTGTTGCATCTTTTTTGGACATAAATTCTGCTTATATTATTGATAACAATAAGTATTTTAGAGGAAAAATTACGTCGCTTAGGAGTACCATTAATTTTAGTAAATTTTATTATTAATATATCGTCAGAAAGAATTATAGTTTTACAAAAGTAAACAAAAGGCAACTCTACGGAAACTAGAATTATTCGAAGAGGCATACCTCAGGGATCTGTTTTAAGTCCCCTACTTTATGATATATACACAGCCGATTTAGAAAAATGTCTAGACTTAAATTTAATAAATATATTACAATACGCGGATGACCTGGTCCTTTATGTATGATCTCTACATGCGTTATTTATAGAATTATTAATAATTCTATAAATAACGCATGTATAAATCTGACAAATTCATTAGAAAAGTTAAAATCTTGGATGGACAAGAACGGTTTGGACTTGTCGGTCAATAAAAGCTCCATCGTTTTATTTTCCAGAATGCGTATGCCTCCTCCTATTTCAGTTTTTTATGATGAAATGCTTATTCCTGTAAAAGAGAACGTGAAATTTTTAGGGCTATATTTGCATTCAAAATTAAATGGTAACCCGCACAACCATTACGTTTCTTCAAAATGTGAGCGACTTTTAAATATGATAAGAAGTCTATCTGATGTTTGGTGGGGATCATATCCATTTACAATTAAATTAATTTATAATGCCATAGTTAGAAGTGTAATAGATTATGGGATTATTCTTTTAGATGTAACATTAGTGGATTACAAAAGTTAGATAAAATACAAGCTAAAGCTTTACGTATAATTTGCGGAGCTATGAGATCATCTCCGATAAATGCGCTTCAGCTGGAATGTTGTGAGCCTCCTCTTCAACTCCGTCGACAATATCTGGAAGATAAATTTTTTGTGCGCTGTTACCAATTACAAAATCATCCGTTAATTCTGAAAACAAAAATTTTATTTTATCTTTGTCATAGTCATAAGTACTTACAGTAAAGCTTCTACCACTTTACTAAATCGACTGACATGACTCATTGACTGCACTGAGTGCTGACTATTTATTTGGACTTTGACTAGTCTTTAGACTTGACGATTTGGAAATACGGCGTTGAAAACATAAACGAGAATTTTATTTGCCGCCTTTTCAACATGACACTGGCAAATGTTTTTATGGTTTTAAGCCGTAACGCCATCAAGAAATAAAAATAAAAAAACGAAAAAAAAGCGCGGGAAACATCGGAACAGGCGGGTGTTTTCTCGAAAAATTATTATTTTTTAATTTTTTTAAATTATTTAAATACGATCAGGAGGGTTTATGTTGTAAATAAATAAGTATTTATATATTTTTTTTTACGTTTATAATTAATTTTAGTGTAGTTAGCTGTATATATTTGGTAAGTTTTCTTTTTATATTATTAGTAGATAGGTTCTTTGTATAGTATAATTTATAATAAACTAACTTATTCGTTCAGTCGAGGCCGGGTCCAGGGCCCGGTCCTGATGTAGGTTTAAATATCACCATTGATAATAATATGGAATATGAAAATGAGATGATTGGGAGCCGCAAACGGCCTAAGACTACATTTTCACAACATATAATTACAGAAAATTTGCCTAATGCTAAGAAAAATGTTTCTGAAACTGTTGATTTGCATAAGGCTCGTATGTACACTGCTAGCGATGCATATCCTTATGTTGTCCATGTACAAAAATTCACATCTTCTCCTTCAGATGGTACCACCTAGGGCATCGAGCCCGGGTTTACCCGGACCGAAAAAACCCGGGTTTTCCCGGTTCTGAGGATTACAAAAAAACCCGGGTTTGATTTTTAAAACTCGGGTTTTTCGGTTTTTTTTTTATGCTTTTGTTTTTGTTATTTATTAGGTTTAAGCCACCTAGAATGCAATAATAAGTAAATGGAATAAAACCAAGCTTTGATAAATTATTATTTATTACGTAAAAAGTAGCTTCGTTGCTACGTTCCTACCAATAAAACAAGCCATGCAAGTGAAATGGAACGCGCGCGTCCATCTCAGGACATGAATGGGGTGAAGTGTGGAGCAGTGGAGAGGGGAGGGTGTAGCGAAGCGATATGTCCAAAATGGTATTAGTTATTATTTTATATGAATATCTCTTTTTTTCTAAAGTGGTCAGATGGTCAGAGGGTATGTCTTAACTATGTTGTTTAAATAATGTGTCAAATTCATAACTACTTTGTACTTTGTATTTTAGTTAATTAGATAAAGAACTGATTATTAACCAAACGACAGCAATTTAAATAATATTAGAATAGTAGAATAGAAGACTAGAACTATTCGTTACTTAATTGTTAATGCGAAGAAGAGTTTTATTAATGTTAAAATTATTTGTGACACTACAAAAATGTATTTTTTAGATATTATTTTTATTAGCTTTTAAATACAATAAGTGAATGTTACCAAAACAACCCCTTGCAACTATGAAAATTCCTTTCAACCCTCGGCATTGGCAAGTCCTCCACCTGTTTTGACAATTTAGTTAATTTAAATGAACTGAATGCTCATTTCTGTGTTCCACCAATTATTGTTGACCAGGTTACAAAAGTTCGTACGATCTCCCATCTTTCTCTTCCTCTCCCCTCCTGTAGTCCGTTTTTGTTTAAGCCTATCACTGAGGAGGAAGTTAGGAAACATATCATGGCTATCACTTCTACTGCTGTGGGTCATGATAACCTGAGCCCCCGCATGATATCGCTTACCCTTCCAGAACCCTTGCCAATTATCACTCACATTTTTAACTTTTTATTGACAATGAGTTCTTTCCCTTCGGCGTGGAAACGTGCCAATGTCATTCCACTTCCTAAAACCTCTAATCCCTCCTCATTATCACAATTTAGACCAATCTCCATATTACCCTACCTATCCAAAGTCCTTGAACACATTGTTCACAAACAGCTGTCCGAATTCCTATCCTCTAATAAATTGCTTTCTCCCTTCCAATCCGGCTTTCGCACTGGTCACAGTACTGTTACAGCACTGCTTAAAGTCACTGACGATCTCCGTCTAGCAATGGAAAATAAATGTATCTCTGTTCTAATGCTACTCGACTTTAGCAGTGCTTTAAATACTGTTGATTTTGACATATTCCTTTCCGTCCTCCGTTCTCTTAACATATCTTCCTCAGTGATAGACTGGTTCGATACATATTTTCGGGGACGTTCGCAACGAGTCCGCTCTGACGAGGCTACCTCGAATTGGTGTGACATTGAAGCGGGTGTTCCCCAGGGTGACGTTCTCTCCCCCTCCTTTTTTCTATTTTTATTAACACTGTTTCCACATTAATCTTATCAAATTTCCATTTCTACGCAGACGACCTACAACTCTATCGTCATTCACATATATATGAGATTAATTCCGCAGTAACAGAATATGTTAACGCTGATCTACAGCGCATAGCAGTCTGGGCTAAATCTTTTGGTCTGTTAGTCAATCCGAGAAAATCGAAAGACATGATCAAAGGCAGTAAATACATGACTCAACGTTATATAATGTACCTAGGGTCATGTATGATGGTACTGTCATTGAATACACAGACTGCCAAAAATCTAGGGTTGATTTTAGACAGCAATCTTTCCTGGAATCTTCAGGTTAGTAAAGTAAGCAGAAAGGTCTACTACTCGTTGCACATGTTAAAGAGCCTTCAAAACTTTTTGCCCGTGAACACCAAAATTTTCCTTGTCCAGACACTCATTTTTCCTATCCTTGACTACGTTGATTCCTGCTACTTGGACATCAACGAAGAGCTGTTAACAAAACTGGAACGTTTACAGAATCTCTGTGTCCGTTTTGTGTTTGGACTGAGGAAATTTGATCACATATCAGCCTTTCGATTGAAGCTCAAGTGGCTCCCTATCCGACTTCGACGTAACTCCCACATACTCTGTCTACTTTATAACATTTTGTATAATCCCCTCTCTCCTTCCTATCTTCTCGATCGATTTAACTTTTCTCGACCCATCGATATCCCTTGTAGGTCTAAACTTAGAACAAATCTTTCCCTCCCATCCCATCGCTCCAACTTCTACTCCTACTCCTTCACCGTTCATGCAGTCAGATTGTGGAACTCGCTTTCCCACACCATTCGTGACAGTCCCAACATTATTGTATTTAAAAGACGTCTGAAAGAGCACTACCTCGGAATTCAATCCATATAAATACCGTTATTATGTATACATATAGTATTTATCTATTATAGGTATAATATAATATTATTTTAGCGTATCAACTATGTGTTTTATATTTGTTACGTATGTATATAATATGTAAGTATGTATGTAATTTAATTTTAGTAAGGATATAATAATATGTATGTAGTGTATTTGTAATTGTGCACGTCCTATTTGCTGTCTTTTATCCCATCTCTCTCCGTAGGGCTGCTGTAAGAAATTTCTTTTTAGAAATAAGCAGTACTATTGTGTCGTCTTTCTTGTTAAATTGTAATTTTATACATTTTTCTTGTGTGCAATAAATTATTAAATAAAAAAAAATCATTTAATGTTAAAACTAATATCTGCAAGTCTGTGATTTAAAAAAGACTAGATTACTTACTAAGTTTTTATATATTCTGAAGCAAAAATAAATATTAATCACTTTTTTAAACATTATAACTGTTTTTGTAATTTGTAAAGTACTGTTTCATTTATTTAAATTCTTCCTCATCCTTTATATTTTGTACTCATTGTAGTAAATCGATATATAAACGCAGATTAGTCTATTTTCAAAAATGACAATAAAAAGATCGAAATGCTGGAAAAAACCGGTCTACCCGGGTTTTGATTACTCTTAGACCCGGAAACCCGGGTTTTCAAATTTGTACCGAGTTTCGATGCCCTAGTACCACCCTAAACCCCCTTATTTTGGGAAAACTCTTTAAAATTAATAATATAAGTAGTATTGTCCCTGGAAGCATTAAAAAATTGGTAGAAACCTATGCACAGTTGCTTTTAAATCGTATATTGTTGCAAACAATTTTGTAACAGATAAAAATTTTGAAACAATTAAATTTAAAGCTTTTATACCACATTTTAATGTATCTAGAATGGGAATAGTTAAAAATATTCCAACAGAATGGTCAGATGCAGAAATATTAGAAAATTTAGAAACTCCAACAGGATTTGGTAAAGTTTTAAAAATAAGGAGAATTCATTATAAAGCTAAAGTTAATGTTATTATAGAATGGATATTATGGATTAATAAATTACCTGGAATTAAATTAGGTAACGAATTAACTTCTTCTGAAATGTTGGCTAGGGCAATAATTGAAGTAGCTGATAAGCAATTCCCTACTAAAAAACCTATAGGAACTAAAGTTCCATTCCCATCATGGTGGGAATAGCACCATGACAGGCAAGTGTTCGGAAGCTGTTAAAAAAAGGAAAATAATTGAAAAGGAATATGCAAATAACATATGTAATGAAAATTTTGAAAAACCAACACATTCTAATAAATCCACTCGTATTTTTCTAAAACAAAAGAAGTAACAGGGTTGGAAAAAATTTTGTTCTTCCTTATCCCCATCCACATGTCCTTCTGAAGCGTGGAAAAGCATAAAAAGATTTAGATCTGCATTCAAAGAATAAGACAGCAGTACTCCCTAAAGATTTTTTATGTGATTATGTTGATCAGTTAGCTCCATCTTCAGTAGTAAAATATTTTCCAGTCCCTTCTCCGTCTTATTACTTAAGTGAACATTCTTATTCTTTACTAAATTCTCCTTTCACAATGGTTGAACTCAAAGGTGTTTTATCAAGTGTAAATAATTCTACGCCAGGTATCGACGGTATTCCATATTCGTTCTTAGCTAATTTATGTGATAAAGCGTTAGATTACTATTTAAATCTTATTAATATGGTTATGATTTCTGGAAACATTCCACAGTCGTGGAAATCACAAGAATTAATACCAATATTAAAATCCAATAAACCCGCAAACGAAATATCTTCAAGACCGATAGCGTTATCTTATTAAAGTGGCTGAAAATTTAGTTAAAAATAGATTGGAATGGTACCTAGAGCATAATAAATTAATGTCAAATAGTCAATTTGGTTTACGAAATGGTAAATCTACGATGGATAATTTAAGAATATTCACTACAGATATTCTTTTAGCCTTTGTAAATAAACAACACGTTGTACTACCTTTTTAGATATTCAGGCTGCCTATGATAATGTTGTAATATCAATTCTGGAGAAAAAGTTGAACAAATTAAATATTCCCCTTATTCAAAAGTTTATAGTAAATATAATAAAAGAACGATTTCTTTCTGTTTATTTTAATGAAACTGAGTTTTTTGTCCGTTCTATAATCAAAGGATTACCACAAGGGTCAGTTCTAAGCCCATTACTTTATGACATTTATACATACGATTTAGAACCTGTTGTTAAGAAATTAGTAAAAATTTTGCAATATGCAGATGATTTACTTCTTTATGCTATTAATTCTGATGTAGATATAGCTTGTAGCTCATTAAATCAAAGTCTTGTTGCTCTTAAGGAATGGCTTTTTAATAACGGGCTAGATTTAACAGTTGATAAAAGTAGTGTTGTAGTATTTACTAAAAGTTATCTATTCCGAATGTGAATATCAGCTATAATAATAAAACTATTCTGGTTAAAAACCATGCAAAATTTTTAGGAGTTATTTTGAATAAAAGTTTGAACGGAAATCCACACATTGAAAATGTAATTTCTAAGTGTGAACGTAACTTGAATATGTTGAGATGTCTTGCGGGAGTTTGGTGGGGAGCTCATCTATTCTGTTTAAAGCTTATCTATAATGCTATAATTAGAAGCGTCTCAGACTATGGTGTATTTTTATTAGTAGGTGATAATTTAAGTGTTATTAAAAAATTTGATAAAATTCAATCCAAACCTCTTCGAATAATTAGTGGTGCTATGAAGTCGAGTCCTATTAATATTTCTATTAAGGTAGAATATACTGATCCTCCTTTAAGTCTCAGAAGACAATATTTATCTGAGAGATTTGTTTTTCGTTTAAAACAGTACAAATTCCATCCATTAATACAAAATCTGAATCAATTAAATGCCGTCTTAGAGTCCTATCCTTTTTATAAAAAGACTTTGCCATGTCTTATTGTAAGCTTTCATGAACTTCTTTCTTTTTCTGCTTTTATTTATCAATCCGATTTATTTCCTCTTTTTTCATATAATTTTGAAAGTCTGTTGATAAAACCAGATGTGAGATACTCTTCTCGTTGAGATCTTGGTTTAGTTAAAGTTAAAGATATGAATATTAACAATTTTATCGATAGCCAATATATTAATTGGCATCACATTTTTACTGATGCTTCTAAGTAAGATATATCAGGAAATGTGGGAGTTGGTGTTTATCACTCTCAGTATAAAATTAATCAAAAAATTAAAATGCCTATGCAAAGTTCTGTTTTTTTCTGGAGAATGTTTAGCCATTCTCAAAGCCTTAGAATATGTATTAATTTTTAAATTAACGAGGTCCATTATATTTACTGACTCTAAGAGTGCATTACAGGGTATTGAAAAATTTCCTTTTCGTAATAAACCCTTTAATAAAAATAAAATAAAAAGGGATATACCTACTGTAGCATTTTCATGGGTTCCTAGCCACTCAGGAATCTTAGGCAATGAAAAGGCAGATGATATAGCTAAGGATGCAGTGCAGAGTGGTGGCACTCATACATTTAAAATCTATCCTTACGACCTTCTAAATTTACCGACAATTCATTTATATGATGACTGGAATAAGTATTGGGAGTTTACTGGACAACATAAGGGTAATCGTATGTACAAATTGCAGCCAAATAATACTAATACTAAATAAGTCTTGGTTTAAATAGTTCCAAACTTGTAATTTCGTCGATAATAAGAATGCGATTGCGACATATGTGTATTCCTAGTCATATAATTAGAATTGGCATTTTAAATAATGATGCGTGTGATTGCGGGGAGGATACGGGAACTTTAGATCACATATTTTTCTAGTGTCCTTAGTATGATCACGTCATACTCGTTTTGCGATTGCGCTCCCTTCATGTTCCCTTTCCTACTTGTATGATGTGTATAATATAAAATCCTGTCAAATATTTCAGTGTTTTAAGTGAATTTATATTATTCAATGATTTAAGTTGGTAAATAAGTATATTATTTAATTTTTTTATTGTACGTAATAATTTGTATATTTCATGATATTATTTTCCTGATCGTATGCTTATAAAAATTTTCGTCCCTCGATTCCATGTTGCTCCTATCACATTTTACCGCAATAGTTTTCATTACCCTTAACACTTGACACTGGCAATAGTTTCATGCTAGTTACCATATTAAAAAAAAAAAAACAAGGAGTACTGAAATTTCAAAAAAGTACATTATCTCGTGTTGTGCTTTTTGTAAATAAAGTGATTTGTAAAATGTTATTTTTCAATGTATTCAAAAAGTTTTAAACTATTTGCAATCGATTTATACATTTGAGACGGTACTATTACGGAGAAAGTGTGAATGAAAGTCGTACAATGTGAATTTTGCATTGTTCCACGTGTGCTTTTACACACGTATAGTGTTTCATGTAAAATTTCCGTTATTTAAAGTTTATTAGTAAAGTTTTTAATGAAATTTATTAGAAAATAGTATAATAAGTAGTTAGGTTTTCTATAAGAGGCTATAAAATGCTTGTAACAGAACCAAATACAAACAAGCAAACGCTCAGACGTTCGGATCTTAAAAAGATTTATAAACAAAGAAAACACCCATATATTTATGAAAAATCGAAACTAAATGATGAGAAATTTCCTTCTGTTTTACATAAAAGAAATGAAGGTAATCTACAAGTTGTAATTACTTTGTAAAAAATATATGTGTAGTAAGTACTAATATTTAGTAATTTTTGTAAACATGCACTTTTCCAGGTACTTTAACTTCCCAGATGGTAAAATCAAAAGAAAACACAGTTGAATTTCGAAATAATATAGTTGTTAAAATAGTAAGACATCCTAAAATAGCAATAACAACTTCCAAGACACCAAGTGACAGACTGCTTATATTTATTAAGGAACTTAGGTATGGAACTGATTATACTGATCTGCAGAAATCGCGACCACTGGAATTCAAAGAATAGGCTAGTTTCATCTATCATAATCAAATTATATAAATTTGTTATGTATATAGTTTCTATCGTAAGAAATACAAATACAACACTATTTTGTTATATAAATATGCTATTTGTTTATAATTTGGAAAATAAAACTAGTTTTATTATCTGTTTATCACGTGACCTAAAACGCCAGCTGCCATATTTTTCTTGTAAGTGATGTCATAAGAACTTAAAAATCGAATACACAACAGAAAGTTAAATCTAAAGTTTATGCACTACACATGCACATTGAAATTTATTTGTTTCTGTTCTTATGACGTCACGTTAATGGTGGCTGTCGTTTTGGCGCAAACATTTATTGTTTAAATTTTAATCATTTTCTTTGCATAAAGAGATATTATTAACAGGAAATAAAAATACTTGTTGACTAACGAATTGATACGAACATTTTAAAATATATTAAAAAAAAAATTGAACAGCCTATTGTATGATTGTGTGTCAAGGGACGCGCATTGGCTTTTGCGGCCAGATGTGTTACTTATTTACAGAGTCTTTAAATTACATTGTGGTGATTTTTGACACGGAGAGGTTTATTTGCGAGCTCAAGACTAGGGCGTTGTGGGTCATGTTGTGCGACGACTATTCAGAACTTTGTTATGTGATTTTAATGTACTTTAATGTGTTGAATCCAAAATTGTTTACAGAATGATTCTATCACATCTAGTTTTTTAGCTTTTCTTATTTAAATTTTGCTGCAATTAACATAATATGTCTTTCTATAATAAAAGTACAAAACTATTTTACATAAATGATGTTAATTAATATCTTAGATGAATTAAATATTCTACCAGAAATCAGCTCACATGGATGTGGACCACTGGCTGTTAGATATTTTTTGTTGTTCAACATGTTCGCAAGACCTTAGTGAAACCTTTCACCATACTCAACATACTCAACATACACGGCACCAATGTTTTCTGGGAAAAAATCTAAATGAAAAGCAGGAAATCTACTAAAAAATGGAACAAAATTTGCTTATAGCAAAACTAGACATGCTATCAAAATTCTGTTTGCATATTTGGATTTAGCGCATCAATATCTATCAACTCCACATGTACATTGTTTTGCTGCAATTTTAATGCCGACCATTGTCATTTGTATGTTTTGAAGTTTAAAAAATCCCAATCTAAATAAAGGAGAGATTTTTCCACACTCTTGTGGACACATCATTTGCTTGTGGTGCAATCAAATCGAAAGCTAACTATGTAGCTGTTTCTCTCTTCCTCTTTATTTAATCTGTGCCATCGGTTTCATCATACATCGTCTGGTATTTCTGGTATTTTCATAGAAAACAAAGATTGCAACAGGCCATTAGCAACATGCTTTTACTGTAAATGTAAAGAAAGTTCAATATTGGCTATGCTACTTTTAATTCAAATATGTCACTTATTCACTGCGCAATAGAGAAATGAAATGACACATTAATTTTGTAGAATTTCCTTTTTTTTTAACACATTACTTTGAATCAGAGTATAATTTATGATAAATGTCATAATACAACCTAGTTGGTGGTATAAATGAAAAATAAAGATTCCCGAAAGACGTTACGATCTCGGTTTCATTATACATTGCTGGCAACTTGGTTGTATTGTACAATTCTAGAATATTTAAAATTTTTGCAATAATTCCAGGTTAATTTTTCCAAATAGTTGTTGTCTGAGCCGGGATAGTAATGTGATGTCTCAGATGATGAAAAAATGTAAAGAGGATGGGTTCACTGATCTCATTGTGGTACATGAATACATGGAAGTTCCTGATAATTTGGTAAATATACTTTTACATAATATGTCCCAAAAATAAGACCACTTATTTCAGTCTTTCAACACTGAAACTCGGTGGACTGTGATTGATGATCATCAATGGTAAATTATAACTAAAGCATCTTAATTTTCATTTCAGGTAATATGCCATTTGCCTTACGGACTGACGACATCATTTACGTTATCCGGAGTTATAATGCACAACGACATGCCCATCGTTGGACATAGGGTTGCCAGGTCGCCAAACCTAATAGCCGGACAGACGAACTAGTTTGGCCGGACATTTGGGTAAAAAGGCCGGACACCCAACATTATTGACGATTTTGTCTCAGTATTAATAAAAATACGACAGTAAAATATTTACTAAAAACAAGCTTTATGATATTTACCATAAATATTCTTAAATTCTAATGAAATATAAAAAAAATCGAAGGCCAAGTCAATCTAATTACTTTATTATTAATCAGTCCAATTATTGTTATAAAGTCAAGTTAAAATTAATTACTAAATAAACACTTATCAACATTTTTAAATACTAAAAAGCCTTATAAAATCCGGATAAGCCGGACACCGTTTATTTTGGCCGGACACGCAATCAAAAAGCCTAACTGTGTCCGGCTTTATCCGGACGCCTGGCAACCCTAGTTGGACACATGAGTGAACAGACACCGCATATTGTGTTCAACAACTTCAGATCGTTTCTAAGTATGTTTTATTTTAAACCACTTCCAAAAAAAAGAGGCGGTTATACGTTCGGCTGTATATTTTTTGTATGTACAAAACGATTACCTCGCCAGACGGTGGACAAAAAAGGAATTTTAAAAATCGGTTCACGTCTGTGCCGATTTTTAAAATTCCTTTTTTGCTATACCTATGGTATAATCCCAATTTGGTGCTTTTGATACCACGGTGGTGACCGATTCCTCATTGATCCCATATCAATGAGGAATCGAAGGAACTCGAAATTTATAAGCATACATTTAGTGATTTCGACTTTTTCTGAAGATACCCAAGTATATGCTACCAAAAAGTAAGATTTTGCACCAAGGTATAATACCTTGGATCAAAAACGTACTGGGTCCTTATAGATACATGTTTGGAGATTTCGGCGTTGTTTAAAGAACTACAAGCATATGCCATTATGTGACTTACAGTAATCATCATCATTATCTTATATACAATACCCAGTGGAATCATACATTCGAACGCTTCTTTTAAATTTTCTTAAAATGTGTTATTAAAAATATGATAAATATGACTAAAAAGGGAAAAAAAATATTTTTAAAGAAAAAATTAAACCAACTTCCAAAGTAAAAATGCACAAAAAAGTATGAAATAAATTTTATTTTCTAAATAATTCCCCTTTTAAATTCGGCTACAATTTTAACTATTCCTCTACTCAATCTTCATAATTTTGAAGTCGGTACCAGCCATCTTATAAAATATTGTTTTATCAGGATATTGTTTGGGCTGGTGCCAACTTCAAAATAATGAAGATTGAGAAGAGAAATAGTTAAAATTCTAGGCGAATTTAAAAGGGGAATTATTTAGAAAATAAAATTTATTTCATGCTTTTTTTGTGCAGTTTTACTTTGGAAGTCGGTTTAATTTTTTCTTTAAAAATAATATTATTAAGAGCTCAAAACAAAAACATTGCTCTGGTTTATTTATTAGACTTGTTAGATTGTTGTTATCTAATCCTAGTAAAAAAAAATTCTTTCCATATTTATTTCTTTTAGAAGTACAATTTTCCATCGTTTTTTTAAAAGAGATTGCGAGATTTATACGACTTTTCGTCGGGTTAGGGTTGAACCGGTGATAGGTTTTTCTGTTGACTTTCCAAAAAAGCTTGTGAAGTTTAATTTGGAAAAAAAAAATTTCATTACGTATTGATGAATGGTAGGTACAATGGTCAGAGATATTTTACAATGATTATAAATCTTCTTAGATTTATTAACTTCACAAATTTTCAGGTCTGAAAATAATGAGCACATTAAAATATTTATTACCGGAAACAAATATGGATTCTCAAAGGGTTATTACATTTACGCATGAAGATGGCTATATATGTTTCAGACAGCATACACACAAAAAGGTACTTACCTACCTAATTTATTAATTTACATCAGAAGCCCTAATCACAATAGAAGTTCTTTAGTATATTTGAAAGTAATTTTTTTTTACGCTAAAGAATAGTGCTCTTAAAAATAAAAAAGTTTACAAAAGGAATACCCCTAAAGACCATCAAAAATCAGTAGTTTTAAAGAAACTGTGGATTATTTGAAGCAGTTTTGTGAGTCTTGTGAAAACGGCTCATACAAAAGTTACCGAATGTGAAGTCACATTTTGTGAGTTGCTACGTAATGTATGGTCACAGAAATAAAATTTCTATATATCTCCGAAAGGACACTGGCGAATCCTGCCTGATTTTCCATTATGAACGGCCAAGTTTCGAACATATGTGTTTTTATACCTAAATATTACTTAAAAAGTTATTATTAAAAAAATATAAAAATATATTTTTAGGACTAAGGAATAAAAAGTTACGAACATGATTCTGAAATATCTGAGAATTGATGTGCGAAATACATATCTGTGGTAATCGTCATCATATCTATCTAATCTATGGTTATCACGCTGTAAATTGTCAATTTGAGGCGTAAAAGCTCCACCTAGTGGCCAATTAGATAGATTTATTTTATTGGAGTATAAAGTTATTTTCTTTTTCTATAGCTCAGTAGTTTCGTACTAGTTTTATGAAAAAAAAGTTTATCGGGGTGTGAAATAAAATAATTCTAATGTTTTTGGTTTTCGTAACCTGAAAGCGACATATATAATTTATCTGTTAGCATATTGTGTTTCCAAACAAACTAGTTTTTTAATTTCGTCACGTAATTGACATCGCAAATAATACATGTCGCTTTTCCGCAAACCGCCACTAGACCAATATATTGAATAATAGGTTAGGTTATATTTAGTCAATTATCTTTTATTCCCCGAGTTTGATGTATAACATTATTGCTTTTTTGTTCCTATGTTCATAAAGTACAACTTACAATAAATACTTTTTGTAGCCTCGTATTATAATTATTCTTCTTCTTTTGAGTATGGCGGCCTCGGTGAGTTGCCAATGTCAGAGTGGTTTTATGAAGACTTTGCTCTAACTATTGCAGGTCCGGTGAAACAACAAGGGTATAATTACCTAATATTTTACAAAGCTGTTGAATCAGTATTATAATTACCAAGCAGTAAATGTATGGCGATTTGCCGGTCTCCTTTCAAAATTAAAAATGACTGAACCGTCAGTCATCTATATTTATTTTTTTGCATTTTTAGAATGCCGACCACATACAGCGTAAAGAGTCCGGTCCACGTTTTCAATTAAAGCTTATAGAAATGAAATTCGAATCTCCAGAATCTTTGGATGCGGCGGATGACGATTGGATACTTCGCCCATATTTAAATACGAACCAACTTTCGCGAAGGCTTGGCTGAATAAAGACTTCTCACAGACTGATTTAAGACTTTTATTTTTGAATTCTTTCATAAATATAAGCAAAGTTGACTTTGAGTAGAGTTATGTAGGTATAGAACAGCGGTTCTCAAACTTTTTTGGTAACGGAACCCTTTTAGAAAGCAAAACACTTGACGGAACCCTACAATAAAACAATAGTGTTTAAAAGTGTATTCTTTATTAATAAACATAATAAAAGTACAATGTAACAGTTACTGATTATTACTTACTTTAACATGCCACATGGCAAGTAAGTACATTATTACAAGATATTAAAAAAGAAAAAATCTAACTAATGGGAGGTATGAAACTGTTTTTTATTTTTATATTTTTATTGTTATATTATTGGTTGATGTCAGGTTTGATAGAAGACAGTTGCAGTCTCATGTCAGGTTCGGCGTCCAGTCTATTGCCACAGAGATAATAATATACTACGTACAACAGAGGGACGATCCCATTGGTCGATTTGACCCCACACTAAGTCGCGCGGCGCGGGCGCCCGTGGCGCGAGCTTGGTACTACAACGAGTTCTATCATTGTCAGTATGTGTTTTACTAAGAAAACTTACTAGATGGTACTTTACGTGGAAATTATAAATTACACTATTTTCAGATAACGAACATAACAAAACATAACTAAGTATATTATTATCTACATACTAACGTAGTATATTATTATCTCTGTGCTATAAAGATAAATTGTTAAATTAGCGCCCATAGCGCCGCCTGCGCGTTGCATCGTCGTTTTAACTAGGCCGGCCATCTATCGTGAATTGACGACATTTATTTTGAAGAGTCCCGTAGTGCCGATATACTTTATCAATTCAATTTTTAAAAAAGAGGGCGTTGTATGAATTAAATATTGTTATAAATTCATATTTTATTCAGTAATCATTGAAAATTTTGAAGAAAAAAACTAAATAAATCACTGACGTAAAACAAAACGAGTTACATGGCGGTTTAATTGTGCTTTTAATATGATTTACTTTTCCATGGTTCACAATGCTTACTCGTAGCGACATCTTTACGTACTGAGCATGTACTTCATTTTCCAATGTATGAAACTGACCAGACATGCTATTGCGATATTTTGTTTTCGTGGCTGCATACGTTGAGAATCCTGTTTCGCACAAATATGTTGTTGGGAACGGGAGAAGAATATTCAGAGCCATTTTGCCAAGCATTGGATATTCATTACGAATTCTGCACCAAAAATCGTTGAGAGGCATCGTTTTGAACAGTGACTCCATACTTGTGTCTGATATATCTCGTTTGATATACTTTCGGGCTTTTGCAAGTTGGGCAAAAAAGGATTATGAATCCATGAATTCAGTTTTATTTTTGTATTCTGTTCTTCGGGAAAATACTTTTCAAAAGATGCGCGCATCGAAGTTAGATATTGGGCCAATTCTTCAAACATATCATCTTGAAACATTTCAGAGTCGTTATCGCTAACAAACTCACTAAGTGACGTAAAGCTTTCTATTTCTCTCTTATCAACACAAACAATCCAAAAATCCAATTTTCTTTCGAAGGCAGTTATTTTGTTATAGGCCTGGAACACTGTTGTCTGTTTACCTTGCAATGATAAATTCAATTCGTTTAGTTTTTGAAAGATATCCGCCATAAAAGACAATCGGAACAACCAAGTTTTATCATACAAACGGTCTTTCAAATTAAAAGAAGTATCAGCTTAAAGAAACATTTGAAACTCCGCTCTAAGTTCAAATAGCCTTGTTAAAGTTTTACCCCGAGACAGCCATCGCACTTCTGTATGGAGCAGCAGTGTTTTATGTTTGCTGCCATAATCTTTACACAATAATGAGAACAATCGGGATTGTAGTGGTCGTGATTTGATAAAATTAATTATTTTTACCGCTTCATCCATAACTAATTTTAGATTTGACGGCATTTGCTTCATCGCAAGTGCTTGTCTATGCAGAATACAATGGCTGGAACTACAATTAGGCGCTTTATTTTTTATGCGTGACACTGCTCCTACTGTTTTACCTGTCATCGCCTTGGCCCCATCTGTACAAATGTCAATGCAATCGTTCCAACTGAGATTATTTTCTACAAAAAAATATGTTTATTTTATTAAATATTTCTTCCCCGGTAGTGTTTGTGGGCAGCGGTGAACACATAAGCATGTCTTCTTCAAAAGAACTTTCATATGGATATCTCACGATAACCAGCAATATAGCCAGACCAGCGACATCAGTTGACTCATCCATTTGCAAGGCGAATCGTGTTTTTTGTAGACGTGTAACTAGTTCTTGTTTGACGTAGCTTGCCAGATCATGGATTCGCCTTGAAACAGTATCGTTTGATAGCGGCACAGTAGAAAGATGCTTTGCAGATTTTTCATCGAGCATACATTTTGTTATGTCTAACACACATGGCTTTATTAAATTTTCAGCGATAGTGTGCGCTTCACTTGCAATGCGATAGCTAACTAAATATGATGCCTCCGTGGCCTTTTCATTGATAGTTTGTGTTACATGCATAATATTTTTTTGACTTTCCAATAACTGTTCTTTTCTGCGAACAAAAAATTCTTTATTCTTGTCTCTAGACTCGGGGTGTACAGTTTCTAAATGTCGGCGCAATTTGGCAGGTGCCATGGAACTATTAGGAAGCAGTTTACTACATAGCATGCAGAGAGGTGAGCCGTTGGAATCAACAAATCCGAAACTGATATATGATTCAGCATACGTCTGGATCGGTAATTGCTGTATTCTCCTCGCGTACTGCTTTTGAACATTCAGCGTCATTAGAAGATGTTGTTGCAACACATTTAACGCCTTTAAGCCAACGTTCCATTCTTTATTAATAATGTTACACGTCAGGATGGTGGGGTCAAAATAATGCACAATCGTTACTGCTTACAAGAGACTAAGTTTAGTCCAAAGAAGAAATGTACAAATCTGATACAATCAGAATACAGCAGGCAGTAGAACAATAAACACTAGTTACATATCACGTTTAAACTCCGCAATTCGCTAGCCAGCTTGTAAGTAGGTAGGTAGGAACTTATCGCTCCGAACGCTAATCGTCACTACCCCCTACAGGGGTATCGCGGAACCCTAGGCTTCCGCGGAATACACTTAGAGTATAGCTGGTATAGAATTTAGATCCAGTAGTCTCGAACGTCAGATTGTGAAATCGGTGGAGTAGCTAGCGAAAATATATAGATTTGTACCATAAATCGGTATATGACATACTTCTACCGACATCAGCTGTTAAAAGTATAGAATATAATAATTGCATTTAAGAATACAAACAAAAACACGGGGGTGTTTTGCCGATTAAAATATAACTATCTTCAGTTAAAAAAAAAATTATATTATGGAGTAAACTCCAAAAAAACTTTAAATCGTGAGAATTTCTATTTAATATTATATAAATGAAATAGAGGTAAAATGGTGTCATTTTAGTAGAACCGGTAGGTTCGAGACCTCTGAATAGTGATGTGAATAGTAGATGGATTCCAAGGGCTGAGTAGATCACATTCAAATCATCTACGTAATCCCCTTTTTCAAAAAAATTGTCATGTCAAATTGACGTTTCTCATTTATGATTTAACGACGAAGGAGTAGAAGAACCGATTCAAATCATCAAGTAATCATCATAAAATATAAATATTTTATTCTAAAAAAATATTCCACTATGACGAATAGAGAGAAAAGCAGATTGCTAGTGTTATATGGTAGCCAAACGTTCACAGCCCAGGAAATAGCCGAAAGGATTTGGCGGAAAACAAAAGTTTTGGGTTTTAAAGGACCTGTTCAGGCCATGGACGATTATCCAATTTCTCGGCTCATTCACGAGGAATTCGCTCTGTTTGTTTGCGCGACGACCGGGCAGGGAGACGAGCCGGACAATATGAGACGGTTCTGGAAGTTTCTATTAAGAAAAAACCTTCCTAACAACTCGCTCATGAAACTTAAGTTTGGTGTGGTTGGCTTGGGAGATTCCTCATATTCCAAATTCAATTTCGTTGGAAAGAAACTGCATAAGCGACTGCTACAACTTGGTGCTACGCCGCTTTTGAATATTGGTAATTTTTATGTTCTTTTATTACATTTGTAACAAAGAATATAATAATATTTACTAATCTTAAAAATAATTTGTTAGCAAAGATAGAAAATCTGCCATATCCAGGGTAAAGAAATCCCACATACAAACTTTGTCATTCTTATATTATGCTCATTTTCTGAGGTTTTTGGTCTGTAGTTTATATAACAATAATAATACCTATGGACGCTTCACACCACGTCAGTCTGACCCCGTGCTAAGTATCCGAAGAACTTGTGTTACAGGTACCAGACAACGGAATTTATTTAATACATTTATACTATACATAATATATATTTTAAGATGTTTACTATATTATACAAATATTTAATACACATCTATGATCCAGGAATACAGAAACTTTTTTGTTCCTCTGGCTGAATTTGAAGCTGCAACCACTGGCTTGAGCGCCAAAACACTAACCACTGAGCCACAGAGTTTATCTAACTAACTATGACTACTACCTCTAACTACTACCTCTAACTACTACTTATAACTAACTACTAACAAAATATGATTTATACAATAAAAAACGCTACTGCCGAATAGATAAACTACTGCCAAAACCCTAAAAAACTGGACATAAATTATGTCATAAGATAGGAAAATATTAAATAATAGTATTCATAAAACTACCTAAGATTATAAGGAACTTTTCTATACTTAGCAAATTAATTTCATTCTATGAAAAATTCACATGTAGCAAAAGTTTTTTCATATTAATTTATATTTAAAATGTTATAAATAATTCCTGTTTATTACAATTTTCATTACAGCTTTATGTGATTATCAACATGACTTAGGACATGATGCCCAACTGATGCCATGGTTGGAAAATTTCTTTGGTACCATGAAATCCTATTTTCCGAATATACAAACAGATATTATGAACAATTCGTTCATACCACGTTGGAAGGTGTCTTTAATAAAAACAGATTGTGGAGATAATAAAGTAAATGAAGTCAGTGAGGACATTTATTATGGGAAAGGGTGTAAGGATCATTTTTTGGATGCAACATATTTGGAAGTAGAAAAGAATGATAGGATAACTGATGAAAGCCATTTTCAGGTACTTAATATATTTCTTTTAATGTGGGACTGCACTAGGCGTAACTACACGGCAGTTGAACTACGCGACACGACACGGCCAAATATTCTGTGTATGAAACTGTATGAGATTTAACTATGTGACGCGGCATTACTAGTAGGGACACGTCCCGTCGCTCCGCTGGCGCTTAGTGCGCAGTCTTACCTTTATTTAAAATTGTATTGCTCAAAAAAAAGAAATAATGAGAATAATCAAATTGCTAAACACTCTGCATCCCTTGAATCTGTGTAATGAGTGTTGTAATTATTTATTATATTATACTAGATGCCTCGTTTCGGAGCCTATTTCAATGCAAACAAACAAGCATTCAAAATGGTTCCCCTTTATGATATTTGTATAGATGGCGGCAGTAAACTTCTATTAATCAAAGGAATGTACCCATACTTTGTGACTTCTTACTACTATTATAATAATGTGAAAGTTTGTGAGTATGGATGGATGTTTGTTACTCTTTTACGCAAAAACTACTCGACAGATTGTGATGACATTTGGTTTGCCGTGTGGTAGTTGTTTAAGGTCTGGAATCTGGATTAACACATATGCTACTTTTTATCCCGAAAAAATTCAGTGTTACTGTATTTACGCGGGCGAAGCCACGGACAAAAGCTAGGTTTTTTTACTATTTTTAGCCTTTAGGTATTGAACCCTATAAATTGGGAAAGTTAAAATAAATCTGTTTTAATATTAGCTTAAATTATATTATACCTTAAATCGAATAATAAATTTATATTAATAAATTGTAATGCTTACAACTAGTTTCTGATTACTGATCTTCTATATACAGGATGTAAGGCACATGGTTTTTAAAACATTAGCCAGTGTTCCTTTAGAGTACACGCCAGGAGATATTTTCAACATACGACCCAGGAATTCTAGAGAAGACATAGAAGACCTCTTCGGTATATTTGAAACGCATAATATAGATATAAAACCATACCACCTATTGTCAGTTGAGGAATATCATGATGGTAAGCAACGAATTTATTGAGGGTGTTGATATATTTTGTGCCGTTAGGGGGCAGACCCAACGCACACAAAGCGTCATCTGGTGGCGTAAGTGGTATCAAAAACGGTCGATAAGAATTTTCGATTCTTTTTCTGTCACCAGGCGGCGCTTGATGGCCCGACGGTCCTTGTCGTGTCCAAAAGCTGTCAGATGTCACGAATTTAAAAAACCCTCACTGAATGAAAGAAATAACATAGTTATGGCAACAGTCTCTGGGTAAAATATGCACTAAAAATATAGTTTGCTTCTCTGTACTTATAATAAGTATTATATACAGGTTGTTCAAAACAAATTATCGATATTTTGGGTATTTAATTCACTAAAAAACGCTAAGCACAAAAATAATATAAAAATTAAAAATATATATATATATAATCTGAATGAATGTCTAATAAGGCGATGGGATTATGATGACGTCATGATTTTTGTTTAGTTATTTTCCGTGTTATTAATATCGTAATATTAATAACACGGAAAATTATTGTTTATTCCTATTAATATTATTATTCCCACACCCTAGGGGCTGGAAATTGTGACCTAATTATATATGGTTCGGTAAAAATCAATTACGGTTATTTTGTACATATTCCTATAGTAAAAAAATCATGTTATCAACGGGTGAATATCCGCTCACCGCAAAATCGCCTATACATATAAAGGAAGATTTTTTTTTCGTGTACAACATTTTTTTTGCCTAAACGACTATACCTAAGCAATAGATCATTATCCCCCTTACTAATAAAAATGTTTACACAACGGATAACTTAAACAACGTTGCTGTCTTTGTCTGTCAACTTCTTGTCTTCTTGTCTCGTCTGTGACTTGTGACTTTTCCAACGTATCAGACAAATACAGCAATGTTGTATTGGTTATCCGTTGTATAAATATTTTTTATTAATAAGGGGGATAATGATCTATTGCGTACGTATAGTATTACTTATAGCCGTTTAGGCAAAAAAATAATTGCTATACTCGAAAAAAAAATTCCCATATACAGGGTCTGTCGTAAATAATGGATAACCCGTAAACTGGATTTGGTCCGGATGTGAAACTGTAAGAAAATCGTATTTTCTTGCCAGGGTTTCTAACCGAAAAAAAAACGAAAATGGCGTAGCATTTTATACTTTTTTATAAATTTCGCTACTTTTTTCGTTCATTGCGTTGTCATTTCATCAAATTTAGGTATTTCTGTGTGATTTTAGTATTATACTGCTGAAGACGTGTATTATTTAATTTTAATACAATTTTAGCTGTTTTTAACGTAAACAATTTTCAAAATCATCTTTTTATGCTTTTTTTTAAACTATTTTTTTCTTAATGTCAACTTTAATCATTTACTGTGAAAAAAAAAGTATGGCGCTATAGCTGCCCATTATCTTAATAAATTGTCTAGTATGTGTAGTTTCTAAAAAGGTATTACAATTTGTATTTTACTAGCAATATTAAGTTACAGGAGCGAGATCAATATCAAGGTCAGAATTCAAAATTTTTAAGTATTGTTATAAAAGGTTATAAAACTTCGTCATAATGATCTTATTCTACCAAAATTCTTTACACAAACGTTATTGGGCCACTAATAAGGATTTTCAGAAGAAAAACAGGTTGTTTTTAGTAAAAAAAATATTATAACTCCATGGTAATAATGTAATAAAAGTGTTCAAATTTTAAATTTTTGTGCTCTAAATGTTTCATGGGATGCGACAAGTTTATTCAAAAAAACGTCAAAAACACCTAAAATTGTATTAAAATTAAATAATACACGTCTTCAGGAGTATAATACTACAAAAATCACACAGAAATACCTAAATTTGATGAAATGGCAACGGAATGAACGAAAAAAGTAGCGAAATTTATAAAAAAGTATAAAATGCTACGCCATTTTCATATGGTTAGAAACCCTGGCAAGAAAATACGATTTTCTTACAGTTTCATATCCGGACCAACTCCAGTTTACGGGTTATTCATTATTTACGACAGACCCTGTATAGGCGAGTTTGCGGTGAGCGGATATTCAAGCATTGATAACATGATTTTTTGAGTGTGACAGTATATTTTTTTGCCTAAACGTGTTTATATGAGCAGTAGACCACATACCCAAAATATCCGTAGTTGATTTTACCAAACCTTATATACAATGTAACACCTATATGTACCAATTTCCTAAAATAAACTATTCTGATTTTGAATTTTAATTCTAAAATTACATTCCGCTCTCTCAAGAGTTGAAGTCGTTAACCTCACAGGAACAGCTGATTTATAGGGGAAGCAATGTTATTTAGGAAGACTGCCTAAATAACATCAATAGAATCAGATGTGTGAGGTCAATGACCTTAACAGCGCCATAAGAACATACTAGAATTTTATTTTCATGCATGTATTATTTTTTCGAATTTACAAATATTTTTCTACCTAAACGTCTTTACAAAGCAGAAGATCATATTATGCCCAAAATATCCGTAAGAGATTTTGAACATACTTATATACATAAAAACATACTAAAAAAACTAATAAAAAAATCTTTTTTCTAGATATGCCAGTGCCTGATTTTCTTAAACTGCCATTAACGCTGTATGAGGTAGCCGAACAGTATTGGGATTTGAAGGCCTATCCGACACAGTATTTCTTTTCACTTCTAGCTCTTATATCTGAAGATAAGTTAGAATGGAACAAATGTATAGAGCTCAGCTCCCCAGAAGGGCAAGAAGATTGGTTGAATTACTGTAGAAGACCTAGGAGGACTGTGTTAGAAGTGAGGTTCTTTTTACTGGTTTTGGTGACGACGACGATTAAAGGTTTTCATATTAGTTTAGCACTTTGCTTTTGACTCTGGAGGTCGTGGGTTCGATCCCTGCGTTGGAACATCATAAAATTTCGTTTTTATATCTTGTTAGGACAATGCAGGCTGATCACCTGATTATCTGACAAGAAAGATGATCCATGCGTCAGGATGGGCATGTAAAAAATCGGTCCTGCGCCTGATCTCCCGCCAGTCGTGTCGGTCATCCGTCCCACTGGGTTACTATAGTAAATTGCACGCACACTATGGCACTATGAAATAACACCTGTGTAGCTGGCCTCGATTCAATGCCCTACCTGCAACCGTCGCAATCGGGGTGGATGGTGTATTTATGCTTCAATATGAACAAGCTTGTTTGACCTGGAGGAATATCACCGCCTACTTATATACGAGAAAAGCCGGCGTTGAAAATGTACGCGCGCATTATTTCGGTTCACATCGTAATAATGCGATCCTTACATTTTATATGAACTATCGGCTCGGCCCGCCCCGCTGCGTCCGGACAAAGTGTGCGATAGTTACCTATATGTAGTATAAAAATCCGCCATTGAGATGCTAAGTATTCATTTTGCGATGCGATGCGTCATGCGGCCGACATAACTCCAGACAATAGGATATTTTCCAAGTTTTTGATAACAACTTATTAGTTATAACATTACCAATCTGCACCATTCTTTGTAAATAAATATCTTTCCTTACCTTGCAAATCAGCATAAAAGTTTAAATGAATAGTAAAGCCACCTAAACGCTAAAACGTGTTTTCATGACGTCACCTTCTTATAAACATGGTCTATTGTAGGTACCTGTCAAGTCACGTAGTAGCTATGGCGGGGCTGTAGAAGGTGTCGTCACTGTAGAAGAGGGACGTCACTGTTGTTTTCGTCATGGAGAATAGAGTAAAGGAGTACCATCTCCATACATGAAAAATGTCCGTAAAATAGCGTTAAATAGGGGGCGCTATAGACGCAGACGGGAGTAAAGCGGCAAAATTTAAACGGATAATTAAATCTTAGCATCTTCTTCGGTTTTATATATAAAAATATTTTCGACTATACGAGTAATTAGAATTTTCATGATTTACTGAATTAACTACTTTTAGTCTACTAAAGTCGTAAAAAATTTTAATTATCTAAACTCAACTCACTTTACTTCATCTCTTATTGCTAACTTCATATCTCTACCCTTGCCACTCTAGCGCCATTATGGCCAGTTTTGGAACTATTATTTAATTACTTTTGTCGCTTTTTAGCTTTTCTGCCTTAGAGAGATTGTCTTCCTTACCTCTATTCTCCATTGTTTTCGTATTTATTCCATAAGGCTACGTTTCCACGAGCGTTTTTTGTGGTCGCCACAAAAAAAAAAGTTACACAAACAAGGTTCAGTAAAGCGTCTACCACGATACAGAGTCGACTGACTTGACTCATTGACTGCACTGACGATTTATTTGGACTTTGACTAGACTTCACGATTTACAAAAACTGTGTTGAAAACTTGAACGAAAATTCTATTTTCCGTCTTTTTAACTTGACACTGGCAAGCCGTATGACGTCGCCTAAAAATTTTAAAAAGGCACAAGTTATTTGGACTTTGACTAGACTTTAGACTTAACGATATATGAATACAGTGTTGAAAATTGAAACAAAAGTTCTATTTCCCGCCTTTTTTACTTGACACTGGCAACTGGTTTTAAGATAAGCCGACGCCATATATTAAAAAAAAGAAGGCACAAGTGTCAAATCACACTGAACTTGTCATTTGTCAAATTCTAAAATGGCGAATCAAGTGCTGCCAATTTGGGGGTTTTCCCCTATATTAGGGGAAAAACCTATATATTATATAGGGGGAAAATTTTAATAGATTTTTTTACTTTCGGTTTTTATTGTTTTTTTATTAAATTAAGATATTGGACTTTTATATCGACTCTAAAAGTCTACCTGTAAAAAATTAACTTTTGGAAGTATAGTATAATATTGGTTTCGTTCCAGGCATTCACAAATAATAAAATTTTCGTTATTTTCGTTCACGTTCTATTTCTTTAGCACCACTTTGATCATTCGTAACTGATTTCCCACTTGTTCCATACGCTGTCATCTGTCAAAAACTGTTAAAAACGCTAAGAATGATCACATTTTGCATATTTTTACTACTTTAGTTACTTAACAATTTTTGACGTTTACAAGGATTTGACAGATTTGATTGATTTGATGTTTTATTTTCAGGTTATCATAGAGCAAATCTATCATAGGTTATTTTAATTTGTTGTTGTTATTGTTATTTTCAAATAGAAATACAATAAAGCTACGTTCTTAATATCGTACGGGAGTCGTCGCTTTTCATACATCGTCTGTCACTTCCATAGAAAAACGAAGAATTTTTTAGTTAGTTGTACTGTACATAAAATATATAGTAGAAACAACTAGGTTTTACGTAGTTACGTCACATTTCGTTCAGAGTGTCTAAACTAAAATGCTAAAAACAAAATTTTCGAAATTTTCAATAATATGGTGACATACCCAATTGCTAGCACTGCACCAAATTATCAGCACTCCGAACAAATAGTCGAATTATAAGCTTCTCACAAATTAATTTTTGTTTCCGCTTAATAAAAACAAAAATTTTATGTTTCTACTGCCAGCGACATCACACTTAAAACAGCTACTTTTATTTAAACGAGTGTTGGTGTCCCAGTTAGAATTTTTTTGGCAGTTTCCTTGTGATCGATTGTAAGCTCATGTGTTTTCATATTATGGTATTTTTGACCTTTTACATATTTTTATACTGAAACTTTTGGTTTGTCTTATATCTGAGATGTTTTATGAGGCTTATGTACGATGCAAATCGTACATCAAGCATTTTTTAAGTTTAAGCCGTCAGCGGTTTGTGACACGCGCATAATTAATTAATTATTAAATATAATTCAGTACGTTCAGATCTATCAAGGCGATCGCGCGTGCTCGCACACCGGGTCATTTGATCATATCAAGGATCAATAAATCAGTTTATTTTTATTATTCGTAACTCTAGTTCATTTCATCTCTATCAAGTAAAAGTGTGTAGAGTCAATCAAGGACGCTACATACTTTATGGTCCTTCGATAAATAATAAGGGCTTCGCGAGTGAATAACACAATAGTGTGACATTTCGTGAAGTGATCAGTGGACATTGGATTGCAATGCATTTTTTATCAAGTAATTTATACAAGTAGTTGTTAAAGATGGAAGATCTTCTATCAATTCAGCAGCAATTGGTTGGAGCTATTGAGCAGCTCTACTCCAATTTCAAGAAAGATGGGCCGGAACGCAAGACCGGTAACTACATCAGGAGGAGACTGGAAACACTAGACCAATATTGGCAGGAGTTTCAAAACAACCACTTCAAGCTATGTGGTTATAGTGACAGGTCGCATGATTATTTTGTGACCGACCAGTTCTAGACAACCAAATAGCGCTATGGGCACGTCAGGTCGGTCATCGTGAACTATCAAGCACGGGACGCTAAGCCGAGTACGTCGCTGCTGCGGCCGGCGACTCCGCTCGGTGGTGCAGTGACCCCGCAGCCTCCCGCACGCACTTCGTCTCCGGCAGCAAGGGCAGACGGCGCGCACGAGGGAGAAACAAATCAGGTGACTTTCAGGGCTCAGGGCGTCAACAGCAGGACAGACGAGTTGCTTAAAAAGCAAGCGAGCAACTTCAGGGTTCTTCAGAGAAAGGTAACTAGTGTTAACTTAGATACGGAGTTAGAAAAATGGGAGTTTGACGATTTACTAAAAATGTTACAATCTCGTTGGTCGGTGATTGATGCTTTACATCTTGAAATAGATAGTGAACTAGAGGGTAAAAATCAAGAATATGATGCGGCTTTTTATCATTATGAGCTAATGTATGAGGATATAAAAAGGGCTATTAACAAAAAAATGAGGTCTAATTGCCATAGGGAGAAGTCAACGCCGCAGATGTAGTTGCCTACTTTTAGAGGAAGTTTCCAGCATTGGACGTCATTCAAGGGCTTATTCACTGAAACTATCCACACCAACGCATCTCTATCAGGCGCTCAGAAGATGCAGTTTTTAAAGGGTAAGCTCCGAGGTGAAGCTGAGCGTTTAGTTCAACACTTACAAATAAGCTCAGACAATTACATCACCTGCTGAGAGATACTCAATAATAGATACAACAATAGAAAACTTATTTTTACGACGCACATCAATACTTTGATGAATATTCCAGTGTCGCAGCAAGCATCGTTCGAACACATCAAGAGAGTCCACGATACATCATTGGAATCATTAAATGCTGTGAAAAACCTAGGTGTAGACATAAGTTCATGGGATCCTTTACTCGTTCATATTCTAAGCCAAAAACTAGACACCGACACATACAACGAGTACGTATCATCATTAAAACATCATTAAAAAAGTGTTAATCTTAATTGACTTTCATGGTTAATTTAAAACTACTCCGGATATACATGGTACATTTATTCAGGTAGACTTGATTTATTAATTATTATACAATGTAATTTATTTAATATTATAAAACAATGAAAAGGTACACTAGAAAGATTATCAAACCATAAAAAATGGTGGTGGAAATGGTATGGTAAAATTAATGCTAACACCGCATGCGTATACGATATGGTAAATTAAGCTTTCACTGGTCTATTAAAGAATAAATGAAGGTTATATCAACGTTTTAAAAACTCTTACAATTGCATAGTTTTTGAATAGGGGATCAAGTCTCCCTATAAGGGGACACTTCGTACAGATCTGCGTCTTTAGTTTTAGTGGGTAAATAAGTACTTTTTTACTAATATTCTGTTGGTTTTTGCAGATTCTTAAAGCCAGATAAACTCCACGTCTTTCAGTGCCAATTGTTTTTCAACTTGGACCTAGGATACATAGAAAATTAGGGCAAATTAACAAAAGTGGGGATCAAGTGTCCCCAGTTTCCTGTACTATAAACTATAAGTCAATAGTATTTTTACCATAGTCATTTTCCTTTGATGCATCACGAAGACTTAAGAATATTAATGGAATTACTCTAAAATATAACAATCAATTAAATACTAGATTAAACTTGAAGTACCTATCTACTAAGCAAAATATTGATGTTGCCTAGTGTGGAATATCATATTTTTAAAAATTAAATTTTAAAATTGTTGATTAAATATACATAAATCTAAAAGAAATAGATACTTAGATTGACGCAATAAAAAAATATAAGCAAATAAGAAATATTGCCCATCTCTTTTTCGCAAATCGATTTGTTACGTCACAAGTTGCTATCGCCATACACTTTGTATGACGATAGCAACTTTATGTATAGCAACAAATGTATGGCGGGTGCAACTCGTGACGTCACAGGCCGATATATCGCTCTCTTTCATATTGTAAATTTAAATTGTTTGTATCTTCGTCATTTTTTAAGATAAACGAAAATGGGTTCTAGATTGTTTATTAACATGTCGAACATCGAAAAGACGAAAATGTTTTTATAGGCAACATGCCTATGAGACAGACTTGGCTAATTAAGAAGAATGAAGGTTATATTTTTTTAAGACTGATTTTTATGAAACTTTGATTATCAGGCTAGGTATAAACAAAGAGATTATGCTCTAAACATTATTTTATTTTATACTAGCTGTTGCCCGCGGCTCCGTCCGCGTAAATACAGTATCCCACGGGACCACTGTACTTTTCGGGATAAAAAGTAGCCTATGTTTTAATCCAGAGCTCGAGCTACTACCATACCAAATTTCATCAAAATCCGTCCAGTATTTTTGCGTCAATGAGTAACAAACATCCATCCATCTTCACAAACATTCACATTTATAATATTAGTAGGATTACATACCTACTTTCATTACCACTATCACAGTGCTGATAATTGGGTAGCTCAGTGCTAGTAATGAGGGTGCTAATAAATGGTGACGGTAATTTTTTAATGAAGCTTATTTTTATAAAACGTGGATGAAGATGAAACTATTTTTTGTAATAAAAATCAGTCATTTATTAAATAATGGACCTAGTAAATTCTTCAGTGTGGGTAAAAAAATATTTTCCTTTGTAGTAATTGGGCTTAAATTAGGACTATATTTTAAGGTGTTGAAAATTGGTGCTTTCACCCTACCTATAATTCGCTAAAGAAACTATTTTATGGTTAAAAATTATTGTAGCGTTTAGGGCAAAAATTACGTTGTCTGGAACGCGCTAATTACAGAAAATTATTTTTTATCATTACATATTTTTTTTGTAGCATATAAAGAATGTAATCTTAATCATATTTCTAGTTGTTGGTTTTTGTACACATAGCATAGTTGTGTCGATTTTGGAGGCTTTTGACTAAAGTTTGGGGAGAAATATTTTTGAAAGTTGGTAATACTGGTCGCGAAATCTAATGATTATTGCTTGGTGTATACTGTATGTATATCTTTGGTAATTTTAATTAATTTTACTATTTTAAAATGCCATATAAATGGTGCGTAGTGCCAAAATGCACTAATACGTCTATTAAAACACCAGAAAAAATGTTTGTGAGCATTCCAAAGAACACTAAAATGCGGAAAAAGTGGCTATTACTCGCTCGTAGAAATCCGAAAGATATAGCAGCAAGTACTCATGCTTTTATGTGTGAAGATCATTTTAACGTAAGTATAAAATTCTACATAATTAATATTACACAATTAAGTTTTAATTAAGTATATTTGAGGTTAGTCGTTTTATGGTACTTATAGTGATTAATTTTAAATGGAATATATTGGATTGTATTGTACTCTTTGTAATTTTTATACTTTAGAGAAGTTAAAAGAATAAAAATGTTTTAAAATATGTAAATTAAAAAAAAAAGCCCTTTGTACTGTGATTTTAAACTATAAGCGTTCTATTAAATAAAACAAAATGGTTTTTGCAGATTGAAAAAGACATGGCAAACTATATACAATATAAAATGGGATTCAGCCAAACTATACTCATGGTTAAAGGAGCTTTACCATCTAAGTTTCAATGTCTGGAAGATGACAGAAAAAGAATGTCAGATACTGCTATGCCCCAAACAGCCTATATGAAACGTGTAAAAACTGAGAAAGAAAATCAAGCTTCAGCAGATGTGCCTGCAACCAGCACACTAGAAGATGAAAACAACATGCCTGTAACTGCTGTATATATGACACGAGTAAAAATTGAGGAAGAAACTGAAGCTTCAGCAGATGTGCCCGCAACCTGCACACTAGAAGATGAAAACAACATGCCTGTAACTGCTGTATATATGACACAAGTAAAAATTGAGGAAGAAACTGAAGCTTCAGCAGATGTTCCCGCAACCAGCACACTAGAAGATGAAAATAACATGACTGAAACTGCTGTAGAGACCATAGGTATATGTTATTTAAAAAGTACTTTTGTTGCAAATAATGACAATAATAACTCTTTTGTTCTCTCAGTTGGTTGTTTGTGTAAAAAGTAATAAATATTTTATCTTTCCAGACCACATGTCGGCCTTTGTGACGGAAGATCACCACACACTGCCGGTGGTATCGACAGTGCATGTTGATGTCCCCAGCCTGGTGACAAAATTCAACAGCATGAAGGCAGAGTTGGAGGAGATGCGAGACCGATTGGAGGCATCGGAATCTACCATCCGTGACCTGCGTAATGAATTATTACAATTAAAATGTAAAAATTCATTAAGTAGGTCAACCGAGCATCCAACTGTCTCTATGAACACACGTCGTGGTGGCGCGGGTAACATAATTTTGCGTGTCGGCCGAATCTGAAGAGCGACCCGTGTTCATTACCATCAAATTTTGTGAGTGTTGCAGCTTGCATGCAGGCTATGGAGAGGCCGTCAAGGCTGAGCCTCCTCAACCTGGCAAGGACGAGAGCAGGAGGTGCGATAAGGAGGGCATCATACTGATGGAGGAGAATACCGCTGCATGCCATCTGCAAACACGGGGGCACCGCACCCTATGTACCCGAGCTGCGACTGAAGTGTGAAATACCCGCGACGCCGCTGTACGTCTCCCGCCTTCACTGGTCCATGGAGGTTAAGGATATTGTGGACTAGATCTGTAAAAAGACGTCCCTCGCCTTAAGGATCCAGCGTCTGTAGTCTAGACCACAAGGTCAACTTCAGTTCCTTTGTGGTCGGCCCACGTTCTGTCCACCTTCGAGGTGAAGGAATTCTGGCCAACGGGTATCGTTAACGGAGGTTCTGTGGGAGGCTCCGGAACGAAGCGCGCATCACGTCGCCGACAACACGTGACAAAGTGTAGTTTTTTTAAATGTATATATGTAATGAGTATGTTAGTCTGTAAGGTATTTATAATATGGACCTATGCATACTGAAATAAAATTTAATAAGTAATTTTTAGTATTTTTATTTAAACGGACATAAAAAAACCATGGGTGGTGCTAATGTCTTACTATAAGGTGGTACATCTGTTTGTTCCTATCGTGTTTTAATTGCTAATAATATTGTTTTGCTATTTCAGAAGTATCTGTCGATGCCCGCGACTTCGTGCACGCAAAAGACACTGTACATTTTTCCGCGACAAAAAGTATCCTCTGTCCTTCCCCGTAGACTTCGAAATTTCATCAAAATCGGTCCAATAGTTTCGGAGCATATTCAATGCAAACAAACAAACAAACAAACTTTTCGTCTTTATAATATTAGTACCTATAGATTTAAGACAAGACATTTTATCAGTGCATTCTCACCATCACTTAGAGGCTCACTTATAAGTCGACATTCAATCAACACTTTCTATCGCCATATTCTTTCAGGTTCTCCATGATTTTCACAAATCTACGTCCAAATTGACAATTGAGATATTATTCGAGCTTCTCTCAACAATCAAGCCTAGATCGTTTTCCATTGCTGGCAGTTGCCTCAAGTACGATGGAAGTAAAATAGAATTATTAATAGTAGTCGTCAAATACTATAGCAAGTTGAAGAAAGCTAGGCTGGGTCTTGCTTCGAATTGGCTGAAGAATTTGAACATCGGGGATCGAGTGTTCGGTTGGATTAAGAAGGGAACGATGAAGTTTCCTCAAGATGCGGTAAGAAGCTCTTATTGTTAGTATTTTCTATTAGTAGATGTTGCTATCAGTGAATTAGGGTCAATTCACACCGAATCGATACGCGACATGGCGCTGCATTTTTAAGATAGCTATTCAAAATTGAACTTTGTTCATTACATAAGAAGATACGGGTCTCATTGTAAAAGTTCACATGAACACATGAGTTCTATGAAACGTGTATCTTTTTGTGTAGTGGATAATGTTCAATTTTGAATAGCCATCTTAAAAAAGCAGTGTCGCGTATTGCCGCGGTGTAACTGATACTTAGAACTAACGGTAAAACCTGCGCATAGGCCACTTTTTTATTGCACTAAATCTACAAAACGCTGGGATATGAATGCACGGTTTCCGAGGGTTTTTTTCGGTAGTATATCTATTGAGCGCTTTTGGATTGGATGACACAAACGCGTTAACCACGAAACTAGGTACCGACAAAAACTACAAAAACCCGGAGTTTTTTTTTTATCTAGTTTTTAACAGAGGCTTTCAACACTTAAGTGTTGATGCCAGCCCCATAGTTTCAGTCATTGATCAAACCCGGAGATTTGATACCAATGATAAATCAATTTAATTACGTGATTCTTTCGCAATATGGCGAAGCTCTATATTTGTCGCTTAGAAAGAAGAATAGACAAAATTACATTAACAAAGGAAAGCTGTTATTGCCCATACCATCGGCCAGTATGTTTATTCACGTGGTCACGCTAAGCGGATGCGGATCAGGCTATGAATAAATATTCATGCAGTTCCCTGGAAGCGACAGTTCTTAACAATACAATGATAATAAAACCAGTGAGGTCATTTGTTTTATTAATACCAACTTAGCTTAGCTATCGTGGTCCAGTGGTTTAGAGATTGGCTCTGGACTCGGAGGTCGTGGGTTCGATTCCAGCGTTGGAACAGCAAAAAACGTTTCCAAGCTTGGTTAGGACAATGCAGGCTGATCACCCGATTGTCTGACAAGAAAGATGATCCGTGCGTCGGATGGGCATGTAAAAAGTCGGACCAGCGCCTGATCTTGCCAGTCGTGTCGGTTATCCGTCCCACTGGATTACGAGAAGAAAGGAAGAGAGACTGCTCATGCTCATACACCTGGGCGCTATAAATTAACTCCTGCGTAGCTGGCCTGGTTTTCAATGGAACCGGCCACCGTCACCGAATTCGGTGTGGGGGAGCTATTATTTATTAAATACCAACAAATAAATTACATTGTTTTCGAAACATGCCCTTGCGGGGCAAATTATTGCACAGTGTGACAATCGATAGCACGATGGACGATCAGCATTGAAGGTTTTACTTCTATCTGTGTTTGTTCCAGAGCATTCCGCTAATCCTAATAGGCCCTGGCACAGGGCTGGCGCCGTTTAGGAACTTACTCCAAGAGAGATGTATACGGGGTACCGCAAGTAACAAATCTCTACATCTCTTCTTCGGCTGCCGATACAAGACCAAGGATTTTCATTACAGAGACGAGTTGGAAGGAATGGTCGGATTAGGAGAATTATCACTGTATTGTGCGTTCTCAAGAGACCAGGAGAATAAAATGTGAGTATATTTTAAACGACTAACGAGCAGAGAGGATCCTGATTGTAAGCAACTACCGCCTATGGACGCCCCCCACCCGTAACACCTAAGGGAGCTACAAGAGTGATGTCAGCTATTTTAATTAACACCCCTTTTAGTCACAAATCCTTAGTATTAAGAATTTAAATTTTTTGAAGTAGAAACTTAATGCTTAAGGTGTTTTAAACTCTGCGAAACTACCCGCTCGGGCGCCCCCTAGTATTTATGTCATAGGTCAACAGGCCTCTCGCCGCCCCTCAGGCTCCTCAAATCTGACGTATGACCTAAGTTGGCCGGTCAGCGCTAAAATGCAGATTTCGGCTAAAAATTCGTATGAGTGCACTAGCTTGTATTAGTATATTCGGTATCTACGTAAAATTTGCTTTAATAAGTATTTAATATAATCTAAAACAATTAACTAGTGGAATTATTTCGAACGTCTAATCGCATAAGTTTGTAAAATCACAACTTTGTTGTCGAAAAAAGCATTTAAAAAACAATTTATGACGCTAGACATTAAAAATAGACTAATTATATTAAAAACAAGTTATGTTGTTATTATAAATTAGACACCATATCTTCTGCTTAAGAAAATTACAAAAAAAATAATGTAAAGCGAATGCGTTATTTCAAAAATAATCATTGCAAGAGACGCGAGTTCAAAAGCCTTTTTGGACCTGATTATCCACATAAAATGTATTTTTTGAGGTCTCCTATTAAACCTTACCTAATAAAGAGTTTCTTTTTTTTTAAATCATGTATATTATTGGCCCAATCATTAAAAATCTTAGAACACAAAAAAAAACCGCTAAATATACCACTCTTCCATAACAGGCTGATAAAAGTTAAACAGTTTGATGTTTTTACATATGAGCTGTTTTGTCAAAAACTAAACAAAATATAGAACCAAAATAAATAAATACACATTTCTTAAGTTTTTCTAGAGTTATTAAAAGTTGTTTGAAAAATTGACAAAACTTCCCAGTTATGTGAAAACATACGAACAAAAAATGTTTGGAGTCGTCTTTCGTCAAATTTTTTAAAATGTTTTTTCTTAGGCATAAAAATTAACTCAATTGACTATTTTACATAAAAATATTAGTACCTACGTTAGATTATAGATTTTAAATAAAAAGTATATATTTTATTTATTTACAGTTATATCTATCATACAGTTTTATTTTTATACGAAAATAAAACTCTGTATCTTGTGCAGGGAAGCTGTTATAGTGGTTTCATTTATTTAATATAAAAATATTAAATAAAACTTAATCAATTAGTATTTTAGTGACAAAAGGGCTGAAACTATTTTAAAATCAAGTGGAAAATACCACATGGTCGACTGTGCGCCTACTCTAACCCAACACCGCCCCCCCCCCCCCCCCCACCGCGCGCCACACGCTGCCGCTGCTGTAAGCGAAGGAGCAGCGAACGATATTTTATGAGACAGCGCTATACGTTAGGAAGAGATGATTGCCGGTGCCCGCAAATGCTATTGTTTATCTAGTTATATGCACAGTCAGTTTTTGGTAGCTGTGCTGTACTTCCGTGTTTTAAATTGTTACTCCCCTATTTATTTATTGACGACTTACGCATTGTTAAAGGACTTCTGGTGTTTCTACATTTGCAACTATCGACTTCGGCTTGTTTTGTGGACTTGATTTGTTATTGATTGGTTTATTACGAACTATGGAACATTTGTGTGTGACTTGTAGTCGGTGTTTGACTCGACAGCGAGTTTTCAAGAACGATATTAGAAGCAAGACCGCGTTTAGCTGAGTATATTTCACAGCATATGAGATTAGAACAGGTGTGTTTAATATAGTTGTACATCTATACTTCCACACTTATAATGTGATTGTTTGCATCTACATTTGTTTATGGTTTTTAACGTTGGAACGAAACAACAAATCGATCTGTTTCTTTGCAAAGAGGACAAGGCACGCATTTTATAGTTTTTTTTTTCGCCTAATGAATGAGCGGCGACACATTTGCCATCGCTGCTGGGTGGCTACTACTCGTCATGAGGCTAGATTGAATCAACTTGACTTAAATCGTGTCGACCTTCAAGTTCCTGAAAATCAAAATCAACCAGAACCCCAAGGTTTACACCAAAATCCAGAACAGCCGTCAGTTGATGTTATGTCCATAACTGGATATAAAAGAGCTGCCAATACATCTAACAGCTGTCTTTTTCCTAATTGCCGGGCAGATAATCTGGTAAGAGTACCAGTTTTTATAAAATCAGGGATGTTAGTGGAGTACGAGGGCGGCACTGAAAATTTCGGGAATCAAGGAAGTGACACAACATTACTATTTAAAAATGTATTTATTGCTTTTCGAAGTATTCTCCGCGAAATTTGACACATTTTTCCATACGATGGAACCAATCATTGAAGCAACCATTCCATTCGGATGTTGGGGTCTCCAAAATGGCCGTTTTGTAGGCGTCCACAGCTTCTTCAGGTGATGAAAATCTCTGACCACGCAATTTATTCTTTATTTTAGGGAAAGTATAGAAATCATTAGGGCTTAGGTCGGGGCTGTACGGCGGATGGTCTAATAATTCTATGAGTTCTTGCTCTAAAAACTCTTTTGTTCGGTGCGCGGTGTGAGAACTCGCATTGTCGTGATGGAGGATGATGCGGCGGTTGCAGTTCTCTTTACGGAGTTCAGAAACGACCTGTGGCAAACAAATGTTAGCATACCATTCTGCATTAACCGTTCTTTGTCCCTCAAGAGGAATAGTCGCAACATGGCCGGTTTTGGAGACAAACGTGGCCACCATTTTTTTTGCAACACTCCGTGAACGAACAATTTTTGTTGGCTTTAACTCATTTTCGAACACCCAAACTCGTGACTGGTTTTTTGTTTCGGGTTCGTACGCGTATATCCAGGATTCGTCACCTGATACGATGTTGTTACAGCATTTGAGGATCCTGCGTGGAATCTTTCGAGAGTTCTGACGCACCAAGTAACGCGAGCCGCTTTTTGCTCTTCACAGGGCAAATGCGGTGTCCATCGGGAAAACAACTTTTTTACACCTAATTGTTCATGCAAGATTATTTGTATTTGACTCATGCCAATGTCTAAAGTTCGCGGTAATTTCGCGGTATGTCACATGTCGATCTTCCTCAATCAGCTTACGCACAGCATCAACGTTTTCTTGGGTGACTGAGCTTGACACGTCCACGTTGAAATTCAGCAAACCAGCGATAAATTGTGGTTTTGGATGGGGCTTCATCACCAAATGCAGAAATCATCCGGTCAACACACTGTTTTTGTGTTAAACCACTTCGAAAGTCATAATAAATCATCGCTCTAGAATTTTCTCGAGTCAATTCCATTTTCTCAACGACTAAACAAGTTTGACAAGACCTTGTGACAAGACCGAGAATCTTTTTTTAAATAAATAAACGGTATTCGATTTTTAAAACCAAGGAGTTTTAAATTAAAAAGATTTTAATATGACAGGAACAGTGGAAATATTCCGTTCCCGATACTTTTAGTGCAGCCCTCGTACAAGTTATATATTCTACCAAGTGCTCGCGTCTGTCGGGTTCATTTGACTTCTAACGAATGGAACGAGTTAGAGGAGCTAAATAATTCATCTTTTACGGCTCAACACATAAAGGATATGTTAGATACGTTAAGAGATGCCTGCCAACAATCTGGATTCGATTTTGATAATGTTGACTCAATGACAACATCTGAACTTCATTTTTGTACGGGACTGAATCATGAAGAATTTAATAGACTTCTTGAGCTAATACCTTCTGTATCACAGCGCTCACACCGTCCTAAATCAGTGCTCGGAGCTTATTTAATGAAAATAAGGACAGGTGAACCAAACGACTTGCTAGTCGTTTAGGTATGAGCCGGCGTTGTTTTGAACGAAAACTACAGTTAGCACGTGAATATTTAACAAACGAGTTTGTTCCACGGCATCTGGAATAGGACCACATTAGCCGTGATGAAATTGTAGCAAGAAACCTAAGAATTCCAAATGCTATATTTGGTGCTGGCAATGATGTGCCACCAGCCATTTTAATATGCGATAGAACATATATCTACATTCAAAAGGGTAGTAACTTTTTATTTCAGAAGCAATCATATAGTCTTCACAAGTTCAGAAACCTGCTGAAACCTTATTTTAATATGTACAGGTGGCTAAATAGTAGATGTAACTGGCCCTCATGCTGCCACGACTTCAGACGTGGCGATATTCAAAATGATATAAACCCAATGCATTACGTTTTGAAAAATAATGATACATTAATATTGGATAGAGGTTTTAGAGATTCAATCCCAACTATAGAAAATTGGGGCTACCAAGCCCACACGCCTCCAACAAAACTTAGGAATGAAAGCCAAATGAGAACGGAAGAGGCAAATAAATCTAGATTAGTTACAATCGTGAGATGGGTGGTGCAGGTGATTAATGGGTGGATTAAGCGTGATTTTAAAATATTCAGACAAGAATATTTTAATAGAGCAATGACACATAATATGTTCGTTGATATACGCATTGCTGCTGCTCTTTTAAATACATATAGAGAGCCGTTAAAAGACCATCCTCGAGTTAATGATATCGTACAAGTTTTGAATGAGAGGATTCATATGCTTCGACAGCGAGCTTCGTTTCGTACCATAACCTCGAATGACAATGCATTATTACAGTTTCCTGAACTAACAGAAGAAGACCTTTTATTAATTTCACTAGGCAGTTACCAAATAAAACTCGCCCGGTCTTATTTGAGTGAACACGTAAGAAATGGCATGTACACAATTGAAATATGCATAGGAGCTATTCCTAACCTGGTACGATACAACATAAATATTTCAAAAGGTATTCTGTTGAGGGGGCGCATAAAATCGCGGCATGTATCGGGTAGAATTTATTACTCGTATATTTTGATTAAAAAAATAGAGCAAATACAGGGAGAAATGCATTTGCCCATTACTATTGCTCATGTTTAACGGGAAAAAGAACAGTAGGTACTTGCGCTCACATAATGAGTATCATTTGGTATCAACAATATGCTTGGCTGGTGTCTAGCCCAGCCAAGGTATGGCTGGGCTAGACACCAGCCAAGCATATTGTTACCCCCGACATTTTTGGATGACGTTATCATAGATAATAATCACTATTAAAAGAACAGTTTGCATATGTTTAAGCTGTACTGTAACATAAGTGTATTATTCCTTTGTTATTTTTGTATTTGAAAATATATAAATAACAAAGGAAATAATACAATTATCAGAATTGTATTATTTCCTTTGTTATTTACATATTTTCAACTGTGCAGTTGTTAATAACGATAAAAAAATAACTACTACTGCCTGTGATTACTGTACAATTATTATAAATGTAATAATTATGTTTACATGTAACGAAAAATGTAATAAAGTATGATTAAAGCATTATTTAAAACAAAAACCTTTTTTCACTTGAAGCCCAGTAACTTTTGACCTGCACGCAATTACAATAAAAACTTGGCATATTGATCATAAAAAAGCCTAATTGAACATGTTTATACTAGTCGCAACTTGTTACAAGGGTTGGGACACAACTCCTACAGTAATGCCCATTGCCCGTTTGACAATTTTTCAAACAATTTTTTATAACTCTAGAAAAGCCTAAGAAATGTGTATTTATTTATTTTGGTTCTATATTTTGTGTAGTTTTTGACAAAACAGGTCATATGTAAAAACATCAAATTTAAACTTTTATCAGCCTGTTATGTACGAGTGGTATTTTTACCGTTTTTTTTTGTGTTCTAAGATTTTTAATGATCGGGCCACTTATACATGTTTTTTTTTTTAAAAGAAACTATATTAGGTAAGGTTTAATAGGAGACCACAAAATATACATTATGTGGATAATCAGGTCCAAAAAGGCTTTTGTACTCGCAACAACAACAACAAAATTCGTCTATTTATAATGTGTCTCTTGCAATGATTATTTTTGAAATAACGCATTCGCTTTAAACTATTGTTTTTTGCAATTTGCAAACAAAATTCGTCTATTTATAATGTGTCTAGCGTCTTAAATTGTTTTTTAAATGCTTTTTTCGACAACAAAGGTGTGATTTTACAAACATGTGCGATTAGACGTTCGAAATAATTCCACTTGTAATTTTTTTAGATTATATTAAATACTTAATAAAGAAAATTGTACGTAGATTCCGAATATACTAATATATGCTAGTGCACTCATACGAATTTTCGTCGAAATCTGCATTTTTGCGCTGACCGGCAACTTCGGTCATACGTCAGATTTTAACGGGACGCCTTATGACCTAGGACATAAACACTAGGGGGCGCCCCGAGAGATAAAATCAGTGAAAAGGGACAGCCACTTATAAATACAGAGGAATATAAAATCATTGAATTCTATAATTTTTTGTAGCACCTACGACGGCATTATAAACATTACCACCGAATACTGGAACAATAGTTATAAATTATGTGACGCTCAAGTCACGCGCTGTCCTGTTAGCTTTCCAGTATTCTGCCGTTAGATATATCTTATTTTGTCCACAGTATTGTTTCTATTTATTTATATATTTTCAAGCAATTCCATTTATATATTTTTAGATATGTACAACACAAGATATCAGAATATAGAGAAACATTATGGTCTTTACTAAGCAGAGGCGGCTATATATTCATATCTGGCAACTCGAAGAACATGCCCGATAATGTAAGAGATGCTTTCATTGAGGATGTCATATCTAAAACTGGTGGTGTTAGCTTAGAAGACGCCAAAAAAATGATGTCTGATATGGAGAGAAATAATAGATTACAGGTAGAGACTTGGTAATATAAATTCCTACTTTTTGGATGTTAGTAAAATCTGAAATTGGTAAAAAGTATTGAAACCAAAGTCAAAATATTACTACAAATAAAATGTTTTAAATATAGAATACTATTTACCAATATTACAATAATTAATAAATATTAGAATATTTAAAAAAAATACTGTTATGTAAACCAGTGGTTGTGTGCGATTTAAATATGTACAAAATAGTTTTCTATATTACTGGGTCATGAATATGTATTTAACAATACATTGTTTTTGTTATTTAATGTTATGTTGTAGTTAAAATGAACAAACAGTAAATATCTTACTTCCTTTCCTCTTTTTAATCAAATGTTGGTACTATAGTATATTGAGGGTAGAGGCAAGGAGAACTGTCTCATATGGGGGCAACTTGGAAAGAGTGTCCAGCTGTACGCAGTAAATACCATTTGAAAAATCCTCCATGAGCGGCACTAGCAGCGGAAAAGGCTTCTTACTCTTCAAAACTTCTTTCTACTGTGGCGCCACCGTAATTTACCGCATTTTCAGTGGACACTTTTTACATACAAAGAAAGCTCTCCTTTCCTCTACCCTCCATACTATAGTATATAGTCAAGGAGGCAGTAAATGTCAATAAATCACATAATATGTCAAAATGGCTTACGGTAATTGGATAATGTGAACACTTAAGCGTCTTTGGTATTTTTTTGATATTTCACCGTCTTTCTAACGTGTATAGACATGTGCATTCCACACTACAGTGTTATATTTGTTGAGACATTTTTTTTTTTAATAATAAAAGGAAAATAATTTTTCACTTCTTTTTTTATTAAAAAAAATACTTAAACAATCCTTTAAAATTTTTACATTTTAAAATCTTATTAGTTAACAACTTTCAGATACACTCCATTAAGATTTCAGACATACCCACTCATACATGATACAGTACGCACACTATATAATTATTTGAAAAATCCTCGGTACAAAGGCTTTGCACCATTCTGCCAGTGTTGAGTTTTTTTATTTATAGAAATAACATTTTTTAAGAACAGTAAAACCATGTTCTGATGTCTTTCGGGAATCGTCATTTTTTGTACATTGTCCGGTCATTTTCATAGAAAAAAATCCTTGATTGCCAAGGTCACAAACAAACATGGTCATACTGCATGATGAAAAATTACACGACTTCTTCTTTTACGTATGACGGTCTCATGAGTCGCCAGAGCGGCTTGTAGACTATGCCCCAACTATTGCTCCGGTGAAACAATAAGGGTACAGTTGCCTTATACTTTACAAAGCTGTAGAATCATCTGAAATACATGACTTTATGTACAGCAGAACATCTTCAGAATTATTTTACCTGAAAGTGTTAAGAGAGTGATCAGTCGTAGGCGTAAAGGTCATATCAGTACTTCTTCTTTAATGTATGGCGGCCTCAGTGAGTTGCCACTGTCACAGTGGCTTTGTGGAGATTTTGCTCTATTGTGGGTGATGTCATAATTTTCATATTTCTCTTTCGAATGTGTAGTTGTCAATAAAATTGTTCCCGCTAACTCCACAAATGTTAATAATTCTGAACGGGCTTTAGCACTAAGATTCTTGAAATTTTAAAGCGCATGCGCCTAAAACTACTCTGACGATCACGGCCATTATGAATTTAGTTCCACAACATTTATCAATTATTTTGTCACAATTGACACTTTCGCACATCACCTTTACACATCGACACTTCAGCATACTTATACACTTCAGCTAGACAGTCCCCACAGCTTGACGTTGCCGGCGTCTCTCTTCCGCTCCGGTGGTTCCTTATCCTCACAAGCGAACGCTACAAGATAGCGGGATGGATGCCAAGCCACCGTAAACGTTGCTGCCTGCACCGGGATCTCTGCTACTTTTGCACCTGGCGAATTATATAAAAATATTGTATTTTGCATAATATTTATACCTTTATAAAACTATTTCACGAAAAAGTTAAATAAATAAATAAAAATCTAACCTGTCTCGGTGTCGCCGATATCTATGACGTGGTCCTCGCTGGCGGAGGCGAGCAGGCGGCCGTCAAAACTGAACGACAGCGTCCGCACCGGCCACTCCAGTCTGGAAACATAACAATAAACTTAGACGTATATATATTATACACGAGACATGTCGAGGCAAAAAAATTCCCCCCCTAAATAGCCCTACTTTTGGGATTGTTTGGGACCATTTTGACATTTGAGGTATGGTGAAATCAAGATAGCGTAAGTTTCTCTTGTAGGTATGAAAATATGTTCAGCCAAATGTACGTCATAGTACTGGCTGTAGTGACGCGACATATCTCGAGCTATCTCACCACTCACCGGGAGAACACGCGCAGACAGGCCAGCTCGTTGACGTCCCACAGCGAGACGAGCGCGTCCGCGGAGCCCGTGGCGAAGTAACGCCCGGTGGGGTCGTGCTCTACGCAGATGCACGTGCCGGGGTGCGCCTTCAGCACCGCCGCCGTCTCCAGACCCGGGTACCTGGTGATGACGGTAAGAGGAGATGATGATTATAAACCACATCAGAAAGCATGATGATGATGAGCTTCAGAAGGGCTGATGATGATCGACTATTATCTATAGGGTGCAAATTAATCTAAATGTAAACATACAGAACAATAGAATACATAATTCTACTTTAAATATCACATGTTTACCGCGCAATAAAGAAATACAATAACATTAATTTGGTTAAATTCATGCCTTTTGTATATGTTTAGATTAAGTTGGATCTAAACAGGATATTTACTACATTATGTACTGGGTGATTTTGTATTCCGTTTCAAGAGAAATATCTCGCCAAACAATGGTACTACAAAAATCTAGTAAAAAGATCACGCTTATAAAAATTCTAGTACCTGGGTAAACGAGCTTTGCTCGGAGCTATAGTAGATTAAAAAAAAAAAAAATCAAAAATATTTTATCGTGCATCGAACTCACCACATTCCGCATTTCCGAACAACGCAAAAATTAACCAAACTTAAGTCGGATTGCGACTGAGATTATAGTAAAAATTATTGATATATTGTTGCAAGACAAAAAAAAACAATATATAATATATCACTTAAAATACGCAGTTTCTCAGGGATAGTTTACTTAGCTAGACCGATTTTTCTCCACCAAAACTGCCTGCATACTAATTTTCATGAAAATACTTGAAGCCGATGTCGAGATTACGATTATATAATATAATATTATACAAGATTGTCTCGTATTAACAATGAATCTACGACCTTGTTTACTTTAATTATAAAGTATTTTCCTACTTACTATATTTCTATATTCTTGAATAGAAAGAAAACATTTCTATGGTGGTCATTATAAACCCGCTGATGGTGAGCAATTCAACTCAATACCAGGGAAGTCACAAGCACAGTGAGTACTCACGTCAATATGTGGACGCATCCCAAGCCGTTGGTCAGATAGAACAGGTCAGAAGTGTTGTTCCAAGAGATCTCGTTCACTTCAAAATTAAACTGCTCTTCTGTTACCTAATAAATAAACAATTATTATGGATATATTAATATATACGGTAAAAAAAAATAATTAAGTAACACCCAAATTGTCAGGCAGTGAATGAGCTGACGTTGATGACTCTGAGAACATTCTCGATCATGTCAGCTTTCAAACGAAAAAAAAACTAGATACGAATTGGTTTAGCCGGTTGGAAGCTTCGACGCGACGCCACGGACAGACACCTCAAACTTATAATACCCCTTTGCTTACGTTGGGGGTTAAATTTGGATGACTACTACTGCACCGCAACAAGAGCTCATGTCGATATCCGGATATCGCAGTGGATATCGTAAATGCCGCAACTAAAAGTAGCTTATGTCCTTCCTCAAGTTCTATCGATAAGATAGAAAAGATAAAATTTGTGTACCAAATTCCACCAAAATCGGTTCGGTATTTTCTAAGCAATGCAACAAACAATAAAATCTTTCCTACTTTTATTATTAGTATAGAAAACTCACCACTTTATAGTTCCTGGTGTCTATAAAAGATATTAAATCCTCCTTGTTACCGACAGCTATGGTGGAACCGTTTGGAGACCACGCTATGTTTATATTTTCACCTTTTGTAGATATGGCTGAGGCACACTTGTGCGATCTGAAAATATAAAGTATCAAACTATTTTTTATGGTTTTCAAATCTACAATCAGTCGCCAGACTATGATTAGATTGATTGTTTAAATGGCGTTTAATAGAGATGGAAGTAAGTGCTTCAGTCTTATCATAATATATGGTTCCTTTCCAATCTTTTCACCACATTGCGGGAGTCGAGCAGTTCCTGGGTAAAGTCTAAACTTAAAATGTTAAGGGAAGCATGGAAAATGATAATAAGTAATAAAATCATATTATTATGTCAAGTACAATTATTATTTCTTGAGCTTTTTATAAAAAGTAATATTTGGTGTTCATATAAAGATGTTTTATTTATTCATTTACCTTGTGTCCCATATCCGTACCGACTTGTCCCCGCTGGCGGTGCTCAGCAGGTCAGGGTGTGAGGCATGCCAACACAGCTGGTCCACGGAGCCCGTGTGACCGCGGCACACAAAGTCTTGAGCCTGACAATTATTATTATATCTCTAAGCACACTAGCAGCTAAAATCTGATGCGTGTGTATCACACTATTTAAAGATTGTCCAGTTTCTTTTTTAATGAATTAACTGTAGGTGCCATTATTACAATCTCAGGTAGCTTGTTCCACTCAGAAACATGCACTATATTTGGTAAGAAGTGTTTTAATGGATTGCTGTTATGGGGTGTTCTCTATACTTTAAATGGGTGTCCTCTAAGATGTCAATTTTCATTTAAGGCAAGCAACTTCTCAATTGCATTGATATTATAGTAACCAGTAAGTATTTTGAATGTTTCAATAAGGCTGCCTCTCATTCTACGCTTTTCCAAGGTGGTAAGTCGAAGGTACCGTAATCGTTCCTCATACTCTAGATTTTTCAAGCTTCTGACTAACTTTGTCGCTCTTCTTTGAACCTTCTCAAGAAGTTGGATGTCTTTTTTTGAAGTATGGATTCCAAACCACATACGCATACTCCAATAGAGGTCACACATATGTTTTATATAAGATCAAGAATGTCTCAGGGGGCCTTTCTGACCAAGAACAGTAGAGAGTTAGCTTTTTTAGCGATTGACGTAATATGCGTTTCCCATTTCAAATCCATGCTAAGTAGTTTTGGGTCTTAACTGTCGTTAGTTTTTGCTGTCCAAGAAAGTAAGTTTTATGGGGATTTTTTTTCCTATGAGTAAACAATGGTTACTGACACTTAACACATCGAAATGTACTGTATCTACATTTCAATGTGTTAAGTGTCAGTAACCATTGTTCAGTCCAGGACATTATAGAATCTAAATCATTTAGAATAGCTTGGAAGTGTGTATTGGGATTCATAAAGAATTTTGTGTCATCAGCAAACATGGAGAAGGACGTAATGATTGTATTCCTTAGATTAGCTACATAGAGTATGAATAGAAGTGGCACAAGTACGGAGTCTTGAGGTACACTGCTCATATCTAAATGTGGTGCAGACTGTTTATTTACTTTACGTTAAGAAGTCTTTGATCCATGACAGAATTTTTCCTCAGATTCCAAGGTGTTCTAACTTTTTTAAAAGGAGCTTCAGAGGAACACGGTTGAATGCTTTTTCAAATGGTTTATCTTGAGATAAATAACAGCTTTTGGACAACCTTTATCATGGCTGTGACCCATTCGTTAAAGCAAAGGAGAATATTGGTAGTCACGGAATGTCCGGACACAAAATCATGTTGTTTATTTGGAATAATATTTTATTTGATTAAAAAGTCTTGAGTTACTGAGTTATTATTTTCTCCATTCCTTTAACAAACAATACTAGTAAGACTTATGGGTCAATAATTTAACAGTAATAACACACAGGACTTCTTGCACTATTTCCACTTTTTTACATTAATTTTAATATAATCCACGACCGGTTTCGACAAAGACATCAGTGCAAGAAGTCCTCTGTGTTAGTTCTGTGAAACATGAATTTCCACCAAGAACCTACAGTACAATCAATAACATATCTATAATTTAACGCCATCTATTTGTCACCTTTTTTATATATAGATACAACAGAAGCTAGTTTCCAGTCGTCAGGTACACACCCTGTTTCAAAAGATGAGTTCATAATATTAGCTAAGTACAATGTTATACATATAGACAATGATTTTATTGACGATTGCACACCTTGGAAATAGGATGGCTCATGGCTACCTGCAAGGCTTCTTCTATGTACTATAATATATATATCTTCAGACTTTTTGTTAATATTATATAGATTGTTGTATTACATTGTAAAAATATTTTTTTTTAAAACATTTTTCTATCTTTTGCTAGTTATATTTTAACCTTTAAGAAAATGAAATAAAAAAAGAATGAAGCCAGATAATTGGTGTGCTTTGTCTAGTCATTTTTACTGATAGGTTGGACAAATAATATCAGACAATAATTTTTTTAAGTTTCATGAAACTCTCCTAAGACATGTCCTGGACATGCTCTTGGTTAGGTTAATTTCATACATTCGGATCTTATTGTTCCAGGTATTTAGGAGATATGATATATTGTAAACTTATCTAATTAATTACGAGATTTTAACTATTTTTCTCTTGTACTTCCACTAAGACCTACTTTTGCCGAAAGTTATCGTCCCCGGCAACAGTTTCTTTTTATCTCGTCCGACACCGACACTGGCGATTTCTCAAGGGAGGCAATTTTAAAGAAGAATATTAAAACATAGTACCCGAAAGAGTACAGTATACCCATGGGATACTATATTTACGCGGGCGGACCCGCTGGAAAAAGCTAGTATATAATAATATACTGCTTCGTAATATTTAATTCGGAAGCAAGGTATGATTTTAATAAATAAAAATACAAATTGAAAGAAAAAGCAACCTCAAAGCCGGCGATAAACTTACCAATCTATTTCGTTCTAAATTGAAAATCACGACTGTTTTGTCGAAGGAGCCCGAAGCCAATCGCCTCCCATCGCAGGACCAGCCCACGGAGTGAACTTTAGATGTGTGAGCCACATATTCCCTTACAATATTGTGAGTGGAGAAATATTTCTTCAATTCCTCAAGATCTTCGATAGGAGTTTGTCCTTGTTTATCTTTCATGTTGAGTTATAACAACAGAGAACAAACATTGACTGTAACACCAGAAACACTCTTATGAATAAATTCTGGCTAGTGAAATTTACCAAAATAAATAATGCTTTGATTATACAGAAAAGAAACAGACCGATGACTACCGTACAGTCCTCCTCCTTCTTCTTTTGATTGTCTATGTCCATTGCTCATGCCCATAAATGATAAGTATTACTACTGAGAGTCTATGCCTATTGCCTAGAAAAAAAGGAATAGCTCTTGTGTTTTATATTCCGTGCAACAAAATAAAGGAGTTTTGCCGGGGAATTCAATGGGTGATATTTTGGAATTTGTAATATTTCATAAATTTGTGTTATCTTGGTTCTAAATGTGTAATATTGGTAGAATATTAACCATTAAATATTCGTTAACGTCTGTCTGTTCCGCCAAAACTCCCTAGGAACTTTCAGTAAAGCGTCTACCACTTTACTGAATCGACTGACATGACTCATTGACTGTACTGACTATTTATTTGGACTTTGACTAGACTTTAGACTTGACGATATATGAATACAGTGTTGAAAATTGAAACGAAAGTTCTATTTCCCGCCTTTTTTACTTGACACTGGCAAATGATTTTAAGATAAGCCGACGCCACATATTAAAAAAAAACAACAACAAAATATTATTTGATAGTATTAAATAATGTAGATTAATATCGATTTATGGGTTTTTAATATAATTTATAATACATCTCCAAAATATATACACTTTTTCAAAATGATCCTTCTATTTCTACAAGAGCGGCAGCTAGAAGACTTGGATTGAGTCAATGGAAGGTGTGGTTTTCAGTACACACAGCGCGTCTACATCCATTTCACTACACACCTGTCCAAGCGTTGGAAGAGGGAGACCCGGTTAGAAGAATGGAATTCGGCCGTTTTATGATAAATGCAGACATGGAGGATCGCAATTTCTTAAGAATATTGTGGACGGATGAATCGAAATTTGACCGTGACGGGATAAACAATTTCCACAACACACATTACTGGGCACCAAAAAGAGAAAACCCCAGCATGAAAAAAGAAAGGGCCCATCAAACCAGATTCAGTCTAAATGTCTGGATGGGTATAATTAATAATAATTTAGTTGGACCTCATTTTTTGCCTCAAAATTTAAATGGTGAAATGTACGAACATTTCCTAAGAGAGGAGATTACTGGTTTAATGGGAGATGTGCCAATAGCAACTTGTAATATGATTTTCCAGCATGATGGTTGCCCGGCCCACTTCCGCCTCGGCGTACGCCAGTGGCTAGACCAAACTTACCCACATCGCTGGATAGGTTGAGGCGGGCCAATTCCTTGGCCAGCACGGTGTCCCGATTTGACCCCATGTGATTTTTACTTTGGGGTCATATGAAGGCTTTGGTGTATACTACACCCATAACTACTGTAGAGGAGCTCAGAAGCCGCATAAGAAATGCAGCAGAAGAAATCAAAACTAGTCTTACTGCCAGAATAATCAAAACAGAGGTACGGAGAAGACTACGGGCCTGTATCAGAAACAGAGGTTCACATTTTGAACAAGACCTAAAGTAGAATATTTATTATTAAATTTAATTAAACATTGATGTTTTTTAAACACAATAAACGTAATTAAATTCAAGTTTTTCCTTTTATTTTAACCTTATCGCAAATAAATCGATTTAGACATTATTTCATTTTACTTCTAATATGTTTACTACAACGTCATATTTTTATGTAGACATTTGCACCTTTTTGGAAAGCTAATGAGATAAGGAAGTTATTTAGAATATTTGTACGCATTGTATCATACATTTTTTTAAGAAAATCACCTGTTTTTAAGAATAATGTGCATTTTTCTTAAAAGAAAATTCTGTTTCATGTCTCATAATGAAAAATTCTCGCTTAGTTTGTCCCTATTTATTCCTTAAAAATATTATTTGACTCATTGACGGTTAAAATACATAAAAAAAATCACTAAAAAGACGAAACATTTTTAAAAATACGTAATGTCAAAGTGAAAAAGTCGAAAATAAAGAAAAAATTTTTGAAATTTCAATAACTTTGTAAATATCAACTTTCGGATAGGGGATGCCATGAAAAATATTACTGTAAATGAAGTCTACTTTCTATCTTTCAAAGGAATGTATCGAATTTCAGGTCACCTGTATTTTTAGGCGACATGTCACATGCCTAATAGGCCGTGTCCGTTGTATTTGTTTCTTAATTCATTGATTTTTTTTTAAATAATAACATGGGATACAAAATAAGCACGAGTCCACACGGTTGAAGGCGCGCGCAAAAACAGGTTTTACATAAAAGGAAATAGCTATTAATTGATCTATCAACTGCAGCTCAAGCCAGTGGACATGTGCTGTTTGGCACACGAATAGCTTTTGATGGAGAAATTTGGCGTTGAAAATAATAATAAAACAAAACAAATTATATGACTAATTAAATAATATATTTTTAAACTTTTTTATACATTGATGAGGAACTAGATAATATGACAGTGTTATTATGACCTGACCGTAATTTGTAAAGTAGTGAGTACCATGTACCTACACAAACTTATAACTTAGGCTAGGACTATATGATCCGGAGTCTGGCGAACCCGGGAAAATTCAGAGCACTGAAAACAGAACTCTGTACTTAAACAATAGAGTTGAAAATGACTGGCCTTACAAACATAAAAAAAACGGTGGTCTATTATTTATTAATTTGACATTTTAATTTAGTTCGTGAATTTTCCGCAACATAGCGAGAATTTCTATTTTCCTGGTCATGCTTTAAGAGCTTGAAGAAACAAAAAGCTTAGACTCGGACCTCAGTAATAGTACCGAAACCTCATTTCTTCTTCTTCTTCTTGAAACTTCCTTTCTATTATACACTAATATTATAAAGAGGAAAGAGGAGATTCGATTGTCTGTTTGCATTGAATAGGGTTCGAAACTACTAGACTTATTTTGATGAAATCCCTCTGCCCCCGCGCGCAGCAATCGGGCCGCGGCCCCTCGTCCGTCGCTTGCTCGCACGCGTTGGTCAGTCGTCTCCATATCTATGGTCAGTTCGTTCACTCAATTCGCCGACTGCGCTCGCGTTCTACACGTCTTCGTACCTCTCGCAACTAATATGCACGAAGTGTGTATGATTGGGGGGGAAAAAAAAAGGAATAAAATATGCACTACCGCTGTAATTTGAGAGTTATATGCAAATGCATAAAATCCGATCCGTCTACTAATGAGTAACGACGGCTGATAGTACCGGTACCGGATTCGCAGACGGACGGACAGAGAGATCCTGTACACGCGTTGAAAAAAATTCTATTAATTAGTATTTTTAATCTTCTTTTAACATAATATTATGCCCTCGTAACGGGAATTGCCAGCGGATGGATCAGTCAGACGGTTCGGTTTCATAAACGAAAATTATATAAAGTAAACTTAAATGTTTGACAGTACAACAAAGGAAAAGAAATTATTATTTATTTTAGGAGTGACACTTATTTCGTCGGCATATAGGTCTTATTAGAGATATATGAATATGAATTTAAGATTTAATAGAATCACCAGTTCAACATACGGCGCTACAATGCGTCAGAAACAAAAACTATCGTTATCGCCAGACTTCATTGTATAATATTAGAAAAAGGAATCCGAATATAGCGATAAACGATATCAACAGGCTGTAAAATAATGACGTCACAAATCAAATAGGGTTGTGGGCCCACACTTCCCATTGAAGTAAATCCGCGCTTGACAGGGTCACACAGCTGGTAACGTATACTTGTTTATAGGGCTGGCAACATTTTTCACGAAACGCTGATGAAATAAAAATGTGTGGAAATCAAAATTAACTCTTTCAGAGCTGCTTATTTCACAGTGAACTCTATATAAGGGACATAATATATGCACACTTAAATATTATCGCTCATTTATTTGACACGTTGTATAATAAAAGGTTTTGGTCTATGGTTTTGTCAATATGTACTCGTTTATGGCGTCCGAGATTACTGCGACTGTTGAACTGTTTGTCGCAAACATCACAGCTGTAAGGTTTGTTGTCTGTATGTGTTATTTTGTGTGTTTGCAAGTGACCAACTTGAGTGAATTTCTTGCCACAAACATCACAACTGTGAGGTTTGTCGCCGTTGTGTATCAGTTTGTGTGTTTTCAAATTATGAGCCTGAGCAAATTTCTTGTCACAAACATCACAACTGTAAGGTTTAACACCACTGTGTCTCAGCAGGTGAGATTTTAGGTTTATTAATTGAGTAAATGTTTTCCTACATACGTGACAGGTGTGAGGTTTGTCAGTATGTATTAGTTTGTGTTTTTTTAACGTACTTATGTTAATATATTTACTATAACACACGTCACACTCGTAAAGTTTCTCGCCATTGTGTAGTCGTTTGTGTGTTTTTAGGGCACTTATATGATTGAATTTTTTACTACAAACGTCACAAATGTAAGGCTTGTCACCTGTATGTATACGACAATGCATTTTTAGGTTACCTAACTGAGTAAACTTTTTACTGCAAAAATCACAAATGTAAGGCTTCTCACCGATATGTATTCGCTTGTGCAACTTAAGGGCACTTAAATGAGTAAATTTCTTGCTACATACATCGCAACTAACTTTTTCATCTGTATGTATTAGTTTGTGTGTTTTTAAGATACCAATTTTAGAAAACGTCTTACTACAAATATCACAACTGTAAGATTTTTTATCAATGTGCAATAATTTGTGTATTCTTAAGTCACTAGTTCGGGAAAATCTCCTACTACAAACATCACAACTGACTTTTTCATCTGTATGTATTAGTTTATGTTTTTTTAAAGTACCACCACGAGTATATTTTTTTTCACAAACATCACAAGTGTGTGGTTTGCCATCATCTTGTGGTGTTCGCGGCTCTGTGGGAGTGTGCTTGTCCTCAACTGGTTCTACGGCAGTCTCATCTTCACAATGACCTGGACTATTCTCCACATATTCTTCTTTAATATCTGCGAAAGAAGGCTTTGTTTAGTAGGCAAACAATTACGATGGCCAATATGCTTATATTAGGTCTTTACCTATGAAATTGCCGTTTTGTATGAAAAAGTTTAAATTTGTTTTCATGTATTTTTTATTTGTATTAATCGAAGTAATCACCCATGCAATCAATTCATCTTTGCCAACGCAGTGGCAGTTTATTGATGCCCTTCTTAAGAAATCAACTGGACGGGAGGCAACAAATTCTTCAAAGGCATTTTGTACTGCCTTTCGGGTCTTGAATTTTTTTCCCACCAAGAAGTTATCCAAATTCTGGAAAAAGTAGTAGTCTGTAGGCGCAAGGTCTGGTGAGTAGGGCAGATGACGGAGAGCTTCCAACCCCAGTTCTTGCAACGCGGAGACCGTCTGCTGTGCAGTATGAGGTCGCGCGTTGTCATGCAGGAGCAGTGGAGACGAGTGATTGACCAATGCTGGTTGGAGATGTGATGTGCTTCTCCATCATTGTGTTCAGTTCTTCACTGTACACATCTGCAGTAATGTTCACCCCGTTTCGTAAGAATCTGTGATAAATCACACCGGCGCTAGACCACCAAACAGTGACCATCACTTTTCTAAGGGGTAAGTTTTCGTATAGGGCATTTTTTAGGTGCTGAACCAGGATCCAACCAACTTATTGCGCCTTGCAGTAACCAGCGCTTGCGGTTATCAAACAAAATCCATTTTATATCGCAGGTAACAATGCGGTTCAAAATTCCTTCATTTGTGTGTCTGTTGAGCAGTGCAAGGCACGTCTCGACACCCATTTGTCAAGATTTTTTACGCAAATTTGAAATGATTGGAAATTTGACGCAAATGGACCAATATTGTTATGACGCGAAAGCTGCTGCCAATTCAGCCGTAGATTATGTATCATCAGCTTCCACAATCGCCTTTAATTCGTCATTGTCGACCAAAGTCTTCGGACGACCGCGAGGTTCATTTTTCAGGTCCAAATTTCCAGAACGGAAGCGAGCAAACCAATAACAGGTGGTGCGTTGGTTTGTAGTGTTAGCTCCGTAAACGTCGTTGATGTTGCGTGCCGCTTGTGCCGCGTTGCTGCCACGACGGTACTCATATTCCATAATTACTCGAATTTTTAACGTATCCATGATGACGAAAAAGATTGAAATGCAATGAAAATGTAACACTAATCAATAAACAAATGACTACTTTTGGAAAAAGAATTCCTTGTTTTTAAAATTCTAATTTCAAATTAATTTTAATTTGAAATTAGAATTCTTAGCAAAACAAAAATTATTTTGATTTGAAATGGCTAGTACTGCAGAGCGGCAATTTCATAGGTAAACACCTATTATTATGAGCTTATTATCTGAAACTACTTAAGCGCCACTTAGCGCCACCTAGCAGTAGCTATGTCAATTACGAGTTATGGAATCAATAAACGGACCCTATTTGTTCAGTTAGGTTAAACATGGTAACTTATTTCTTCAGAAACCCATTATGGAACCAACAGTGTTTTTTTTTTATAAACTACTACAAATTCACCTCAGGCCATAAGAAAATTATTGTGAGACTCAACAGTTCCCTTGTAATCTTGAGGTTGGTGTACTTGTTGTTTCCTGCAAAAGTACTCGTAATATGTATATCCTATATTCAAGTGTTAAAGTTTTATCCCGAATAAGTACAGTCTTACTGAATTGGTACAGTGTTACAATGTTACTGTCTTTACGTGGGCGGAATCGTGAAGAAAAGCTAGTAATATAGACACTATGTTAACATACGGTCTTCGTATCGAAAGGACATTTTAGCAGAACGCCCTATTAGCAGATCATCCTAAAATCAAAACGGCATATTAGCATAACGTCCTACTAGCAACATGACCTGGTAGCAAAACGTCCTAATGTCAAAATGACACCTTAGCTGAATGGCCTAGTACAATTCAATACAAATTATACATATTCAAACAAATATAAATTCATGAACTTAAATCTTTAATACCAGGTTTTTCGATAATACAAATGTTACATATTTGCAATCAATAATCATCGAATATCATTCTTTTTAAATGAGTCACTTTTTTCAAAAAATCAAATGCAGAAATTTTAGTTTCTTGCAGCTTCTGCAATTCATTTTCAAATTTTGATTCGAAAATAAGTTGGTTCTTTCTGCGTGGCTCTCTTTTGAAAAGTGCTCGACGCAATCTAAAATCTTGCCATTTGGCCTCTTTGCGGAGAGAGTTCAAAAACGATATGAATGTCGGTTTTGGTCTAATCTTCGAATTGAATCGTCGATTCCAACCCTCTAATCCATTGTTGGTGCGATGACGTTCCGTTGCACAGCTCAATACTTCTGGCGACATCTTCATCCATTGCTTCTCAAAATAAGCTGTAAATTACCGCAAAGGTTCATTATATTTGACGGAATCCTGTATTTTTTCTTTAATATTAGCCCAGACAATGTTTATAGATTCGGGCGGAAGGAGAGGCAGATTAGCACTTAGTCTTACTATTTCTCTACCAAACTGAATATCGGTTAACTTCATGTTTTTATCATTTTTTATAACTTTGATTTTGGCTGCTTTACGCCATACAGCTCTGTTCATATGATAAAAGCATCCTGACAAGTGCGATTTTGGGAAAATAGTTTTGAAAGCATTCATCTGTGCTACTTCAAAGTCACATTTGTAATACGGAATATCTGATCCAAACTGGTCCTTTATTACAGTGAATAATCTCTCATATGTATTTTGTGACTTATCAGGTAAAAGCGCATACAATAACGGCACGATATTGGTCATTTCGTTACAACTATCAACGTCAATGTGTATGGTATATAGTTGGTAAAAGGGGGGTGGCACATGGAAAGTGCCGTCTCCAAAAAGTTTAACATTTGAATTGAGGTTTTTCATTTGTTGAACACCCATTGGGGTGGCAAATAACAAAATTTTATTGGCATTTTTTCCGTCAGCACACTCCAAAAATTTGTCAGCCAAAATATGAGGTACCTCCACTTCATCAAGGTTTTTAAATTCGGTTTTTTGAATTTTTAAAAAATTTCTTCTCGCGCGGTACAATGTGTCTTTTTTGCTTACAAACGCTGGTATATTTTCAATATCTGAATTACATTCTCTGGAAAATTCCTTTTCGAAAATTTTCTGTATTGAGGTATACTTTCTGCACGCTTGTTTTTTGCATTCGTCGATAGCGCTGTCTACTCGATTTTTATTAAAATTTGTTCTGCACGTATGCGCCGACGAATACAAAACCGCGGATTTTTCTTTATCGATAGTAATACTTGCGCTACATGCATCTCTGTTACTACACCTCCAGTTGGTTGAGCCAGATTTTTTATTCAAGGTTTTGAAATTGTACCGGTGACCTGCGTGCAACAAAACATCTTTTCCTTTTTGTGACTTTATATATACAAATAGTTCATTTGTTGAGGCGGCATTACTCGGTCCTGCGCCATTATCCATTGCAAGAACATTGTTTTTACAAAATTAGAGATACGAAAATAACCTGGGTGATACTACAAAACAATTAACCACTACGTTTATCAAGCCATCGAAATGAAATGGTATTTGTCATTGTGTCAACACATTTTAATCTTTTTCTTAAGTGGCCAGTACTTCAAAGAGGTTTTTCCCCTTAGCAGCTCGAACAAGTACATTTTGCTGCGAGAAATTTAAGAATAGAAACTTTTTGGCTTGTTCATCTAATTGCCTATCAGCCCATTGAAAAATCGGCCATAAATAAAATTTTAGACGGTACAGTTTTATTAAAATCTTTCATTTCTTCTTGTGTACATGACTGTCCATGTCGTTTTGATATTAGGACGTTTTGCTACGAGGTCATGTTGCTAGTAGGATGTTATGCTAATATGCCGTTTTGCTTTTAGGATGATCTGCTAATAGGGTGTTCTGCTAAAATGTCCTTTCGATACGAAAGCAACATACGTTCAGTCTTAATTGGATGCAGTTCAATTTCCACAAAATCACTTGGCAGCGACCAACTGTCTGGGTTAAAAACTCGCAGTTGTACCAATGGTCGAACTTCAGTCTGAAATTGGAAATAGGTACATTATTAAATCGAAAAAAATTCTTTAAATACTCGACACTGGCAGAATGGTGCAAAACCAATAATAATAATATTTATATATATATATATATATGATTGCTATCTAACTATATAATATATAACTAGCGAGATTGTAAAAATATGTCGAAAGATATTTTGCGATATAATATAATGTAACGAAAAATAATGTGTTACATTGTAAGCAGAATGTTCGGGTTTGCAATCTTTCGACATTTTACAATCTTGCTAGTTATATTACAATCTAACGGTATTTGCAATAGGCTACTTGACTCATATTATGAATGATGTCACAGCACAGATAATCTATCAACCAACATGATGAATAGTGTTTTCGGCGGTTTATAATAAGTGTATTTTTAAATATTTTTTTTGTAGGTTATCAGGTTTCAAAATAATGTTATATTATTTTTTTGTGTGTAATGAAACAATTAACAAGCGTTTAAAGGGCAACATCTATTTCATAACTAACCAGTCATTTAATATAAGCATTCGAGAGTGGTAATCACCATACACCACGTCCATTTATTATGAAAATATTTTTTACCTGATTATCACTATTAAGTTTCTGTATTTGTTTCAACAGCGGTTCACACTGATGAAGTTTTGTGTAACATATGTAGCACAACATGTGCGAGTCAGCTTGAATCTGTTGACATATATTATAAACATAAATTCGAGGAACAAGTTAATATTATTTTGGCATCTCCTCTCTGGCAGGATGGATTTCGGTATTCTCTGGATCTACTGAACCGATTTTGGAAATTATTTTCCCCAATAGAAATCTGCATAATTTGTGAGTGTATAACCCTATTACCACGAGCAAAGCTAGTAAATAAATATGGTGAATCTGCAACTGCTTATATCCACAACTTATTTATTTTCAAACTTATTATATTATAACTTAAAATACTTAAAAATTTACCTACAAAATAAAGTTTTAACGTTTTATGCAATGATGTCATTATTTACTAGTTGAAGGATCTCACAATAGGTACGTGAAACTGAGATTTAGGTGATTCTTAAGTATGGCAGAAAGTTGAGGGAGGTGAAAGTATGAAACTTACCCCATTTTCTGATAATTCTTCGTACACATTTTGCAAGTGAGTATTTTTAATATCTAATACTCTTGTAACACAAAAACACAACAAACAGGTTCCTCGACTCATTTTCATGGAAAACTGCGGGATTAGGGATAAATCACAATAATATTTAGGTACATTTAAAATTAAACAATTTGTTTTTGAAAATACTCTACTTCTTCTTTTTTTGACATAGCCTCCCCTGTATAGGAGTTGCCAACGTCAGAGTGATGGAGCCTCAGACTAAAGAAAGGATGGAGCAGATGTTCAGTGAAAAGCTGATGGCGTACAGTTCAAGGAATGACTCATGCAATGACTTCATGGGTACCTCATGCAGATACAAGTTATATTTACTAGTATAAAAATAGAATATTAAACAAAGCTAATGTTTCTTAGCCTTTTATTATGTATGTTCTTCGTGCAGCAGCAACATTACCATTACAAAGTCCGTAACAAAACAAGATGTCAGCGTATTCATCGTACTCAAAAGCAGCCATCGCGATACAAAAAAATCACAAGTAGAAGTAAGGGTGTAGTTTAAAGCAACAATACGTCCGTACACGGCAATAGTTGACTTAAAACTAATATTAGCTACTAAATTTGCTCTCTAAGCCAGTCGGTAACTCATTGACAAAGGGCCGTGACGACAGTAGCCGAAACATCCCGAAGCTTGAACAAAGGAAACAATTGAAAAAAAAGGTCGCCTCAGGTAGAATAATTCTTGAGATAACGTTACCGTTTACCGTTACCGATTGTTTTGTTTTTGTTTATTACATGTTCATATTTTTATGTACATATTTGTACCTTTTTTGGAAGCTTATGAGGTAAGAAAGATATTTAAGGTATTTGTACGCATTGTATCATACAACTTTTTAAAGAAAATCACCTGTTTTTAAGAAAAATGTGCATTTTTCTTAAAAGAAAATTCTGTTTCATGTCTCATAATGAAAAATTCTCGCTTAGTTTGTCCCTATTTATTCCTTAAAAACATTATTTGACTCATTGACGGTTAAAATACATAAAAAAATCACTAAAAAGACAAACATTTTTAAAAATACGTCATGATAAAGTCAAAAAGTCAAAAATAAAGAAAAAAAAATTGAAATTTCAATAACTTTGTAAATATCAACTTTCGGATAGGGGATGCCATGAAAAATATTACTGTAAATGAGGTCTACTTTCTGTCTTTCAAAGGAATGTATCGAATTTCAGGTCACCTGTATATAATAGACGGATTAGTTATCGTATTTTTTTTGGGTTGAATTAGAATAATATTGGCAGGATTATGTCTCTTCCATTCCTTGAGGATTTCGTCCCGACGACGGATAAATCCGGCGAAAGCTTATCCCCACCACCAGGATCCGGTGGATCGGAGTCGATACTAATATACTATTAAACTAAATACACTAAACATACTAATTATTATACTAAAAATAATTATTCTATTAATAACATAAAATTAACTACTAAGAAGGAAAAGAAACAAGAAAAATTTAATGGAAAGGAAAAAGATATACGTATATAACTTCAAAAACTTGTATGATCACGCACTTCACCCGAAACCTCCGTTTTTGCATCTCCGTTTTATTTCGGTTCTTATTGTGTAGTATTGGTAGAATATTAACCATTAATTAATATTCGTTAACGTGCACAAGTGTGGGCAAGTGGTACAACTTCTAAAACGTACTATTTTGTGTTCCGCCAAAACTCCCAAGGAACTTTCAGTAAAGCTTCTACCACTTTACTGAATCGACTGACATGACTCATGGACTGTACCGACAATTTATTTGAACTTTGACTAGACTTTAGACTTGAAGATTTAGGAATACGGTGTTGAAAATTGAAACGAAAGTTCTATTTCCCGCTTTTTTAACTTGACACTGGCAAATGGTTACAATCCGATGCCATATATAAAAATAATAAAAAAAAACTAAAGAATCCTTTTCATGAAAGATGTCCCCTTGTCGCGGCGCTGTGATCGCGCGACAAGATGTTGTCAGCATTATTTAAGGGTATCAGAATACCTTGATTCTGCTGTTCTGCTTCACAAAACTCGTTTACCTTGAGTATCATATCTCGGGCAGCACTTTTTACGACCTCAGGCATTATATTAATAACAATTTAACAAAATTAGTTCCAATAATTGCCGCGGGACTTTTTTCGTGAAAAGCACTCTACACAAAGACTTGACAATAGTAAAAAAAAATCAATGCACTTGACAGAACACAGAACGTCACAGTTCACATAGTCTGTGGTTCACACGGCTCTCTTAAGGTGGCGGGGGGAAATCAAGTCACTGAATTTGGCCCCACTTTTTTTGATTTTTGATTTTTTTTATTTTTATTTAATTGTTCGTCGTTTGTTCGTTATTGTTCGAATGTAAAAATTATTTGTTCGTTCTTTGTTTATTTATAATTAATTAAACAAATGTTTACCCTTAAGTTGGCCCCCCTCACTAGAGATCTTCATTTTTGTCGCTCAAATTAATTAATTTTGATTAATTATCGTTTGTTTGACCACTATTGATGATTGTTCGATCATAAAAACAATTAAATCCTTATTTATTAATTATTTTTAATTCAATAAACAGCCATCACACTACGACTGCTCTGCGCATGCGCCTACTGTATAATGGAGGGACGTAGCGACATATTGTGCATATCATGTAAAAACTTTCAACAAAAAAAAATGCTCCATTTTGAATATTATTACTCAATTTATATTAATTGAAATGGCAATATTGATTTCATTTTTCAAATTTATTTAACATTTATTTGAGTCAAGGAAACTTCAGAACACTAACTATTTCAATTTAGCCATTGATTACTACACAAAGTTCTCGGATGATACTGAAATGTGTGATCTAGCCCAAGGATTCAGCGAATGCACTAAACTCTCCGGTCACACGACTTGAAGTGTCAATATTTAATTTCATTTCACTCAAGCTGGATAGATCTATCCAGCCTCCGTGCGTGATTTATTAAGACCGCAATTATTTATTAAAACCGCCGTTAAAAAAACCCAGTAAATACGGCCATTGTAAGCTGACTGACACCACAAGCGCATACGCAGAGCAGTCGTAGTGTGATGGCTGTTTATTGAATTAAAAATAATTAATAATTAAGGATTTAATTGTTTTCATGATCGAACAATCATCAATAGTGGTCGAACAAACGATAATTAATCAAAATTAATTAATTTGAGCGACAAAAATGAAGATCTCTAGTGAGGGGGGCCAACTTAAGGGTAAACATTTGTTTAATTAATTATAAATAAACAAAGAACGAACAAATAATTTTTACATTCGAACAATAACGAACAAGCGACGAACAAATAATTAAAATAAAAAAAATTCAAAAATCAAAAAAAGTGGGTCCAAATTCAGTGAGCCGGGGAAATCGATTTTTTATCTAATTTTTTGACTATTTCAATTGTTCTTCAACTGTTCTTCAATGTTTGATCGAAAATTTGTTTTTTTCGTTTTTATTTAATTTTCAAAAATTGACTTAATTTAGCACCAAATATTGATTTTCTTACTTTTTTTAAATAGTTTATAATTATTTATTCATTGTTCAATTAAAAAAAACATTTGTTCGTCCTTCGTTATCCTGTAATTTAATGATAAACTTTTTTTTATTCGAAGCTTATTTATTTTCACTGCGCATGCACAAAGTAACATGTGTGAGATAGATAACTGCCAATCTCCCAATCTTAATGATTTAAATTTGAAAAACTATCAAATCGAGTTTTCTTTTAAAATATTTTATGTGTAATTGCTTGTACTTTTTTTATTTTTTGACACTAACAGTGCCAGTAATTGATGAAGATAATAACGTTCATCATTTTCGTTACCGGTTTGTAAATTATTTTATTTCTGTTAATATTCTTTCTTGTTATAATTTTATGTTAACTGTTTATAGCATTTTAGATTGTCTGAAATATCTGGATATACGAATAATCATTATATCGCCTACTGTTGAAGACTATCTGGGGCATGAATAAGTTACGATGATACGACCGAGAAGCCAAATTCTGTTTCCAGTATCCAGTTGTGAAGTTTTGCCTCATGGCGAGAAATATTTTTTTAATCGAACAATGAATAAATAATTATAAACTCTTAATAAAAAATCTATATTTGGTGCTAACTTAAGTCAATTTTTGAAAATTAAAAAAAAAACTAAAAACGAACAAAAAATTTTTTTGATCAAACATTGATGAACAGTTGAAGAACAATTGAAATAGTCAAAAAATTTGATAAAAAATATCGGTTGTCTGTAAAGTCGGTTTACGATACGATAGTTGAATGTGACAACGTCAACAACAACAACAACAACAATAATAATAATAATAAAATGCGAGGTAACGCTGGTACTTGGTAACGGTACTTGGTAACGCATGAGTCAAGTTTTTTTCGTGCGTGCAGCCTCCCTCCCTCGATTTGCCTCCGCCACCTTAAGAGAGCCGGTTCACACTCTTATATTTATTTTGACCTAAAGGTTGTAAATACCAGGTCATAAAATCCCAAAAATAAAAATATCTATGGTTCACTTTTTCTTTCTACACGTTAAGGTGCGTCTCCTGCTCATGTTTTTTCGAAACATTACACAGAAATAATGAAACATAAACATTTGATTTTTACAGTTTTCAATAGAAAGGTGAAAAATGGCGCACATATTATGAGTTGAAAAAAATAAATTATACACCTAAAGTGGCCTTTTTAGAACCCCTTTGATTTCTCCTAGATTCTGCATCTGCAATCGCTAAAACTGCGAATGCTTACGTCTTCCTCATCAGAACTCATGATCTTGTCTACTCAAAATGCTTTGTTACAATCAAAAACATTTTCTATAGCTTGTGTATGAAAACAAATGTTTTTGTTTTATGTTTTCTGTGTAATGTTTCGAAAAAACATGAGCAGGAGACGGGCCTTAACAGTAGGAAATGAAACATTCTTTCCCCTTTCTACCCGCGCAGGGAATGTTTGCCGTCCGTCTCGGAAGACAAAAACATTGTCTGTTTATCCATGCCCCAATGTTTCGATGTTTTGTGTTTCGAAAAAAACACGCGCAGGAGACGCGCCTTTAAACAAACAACAAATCAAAATAAAACATAAAAGTTAAAACTTGGTCTTACGTTCGGTGAAAATGAGTCAAGGAACCTGTTTATTGTGTTTTTCTGCTACAAGAGTATTGGATATTAAACATACTTGCTTGCAAAATGTGTACGAGGAATTATCCGACAGTCAGGTTAGTTTATTATTTACCGTATTATTTATCTTGTGTACTACGTAGTACATCAGGGACAGAAACAACGTCCTATAGGTGAATAGTAAAATTTAATGAATAGTAAAATTTATATATTACGAGCAGTTGCAGATTCAACATAAATTTCATATTGAATTGATAAGTACTAACTTTTAACAGATACAAGCTGACTCACACCCACTGTGCTACATTTGCTATGCAAAGCTTCATCAGTGTGAACAGCTGATGAAACAAGTACAGGAAAATATCAGTGCCAGTCAGGTAATACTTACTAAACCTGTTTATTTAAGACTACAACTGATTACTTATAGTAATAATGCTGCATGATAAATAATGTGTAATACAAACCTTTTACTTTAGTTCTTCTTGTTAATTAATATTGATAAAATGTTTATTTTTATTTTATTTATTTATTCAGAATGTATATAGTCTTTTCTTAAATATTATATATACAAACATTTTGTTAATAATAGACCTAAAGGATCATACCTAAGTTACTAACATACATATGTAGTTGGATACCGGAATATGGATTCCAGTATAGTCATCTGTTAAGTATTTCAAATATTCTCTTTCTAGAGGAGTCAGGTCAGATGCTATATTCTCGGGTTTCTTAAGCTTGTTTTTATTGTGAAGAATATAAATTGCTTAGTTTTTGCTTCGTACAACAACATTCAGTGGACATGGCCGGGCACTCGCATCAGATTTAGGGGCACAAAGACGAAACACCTTAATACCATTGCAAAGAAAAGAATTTCAGTCCAAGAACCCAGATTTCCGTGGGGGACAATGCCATGACAGGCATCACATAGTTGTAGTTTGTGAGAGTCACAAGTAGCAGTTTTTTCTCCTTTGATGGTTTATTAAACTTGGCACATTTGAGTTGAGTTCAAACACTTCTGAGAATTCATTTTTGAGTTTTTACTTCACAGTAATTGTCAGTGTCGATTCTTCAAAGTAAAACGTCAATATCAAAAAGTAAAAATGTTGTTTTTGTTAGGCATAAAAATTAACTGAATTGACTATTTTACTTCTAGGGCGCCCCATCGGTAGATTCGGCAGTTGGGTAATAGTACCAAAAAACAATTAAATTACGTGCAAAAAATATATGGTGGTCTCTTTTTAATGTATATAATATTGAAGCTAATGGAAAGGATGATAAATCTATGATACACAACATTTATAATCCTAAGAAATATTAATAGCTATAGCCCAGGGGTCTCCAAACTCTCCAGCCTTAGGGCCATACTGATTACTCCAGTAAGTTCCGAGGGCCAAAACCATATTATCATTGTTGCCGGTGGTAAAAAGTGAAATAGTCCACTGATGAAAAAAAAGTCCGAAAAAGTACGTTTAAAAAAGGCTGCAAATCGGACTAAAGTCCGCAAAATGGCAACACTGCATATTATTAATTTTCCTGTCATTATCTGTAATTTCTAGATTAGTTGTAGAGTACGAGCCATGAGGAGTAACGTGACACGACATCTAGTGGACACAAGCGGAAATAGTTGTACCTTCTATCGCTAACAGATGGTGCTAATAGCACGTACAGAATAATCTCGTTGGTTCGAGAAAGTTCTGGGGTCTTCCACTCACTTCTAGATGGCAGTAATTGGAATATATAAGAAGGCTAGTGGCGCAACCACAAGTCAGTTCCTATGACACTGTTGTGAAATAAAATAGTGCGTACCTCCTTAAAACGTGTTTGTGCGTGTTTAAGTTTAAGACATCTTTGTAACAGTATTTTGATTTGAATTGTTGCTTTTGTGTGTGATTTATTGATAAATTGATAGTGAATGCAGAAAATTCAAAGATCAGTGAAAGAATGGTTTTTCGTAATGGAGTCCAGTAACAAGGCGCTATGTTTGATTTGCAATGAAAGCATAGCCGTTATCAAGGAATATAACATTAAGCGTCATTATAAAACAAAACATTTTCAAAATTACTCAAAATATACAGAAAGTTTGCGGACAGAAAAATTCGAAGCTATGAAGCGTGGATTGAAATCGCAGCAATCTTCATTTACTAAACTTAAAACTGAACAAGAGGCTGCAACTCGTGCCAGCTTTTGTGTGGCTCTTGAAATTGCAAAACGTGGAAAACCATTCACTGATGGAGAAATGATCAAATAATGCATAATTGCATTAGCCGAAGAAATGGGCCCTGAAAAGGTAAATTTATTAAAAACTGTCAGTATGTCAGCAAACACTGTGGCTCGAAGGGTAGAAAACATTGCTGAAAATATATCCTCTCAACTGTTCGACAAAAATCGACATGTTGAGTGGTTTTCTTTGGCCTTGGATGAGTCAATGAATGTGTCAGATACTGCTCAGGTGTTGATTTATATTTGAGGAGTAGATAAAAGCTATGAAGTGCATGAAAAACTTCTTGATATGTATAGTATTCATGGCACAACTACTGGTACAGATATTTTTAAAGGAGTTGAAATGGCCATTAATCAAAAGAACCTTCGATGGAAAAACTTCGATGGGAAAGTCCTTAAGCGCTTCTTTGAACTTCGAGCAGTGATCGAAATTTTTTTGAATGAAAAGTATCGCCCTTTTACTGAATTACAAAACAACGCATGGCTGTGGAAGTTACCATTCTATGTTAATTTGACAAAACATGTGAACGAACTGAATTTGAGATTGCAAGGAGAAAACCAGCATCTTCCTAATTTATACACTAATATCAAATCATTCCGGAAGAAATTGATACTGTTTCAATCACAACTACGAAGTAAATGTTTTTCACATTTTAAAACATGTGAAATATTCAGCCACACCACTGAGACTGAGTTTCCTATCGATTTTGCAATCGAAACTTTGTGTGATTTGAAAATAAATTTTGATACTCGTTTCTCGGACTTTGATGCCATTGCGAATCAAATTAAGATTTTTCAGAATCCTTTTGATACTGACATTGCAACCCTAGCCCCGGAACTTCAAATGGAAATGATTGATCTACAGTGCAGTGATATAATTAAGAACAAATATCAAAACTCATCTTTGTTGGAATTTTATAAGGGTCTTCCACTGACACAATTTGATAATTTGCATAAATTTGCTCGTGGGGTGTTTTCTGTTTTTGGTACTACTTATTTGTGTGAGAAGACCTCCAAAATGAAGTACACAAAAAATGTTTACAGATCTAAATTAACTGATGAGCATCTTAAATCTCTTTTAATAATTGGTACAAGTAAAATTAGTCCACAACTATTGTCAGTGGAAAATCTCAATAACATAAATCTCATTAGTATTTCATATGTCATTATGCTTGTTATAAGTTATGTTTTTATTTAAAATGTATAAAATGTTAGTTGGATTCATTTCAATAATTTGTTAGTTAGTATATACTGAAGTTAAATTTTCTGCATATTATACATGTTTCATTACAATTATGTGTTTCTTTATCCAACTTATCACAAAAACAATAACAATAAGCCTACAACAATGTTATGAGGAGTTAGCCCATGACCATATCAATGTAGATGTCAAATTAATAATTATTCAACATAAAATTAGAATACTTCGGTAAACTTAATTTAATTTGCTATAAAAAATATGTACTCTAAAAGGAGTTTTCAAGTATGCTAGCTCTCCGCGGGCCGGACAAAATCTGTCCGCGGGCCGGATGTGGCCCTCGGGCCGTAGCTTGGAGACCCCTGCTATAGCCAATTGAAAACAACATAAGTGGTGTCAAATTGCTTTCATTGTTTAGTATACTTCGCAACTGGATTACAGTGTGTTGTGAAGTGCAATTTTGTTGAGAATGTTTTTGGTAAGTAGCTAATTTTATCTAAAATAAAGGTAATATCCAAATAATAATCGTTACAAAAACAGTTTTGTATTATAATAAACTATGAATATTTCTGGTAATATTTAACTACTAATAATAGAAAATATTATGAACGATTGTTTTACTATAATAAAAGAACTAGTTATAAATAAATCACAAATAAAAAAATAATACGACGTTTGCTAGTAACCGTTGTAGTGTCGGGACGCCAGGCATTTTCAAAGCAAAATGGCGGCGAAAATTTATATTACTAATGAACATACAACTGTGGAGTCGCCTAAAAATCCGTTTTATTTTCTACATACAACCCACTTTTTTATTTTCGTTTATAAAACATACTAAAACATAAAAACTGTATGATAGAAATAACTATAAATAAATAAAATATATACTTTTTATTTAAAATCTATAATCTAACGTACTAATATTTTTATGTAAAACACTCAATTAAGTTAATTTTTATGCCTAACAAAAACATTTAAAAAAAATGACGAATGACGACTAATATTTTTATGTAAAATAGTCAATTAAGTTAATTTTTATGTCTTACAAAAACATTTTAAAAAATTTGACGAAAGACGACTCCAAAGATTTTTTGTTCGTAAGTTTTTACAGTTCTTGCAATCTACGAGCGCGCGTTGCCTTTATTTGTAGTTGTAATTGTAAATATACTTTTTCGTTAATGTGCGTACCTGACGGAGCGGTCAGTAGCGAGCGAGCCATCGTTCGAGTTACTTGTGCTTATTGTTTTCACGTTGCTATTGTTTACGAAGTACGGTCAGCATGTCAAATCTCAAAAGTGAAAGAAAGCGCAAAGTAATTCATAGCGAGGTAAGTTTTTTTTTATTTATTAAAATCAACTCAATATATTTTTCTTGTTATGACATGTCATGAGCTCGGTCACCCAGGTACTAAAGATTTTATGTAGGTAATTAGTCTAACAGTCTCAATATTGTTTCAGGGACGCACCATTATTGCCCGCGTGTATCACTTTCTTCAAGAAGAGTATAATTTTATGAAAGCGAACAATATGGATAATTGTGATTTGAGTCCTTTGGCTAATATATGAAAACGTACCGCTGAGGCTACAGGGATCAGTGAACGGACTGTAACAACAATTTTAAAAGAGGAGAAAGAACTGCCATCTTCTTCTGCAAGTTTTACTTCTCCTATGAAAAAACGACGTAAAAGAAATAACAAATTTGATTTAGACAACATGAATCTTGAAATTATTCGTACTACCGTGCAAATTTCCATATTGTGGAAAAGCAAATACCAACATTGGCAAAATTGCGATCAGTTTTGAGAGAAAATATTGGGCTTGATGGATGCTTAAACACATTACGTTCGCTACTACTGAAATTAGGCTACAAATGGAGAAAAATTTGGAACAACAGAGAACAATTACAAGAAAGACATGAAATTCAACTTTGGCGTTACAATTTTCTAAAAAAGATTTTTCAATACCGTTCCGAAGGTCGTCCTATTGTGTATACAGACGAAACATTTTTTGACTTCCCACGTGCGGCAAAATACCTGGTTGTGTCGAAAAAAAGGTCCTAAGGGCAATACACAGTTTTCAAAGAAAGTGAGCACAGGAAGCCGATTTATTATAGTGCACGCAGGTAGCAGCGATGGTTTGATGGCCTAATGCTTCGCTGGTCTACAAAGCGGCATCTACAGCAGGAGATTATCACTCTAATATGAATTATGATAACTATGCAAAATGGCTTAATGAAAAGGTATTGCCAAACTTACCCGAGAAGTAAGTTATTGTTATGGACAACGCTTCTTATTATAATACTCGAAGCAGCAAAATACCGACCTCTAATTCCACTAAACGTGAAATGCAACAGTGGCTGACAGAGAATTGCATCTCGTATGATAATAGTTTAAAAAGAATTGATCTATATGATTTGATCAAAAAGAATAAGGAGCGTTTTATAACATTTAAAATAGACGAATGTATAAGAAGAAAAGGTTTTAAAATCTTAAGACTCCCTCCGTATCACCCAGAGCTCAATCCGATTGAAGATATATGGGGTATTCTAAAAAATCGAATTGCCTCAAGAAACATAGGCCAAAACATGGCCGTTGTTCAAAGTTTGATCGATGAGTGCATAAGTAATATAGACCAAACCACCTGGCGAAATACATGCAAGCACGTCAAAAAAATTGAAAAATACATGAAATATTTCAACTGTGATTTCCAATTTATTATAAATGTCGATGATAATGAATATGACAGTAATGATGACAGTTATGATGACAGTCATGATGACAGTGACAGTGTAGAAATATTTGATTAAGATAGTGATTCCAATTAATTATAATTTATTACTAGCTTTTTATTTTGTATCGCGTAGGATTACGTTTATTTTGTGTTAATTTTAAGTTTTTACCCGTAAATTATTTTTTATTACTAAATAAAATAAACATAACTCCTTTAACGATTTTTTTTTTCATTTTGACCACATCATCCTGCTTATAAATACGTATTTAAAATATAAAAATGAGCGAAATTCATAACTTAAATTAAATTTATTTTTGCTAACTGTACGCACGGTCACTCTCACGCCTACATTGACGCGTGTACAGATATGGTCACTCACACAACCAAGGGCGCCGCGCGCTCGTAGATTGCAAGATTCAATTTTTCAAACAATTTTTAATAACTCTAGAAAAGCCTAAGAAATGTGTATTTATTTATTTTGGTTCTATATTTTGTGTAATTTTGACAAAACAGCTCATATGTAAAAACATCATACCATTAAACTTATGTATGCCTGTTATGTAAGCGTGGTATTTTTACAGTTTTTTTTGTATTTTAAGATTTATAATGATCGGGCCACTTAATATACATGATTTTTTTAAAAAAGAAACTATATTAGGTAAGGTTTAATAGGAGACCACAAAAAATACATTTTATGTGGATAATCAGGTCCAAAAAGGCTTTTGAACTCGTGTCTCTTACAATGTTTTTTTTTGAAATAACGCATTCGCTTTAAACTATATTTTTTTGCAATTAGATATTGTGTCTAATTTATAATAAAAATATTAGTATGTTAGATTATAGATTCTAAATAAAAAGTATATATTTATATTTATTTACAGTTATATCTATCATACAGTTTTGTTTTTATACGAAAATAAAAAAGTCGCTTGTATTTAGTAAATAAAACCGACTTTTAGGCGACTCCACGAGTCTATGTTCTATGTTCATTAGTAATATGAATTTTCGCCGCCATTTTGTTTTGAAAATGCCTGGTGTCCCGACGCCGTACGACGGTAAATAGCAAACATCGTCTTAATATTTTTATTTTCTGATTTGTTTATAACACTAACTAGTTATTTTATTATAGTAAAACAATCGTTAATATTATTTTCTATTATTAAAAGTTAGACTTTACTGGAAATCAGGGCCGGATTTAAAATTAGTGCCGCCCTGAACACTGAAGAAAATGCCGCCCTATCACAGAAATTTTACTTAAAATATAGTTTTTATATCTTATTTTTTTAAAAATAGAATAACTAATTGCTTGCTTTTTTATTGCATTGCATAAATTTTATTATATATTTATATACTTCAATAATATAAAAAAAATATTTGTTTTTGTTTCAAGAATCCATAGACAAATCATTGATCGAAACCAATCATATATCTTTGTAAGAATCATGAATTTTGCTCTAACGATGACTTATGATTGTATTACATTTGTTTGTCAGGCAAACACACCTTACAAATAACTAAGTAAATTGGTTGTTTAAATCTTCACAATCTAAACGTTAAAGTAGACGTATACGTACATATTCTATGCATAGAATCGCTAATCTTTTGAGACTATTTGCAGTCATTGTAAAACGTTAGTAGGTTTTAACTCGTTTCAAACAAGAAATAAAAAATGATTAATTAATTATTATAATGTGCAATCTTTTTAATTGTAAAAAAATTATTCTGAAAATATTTTTTTTACTTTCCAAATTTTGCCGCCCCACAAAATTTGCCGCCCCACAAAATTTGCCGCCCTGGGCACTAGCCCTGACTGCCCTTAGTGTAAATCCACCACTGCCAGTAATATTCATAGCTTATTAAAATACAAGACTGTTTGGGATGAAAGGATGAAAGAAAAGGCTTCTTCACTATTTGTTCACACCACGATGTCTATTTGAGTGTTCAATAATACATTCCACGCAACAGATCCGTTCATATCACAAACATAATCCACAAGTTGTTCACATAGTTGTTTTTCTTTGAAAATATCTAACGCCAAGTGTCTAAAAAAATGGCTGTCAACATAACCATCTGAATTGCCAAATGACCAACATTTAAGTACTAATTTTAGTGTTGCTATTTATAAATTATAATAATTCTAATAAAGTTGCGACAGAGTCGCCACAACTGTTTTTGTAACGGTTATTATTTGAGTTGGTATATGGACGCAACTAAATCATAAAAAACAAGTTTCTAATAGCAAAACGATGACGAAAATTGACCCTTTATTACCTTTATTTTAGATAAAATTAGCTACTTACCAAAAACATTCTTAACAAATTTGCACTTCACAACACACTGTAATCCAGCCGCGAAGTGTACTAAACAATGAAAGCAATTTGACACCACTAATGTTGTTTTCAATTGGCAATCGCTTTTGTTATTTGTTAGGTTTATAAATGTATGTATATTAGATTTGTCATCCTTTTCATTAGCTTCAATACATTAAAAAGAGACCAACATATATTTTTTGCACGTAATTTAATTTTTTTTTGATACTACTACTCAACCGCCGATTCAACCGTAGAACGCCACCGTTGTGGTGTGTGTGTGTGTTGTGTATGTGTGTTGCCCGAGAGGAGCGCCCCATCACCGTTTTTATCATTCTAACATTTAATTTCTCCACTGATTAGAAGTTCCACAATAATTTAGATTGTAACTTTTTTTTTCACACGAAAACTAAGTAAATTGAGGAGCGCATTCTTAACACGTCAGATATATACTTACATGGTGTATTTTCAGTCAGTGACCAAACTTTCTAGATTGAACTTTTGTAGGAAATATCCGATTTCTTTTCAAGTAGTAAAGTTGATACCATAGTATAAGTTGCTTATATTTAAGAGTATATTCACTCTTCAAAGTTTGGTCCTGACTGCAAAAACACCTGTATATCTATCTGTGTAAGAAATTGTTTGATGAGATTTGTGCTTGTGCATTCGACCTTATTTCATCTAGGATTAGCATATTGATACGGGATTATGGTCCTCTATTCGGAGGAAAAGCCAGTTTCTTCTGAGGGAGTTTATTCACTACGAATTTCTACACTAACACAAGTCTGGTCTTCCAACACGCCGAAATGTCCAAATCGCTAGCAGTCGTTATTGTAATTCGTAGCTGCAGTCGCAGAGAGTACTCGCCCTATTCACTTTAGGTATCGTTAGAAATTAACTCGAAGAACACTCGTAGTTAACTGACCTGACAACGGTCGGTGACGACCCCTTTATATACCGACGACACGGGTACTAGAAAGTTCGTGGTGTAGAACTTTCTAGATCTTTCCACATACAACAATCTAGAACTTTCGAGTCTCGTTGAGAATAAGACAATGAAGGTTCGAGAACGTTCTAGTACTTTCCATACTAGAAGCTTCGAGAACATTCTACAAATTGTAATTGTAAACAATTATAAACACCGTAACATACTAGAATATTCTATACATTGACGCGCCGTCACAACATTTATGTGCTGTCAGCCTAATAAAATTGATTAAGAGACCTACTTCTGAGTATCATACAAGGGCAAAATGTGTCAGCTGACAGCCCTATCATTTGGACTGTCTTCAGCGCATTTGCATCGGTGACGAACTGGATTGCGGAAGTCCTTCATGCCAGGGGAATCTGAACCCTACATTATCTTGATGATTTTTTGCTAGCTTATCAGGATTTCTTCTACAGTCCTCAGAAAGAAATTCCAACAGAAAAGAAGTAGCAAATTTAAGTTAAAAAAATTAAAACCATAAAAAGGACAGATACTAAAAGACTGTCAATAATTCTGAAACACATAGCTGAAACAGGTGGCTTCAAAAGAGCAGTCAAAGAGAATGGATACCAAAGATGAAAAACAAGAATGAGACTAGCAAAACAAAAAGACCAGATATCATTAACATACACACAGACTTTTATAGAACACTACAGTAGAAGCAGTATCCCTGCTTAAATCAGCCTTGATGACAACGTTGATGTCCCACCGAATTTAGAATGTGAAATAGAATGGGCATTAAAAACACAAAAACCCAGGAAGTCCCCAGGACCTGACGGTATTACAATATAACGATTTTTATTTTTTTATGACTAACTTTTGCTGTATAATCACCTGCAACTTACATTAATAGAAAACTAGTGATTACCACTACCACTGGTAAAAAAATCAAATTTGAAACAGGTGGAGAATCGTGGAAAAATAGTTTTAAAAAAATGAAGGATTCGCGGGATTCATCTGTAGAAATTTATATCCTTATTCGAAACAGAAACTTTTTCAAACTGGTCGAGACTTAAATAAGAACAATAAAAAATTGATAATATAGGTAAAAAGTCACATTTAAACACTTTAAGAGTGTACAATAAAACTGGTTATACAATTTTGGTTATTATTTTCTTCTAACCAAGTTCCGCTGAAGCAGCAGCTTCAACTAACATTAATATAAAGGTGATAAACGCCACTACTACGTTTAGGTCGTAAAATTCGAGCATAGTACACCACCATCGGTTCAACCCTAACCCGCCGAGAAGAGCCGGCGTAAGAAACTCGCACGGGGGCATCTTTTAGCAAAAAGAAGGAAAATTGTTTTTTTTTACATAAATTTTACATTGTAAGGTTAAATTCAATAAAAGTCAAAAGTACACAAGTACATAGAGAGCCTTGCAGGCGTGCATCTTATTCCCAAGGTGTGCAATCGTTAACAAAATTATTAACTTTATAATAAGCTTTGACACACAAACGTTCTTTGACTACTTTTTTTAATTTATTAATAGAAAGATAATTTTTTATAATCATAAATTTAAAGGACATGGAAACCATTTTATACATTCTTGGGCTAAGAATGTAATGAGATAAAAATGGTATATACAGGGTGTGGCGTAATTAATGGATAATCCTTCACCTGCAGCTGGAGAATATCATAACGGATCAGAAAAATACAATTCATGTTTTGTAAAAGTATCATGGTTTTTTAGTTATCGCCCATTTTTTAAAAATTATAAAATGACACCCTTGCTCACTAATTTTGTTGTCACAGTCGCAAAAACATGAATTATCGCTATCAGATTTTTATTTATTATACTTGAATAGTTGTATTATCAAATGTATCATGTCGCTTTTGTGCTGTTGCCTATTTTTTTTTACAAATGCAACCGAAAATATTTTTTTTCTTTCAAATCATTTTTCTTCTTGTTTGGTCGCTCATATCATAAGAAAAATGTATGGGGACTTGACTGACCAACTTACAAATAATTAGCCTATTCAATTGAGATTGTAAAAAGGTATAACAGATGGTATTTGATCCTTCAGTTTCAAAAAATTTTCATAATTTATAAAAAAAAGAGCCAAATTTATTGTCTTAATGACAGGTTTAATTAAAATTTTATTTTAAAATGGTTTTATTCATTTATGAATTAAATTTAAAGGAGTTCAAAGAAAAGAAGGTTATCTTTGCACAGTTTATTATTCACTTTTATAACAAGTGTTCAAAATGACCACCCCGAGCTCTAATGCAGGCCCTGCACCTTCTAATAAACGATTGTTTTATTCGTTGCGCGTGGCCTGCTTCCTTAATTTCTCGAGCAGCGGCAAATATTCTTTTGCGTTAATCTTCCACTGATGTGACTGGTTTTTTGTACACCTTCTCCTTTATACAACCCCAATAAAAAAAAACCAGAGGGTTAAGGTCTGATGATCTTGGAGGCCAAAGAAAATATCCCAAACGGCCAATCCATCTTTGGGGGAATGTTTAAATATTCGCGTACGTTACGGGCATAATGTGCAGGACAGCCATCGTGCTGCAGCCACATGTCCCGTCTATTCTCCAAGGTCACGTCCTCCAAAAGTCCAGGGAGATCATTTTGTAAAAAAAATAGATATCTCTCGGCGGTTAACTGTGTCTGGCAGCTCGAACGGGCCGATGACTTCACCATTAAGGATACCAGACCACAAGTTTATTTTAAATTGGTACTGGGATCTATCTTCTCTAACTAAATGTGGGTTAGTCAGCTGCCAACTGTGCAAATTATGCATATTAAAATAGCCGTCTTTTTACAAGAAGATTCGTCACTCCATAGTATTTTGTCAAAAAAATTTGGTACGTTTCTTATTTTTCGTAACATTCTTTGACAAAATGCTAATCTTAAAGGGTAGTCCCTTGGCAGAAGTCTTTGTACACGTTTATAATGAAAGGGATGAAGCATCTCGTGTTTTAAAATCCTGTTTACAGTTCTTGTTGATATGCCTATACGGCTTGATATTTTTCGCACGGAGGTGGTTGGATTGTTACGGGTGAAATTAAATGAAAAAAAGATTTCCCGTGACAATAATATATCTATTTAAAAAAAATAGGGGTCGTGGGCAGAAGGCCATACGGTCTGATCTAGCCTCTTGGTGTCTTTAATCCACGTGGGAACTTAGCTGAGGAGTCCGGTCTTTAGTCCAGGAGTCTAGCACGTGGCGAGAGAGAGAGAGAGATGGGGCTCGAACTTCAGGTAGCTTCTCCGTCACCGTTGCGTCCTATCGACGTCGTTAGATCGTCCAAAAAAGGTCCCAGTCCAATATCTACCAGCACTCAGAACTCCAGCTAGGTATAAGTCCTTTTAATCGGTGCCTCGAATGCTGTAGTTGGCGGTGTTTGTGCCCGTAACCAAGTTCCTGAAATATTCACGACATGTCGGTAGGAGTCCAGTCCCACAGCCTGTGTAATCTTAACCCCAAACGATCAAAATCACGGGCTGTGTGACCATTACAAAGAAGGTTAAAAGGATAATTTAAATAAAAAGTTAAATTAAAAAGATAAGATGATATTAAGGACAACCAATATGATACAAACATCCTAACATTTTAATAGTGCTAGGTTGGAAAGATGAAACTACAAATTGAGCATGTGGTTACAACTAATTTTACCATGTAAACACATGAAAGAATAATGCATTTTAATACAAGCGTAATTTTCCAAATATTCACAACACAGATACTTAAAATACTCACCGTGGAACACGGGATTAAAATATAATTATTATAACGACTACATCTTGAGTATAGAAAATTTTATTCAAAAAGAAATGTCATTCGAAGAAGTGCCATATATATACCCTTCCTTCCACTTTTTTAAACTTTTGACAACTATAAACTAAAGCGTAAAGATAAGAAATCCATAAATCAAAATAAAAAGATATTATATCAATAATCAATATATTATGTAATATAATATTACAAATCTACTGTATTTTCATTATTATTCAAAATTAAATTAGTATTTTTTTTTAAGATTTAAGACGGAAAAATCGATCTACGAATTTAAGTATTATAGCAAGGCTGACGCCATTTTAGTAAGGACGTGCGCCGATAGATGGCGCTTTAAGCCTCTAGAAATGACTAAATAATTATATAAATCATAGATGACGCGAGTAACGCCGAAATAACCGATTTTATAGAAAGGGATTGTAACTACGTTACAGGATCAGCTTCAACCTCAGCAAGGACTATGTCGTCATTATGTTGGCGTGGCCTCCCGCCGCTAGTACCACCGACACCAGTTCCAGGAATTCTGCCTTCCTTGTACGCATTATGCACTCTTGGAAATACCCGGTAATCAGGATGACGGGCATCAGGAAACCTTGCTCGATAGAGTTTTGCGGCTTGACTTGCATTACCACCACACTGACCGTAAATAAAATGCATTTCTGCATATTCCGCGGGTGTGTATACAAATCGAGGCATTGCACTCGATGCGCAGTATGTCCAGGTTAAAAGTCCAAATCACTAGCAATAAACAAGTCCGGGGTTAGAGCACAAGATCAATATTTGTATCACGGGATTACCAAGTCCATGTCACTGAGCAAAATCAAGTCCGAGGTCACAGCACTTTATCAATAATAATAAATTCTTTCTTACTAACAAAACGTATCTCTTGGAAGTAGTATGGTAGAACACTGACTCTAGCAACCCTCTAAAACTAGTATCACTACGACAAACAATTATGTTAGTTCTGTGTGTCTCTTTCACCCATTGCATGAAAGAGTGGGACAACTTTTCCGTCTTTTGTTTTTCGTCGTCGGAGCAGGTAATAAAGCAGGTACAAAAAGTTGGGTCTGTTGGGTAAAGACCAGACCCAAATTTTCTTCAAAGAGAAATTCCCACCGAAAGGGTGGGAATTTTTCTACGAGTTGAATAGCTTTGCTTTGTTCTTATTATAAAATGTATAATGTGATAGTGAAAAAGATATTATAAATATAAAAAAAAAGAAATAATTAAAATATGTTCTGAGACGTATGTTTTTAGGAAAATAGGCCTTCATCAAAGTCATCATTAGGTAATCACTTTGAAATCTAAGAGTTAAATACCATGTGTTATACCTTTTTACAATCTCAATTAAATATTCTAATTATTTGTAAGCTGTTCAGTCATCCCCATTCATTTTTTTATGATATGTGCGATCAAACACAAAGAAAAAAAGATTTGAAAGAAAAAAACTTATTTTCGGTAGCATTTGTAAAAATAAATATTGGAATATATGTGTTTTAGAAGAATGTTCTTGTAATTAAATTGCATTAACTTGAAACAACTCACTTTTATTACTTTTACTTATTTCTAACATACCTAGCACATCATTCTAGAAAGCCATTTTTTACCGGAAGGAAGAAGTAGTTTTCATAAACCACAGATAACAAAATGAGTCTATCCTACAGATTATAAAGAAATATTTGTGTTGCTATCTCAACACTCTTCCTCAACACAAACATTTCTTTTACATAGATACACAACAACTTACATTTAAATTTATTAAACTTAAATTCCTCAACATTCACAAAAGTAAATAACTAACTTTGAACTTTAACATACTCAAACTCTAACACAATAATAATGTTTTAACTTTAAACATTTATAGAACACAAACTTAATTTAGAAACTAAATTTTTAAAAATATTCTTAGACAAAGGTTTAGTTAAGATATCAGCAATCTGTTCTTTAGTATTAATATACTTTACAGTAACAATATTTTCTTCTACTTTCTGTTTTATAAAATTATATTTAACATCCATGTGTTTAAGCATTTGCTGATCAGGATTTTTAATAGCTTTAATAGTACTTTGATTATCTTCATAAATAATAGCTCCCCACACCGATTTCGGTGACGGTGGCCTGTTTCATTGAAACCAGGCCAGCTACGCAGGAGTTATGTTATAGTGCCCAAGTGTGTGCGCAGTACACAAGAGCACTCTCTCCTCCTTTACTCTCATAACCCAGTGGGACGGATAACCGACACGACTGGCGAGAGATTAGGCGCAGGTCCGACTTTTTTCATGCCCATCCGACGCATGGATCATCTTTCTTGTCAGACAATCAGGTGATCAGCCTGAATTGTCCTAACCAAACTTGGAAACAACATTTTTTTTTTTTGTTCCAATGCGGGAATCGAACCCACGACCTCCGAGTCGAGAGCCAAGCTCTAACCACTAGACCACGGAGGCTTCATAAATAGTTACATTATTAACATTAATATTTAAATCAGCAAGTAATTTTAACATCCAACAAGCTTCCATAATACATTCACATAATGATACAAATTCCGCTTCAGTTGTGCTTAAGGCAACGGTACTTTGTTTCCTAGACTTCCATACAACAGTATTATTAAAAATTTTAAACATATATCCTGATGTCGATTTTCTGTCTAAATCTCTAGCCCAATCAGCGTCTGCATACCCTAATAAAGGCATGTTACAATCATCTTTAGTATACAACAATGCAAAATTAATTGTATGTTTTACATATCTTAGCAAACGTTTGAGAGATCTCCAGAGCTCAATATTTGGTCTAGATTGAAATCTACCTAAATAATAAACAGATGCCGCTAAATCTGGCCTTGATCCGACCGTAACATACATAAGTGACCCTATCAATGATCGACATTGTTTTTCATATGATAAATCAATATCTCCGTTCTCATCAAATTTATAATTTGCATCCATTGGTGTTTCACATCCCTTACACTCATTCATATTATAACGTTCAAGAACACTTGTTAAATATTTAGTTTGATCAATAGTTATTCCAATAGAGGTCTGTTTAATCGATATTCCAAGGTACATTAAATTATTGCTACCCAAATCTTTCATTTTAAATTTAGTTTTCAAAAATTGTTTTAAATCTTCTATTTTATTTAAGTTTGAGCCTAGTATAAGCAAATCGTCGACATACAATAGTAAGTATATATCTTTTATGTAATATAAGCAATAATCATTATTTGAACGTTTAAAACCATATGATATAATTGTGTTATTAAACTTTTCATACCAGTATTTAGATTTCTTTAAACCATATAGTGATTTCTTTAGTTTCAGTACAAATCCTTGTTGCACTTTCATACCATCTGGTGGTTTTATGTATACTTCCTCTTCTATATTCCCATATAAAAATGCTCCTTTCACATCCATCTGACTTAAATGATAATCTCGTTGAGCAGCTACAGATAACAATATCCTTAACGTCTGTAACTTTAACACGGATGAGTAAACATCATCAAATTTCTCTTGTTGAAAACCTCGTACTACTAGTCTAGCCTTACATATCGTTTCTCTTCCTGTATCCTTCCTTGTAAATACCCATTCTAATGTTTTCTTGTCTTCTGGCTTCGGAACTATTTCAAAAGTCTCATTTTCATCTAGTACTTTCAATTCTTCACTTACAGCTTTCATCCAATCCTTTTTATCTTCTCTGGTTTTTATATCATCATATGTAAACGGCACGTCATCATTCATATATAAAAAAGCATACATGGCATCATCTTCATCACTAAAGCTGGTTACATATTCATTCTGCCATTTTGGCTTCATTCTATTTCTCTTTCCTCTTCCTGTTTCTTCATGTTCCATTATAATCTTTTCTCTTCCTATTTCTTGACTTTCTTCTCTATTATTCGTAATTTCTTCTTCTTTACAAATTTCCACTATTTCATCTCTTGCTTTCTCATTACTTTCTTGTCTTTCAACTTCTTAATTTATTTCCTCTTCTGTGCTGTCTTTCACGCTTTCTATTTTCTCGTTTTCTTCATATTTAGGTATGTTAGCTAATCCTTTAATTTTCTTCCATTTTTCATCAAAAATAACATGTCTCGCAGTCACAACTTTTCCTGTTTGTTCATCATATAGCTTATAACCTGCCATACTATATCCAATCATTATCATTTTATTTCCTCTATGATCTAGTTTATTTCTCAATTCCTTTGGTATATAATTATAAGCGATACATCCAAATATTTTTAAGTTTGATACGTCCGGTTTTCTACCTTCCCACATTTCACTTGGTGTTTTATCTCTTCCAGTAACTGGACTTCGGTTTGTCACATACGCTGCATACAAAACTGCTTCTCCCCAGAACTCCTTTTTCATTCCCGAGTCAATCAATATAGTTCTAGCTTTATCCATTAATGTTCGATTCATCCTTTCGGCTGCTCCATTCATCTCCGGATTGTATAGCACGGTGTACTGCATCACTATTCCGTTCCTACTACAAAAATTCTTAAATTCATTTGAAAAATATTCTCTACCGTTATCCATTCTTAATTTTAAAAGATCTCTATTGAAATGTCTTGTTGCAAAATTATAATAATGCTGAAAATGTTCAAAAGTTTCTGATTTATTTTTCATTAAATAAACTATTGTAAAGTGTGTGAAATCATCAATGAATGTTACAAAGTAATTCTTTCCGTCATAAGTTTGTGGAGAGATAGGTCCACACATCAGTATGCACAAGCTCTAAAGGTTGCCTCGCTCTAATGCCTGGTTTATTGAAAGGTTGTCTACAAATTTTCCCTAATACACAGGGCTCACACAACAAGTTATTTTCTATAGTTTTATTTTTAAATTCTGCCAAACCATGTACCATGTTTTTGTTTACCAATAAATTTAAATTATTAATTCCTAAATGAGCAAACCTCCTATGCCATATGTCATACTCATCATTATTAATTTTACTTGAAAAATTACATGAAGTTACAATACTTTGCAAGTTTAGTGTGTACAATGTGTCTATTTTATTACCTATCATCATTAAGTTCTCTTGTTTATAAACTCTTACTTTACCTCCGCTAAAAACTACTCTAAAACCAGCACTTTCCATTTTTGACACAGATAATAATTTTTTTCTTAAACCAGGTATATAATAAACATTTGTTATTAGAAATTTGTTTAAAATCTTACCCACTTGACATGATACTTCCATATTTCCAATCCCAACAGCTTCTAAACTAACCCCATTTTTGGCTGCTGCAATTTTCTTAGGTACATTTAACTCAATATAGTCTATAAAATGTTCCTTACTATTAATTAAATGGTTTGTACACCCAGAGTCCACACAAAACTGAATCAATGAGTTATTTCCACTATTATACTGTTCGTCGTAGCACATGAATACATTTGGATTATTCCCCGCAAAATTCACATGGCCACCTTGTGCTCTACCTCGGTTATTGAAAGTATGTCCACGTCCTCCATAAAATCCTTGTCCTCTTTGTCCACGTCCTCTTTGAAACCCATGTCTTGCGTTGTATCCTTGCCCGTTACTATGTCCTTGTCCGGTGTTGAAATTCTTATATCCGTTTCCTTGTAATTTATGGCATTGAAATTTTTTATGTCCTGGTTTCCCACATACAAAGCATGAGAATGCACTTGGAGTGACAATCTCCTTGCTGTGAAACTGCTTTCTTTTTTCTTCTTCTGCCAGTAATCTGTCTTTTACAGTAGTAAGTTTTAATTCTCCGATAGTTTCCAGCGCAGTCACTAAATTTTCATAACTTTTTGGCATGGACAGTAAGAAGATGTTGACCTTTTCTTCCTCTGACATCACAGAGCCTGCTTCCTCTAGTTGTGTAATGATTTCCTGCATTCTAGTGAGATGTTCTTTCAAAGACTTTGTTTCAATATATTTAATTTCACTCAACTGCCTTCGCAGAAACAATTTACTACGGGTGCCTCGATTTTTAAAGCTCTCCTCTAGGTTCTTAAACATCTCGTAAGCTGTATCACTTCTCAAATACTCTAGGTGGCTATCCGCCACTGCAGAAATTATTATAGCTTGGGCTCTTGCTTCCAATTTTTCATATTTAAAATCCTTTTGCAGAATTGCCTCATAGCAACCAATCTCTTTTAAAATGCTTTTTAGTCTAAATGCCCAAGTATTGAAGCTTTCGCCATCAAATTGTGGTATATTGTACTTACTATTCATAGCGTCTCTCGCCGACATAATATTGCTTCCCTCGTGCTTCGAAATTTTTTAGATTTTCTCGGAAAAGGGATCTGGGCCCATAACTATTGGATATATGTGTTTTAGAAGAATGTTCTTGTAATTAAATTGCATTAACTTGAAACAACTCACTTTTATTACTTTTACTTATTTCTAACATACCTAGCACATCATTCTAGAAAGCCATTTTTTACCGGAAGGAAGAAGTAGTTTTCATAAACCACAGATAACAAAAAGAGTCTATCCTACAGATTATAAAGAAATATTTGTGTTGCTATCTCAACAATAAAATAGGCAACAGCACAAAAATGACATGATACATTTGATAATACAACTATTCAAGTATAATAAATAAAAACCTGATAGAGATAATTCATGTTTTTGCGACTGTGACAAGAAAATTAGTGAGCAAGGGAAAAAATTTCTTATTTTTTATAAAATGGCCGATAACTAAAAAACCATGATACTTTTACTAAACATGAATTGTATTTTTCTGATCCGTTATGATATTCTCCAGATGCAGGTGAAGGATTATCCATTAATTACGCCACACCCTGTATAAATAGATTTAGATTAATGAGAGCCTTGTAAAAAAATTCTGTAACTTTTGGTAATCTGAGAATAATGTTTTGAGTTGTTTAGTGAAAGTGAGGTTATGTTTCAATACCCATGAAATAAACTTTTTAACACAGTATATTAGGTAAAGAAAGCATGAAAAGTCATAATAAAAGGTTATTATTAATGATTACTTAAAAACAATAAAGATATAACAGAAATACATGTATAAGAATCAGAAAACAGAACAATTTTAATGTAGTATATGGTTTATTCGTCTTCTATAAAATATAAATAATTAAAGCAGTTGTTGTTGAAGATTAAACTATTTGTGAAAGCACTCAAAACGCAACCATACGAAACTTATTACTATATTCACTATATTAAAAAAGAACAACTTTACTGTCATCGCCTCAGTGCTCATTTGTACCCAAGCCTGTAACGTTTTGTAGGGCATGTTATTTATATTACCTAGGTAATAACATGAAAGGGCTATACGGCTAATTGTGAGATCACTTTAAGTATTATCGATGGCAAAGTGTATACTATACTCGATTTTTACGACCTAAACGTAGTAGTGGCGTTTATTAGCTTTATATTAATGTTAGTTGTAGCTGCTACTTCAGCGGAACTTGGTCAGAAGAAAATAATAAGCAAAATTGTATAACCAGTTTTATTGTACACTCTAAAAAGGGTTTAAATGTGACTTTTTATCTATATTATCAATTTTTTATTGTTCTTGACCAGTTTGAAAAAGTTTCTGTTTCGAATAAGTATATAATTTTCTAAAGATGAATCCCGCGAATCCCTCATTTTTTCAATACTATTTTTCCACGATTCTCCACCTGTTTCAAATTTGATTTTTTTACCAGTGGTAGTGGTGATCATTTCTATTAATGTAACTTGCAGGTGCTAATACAGCGAAAGTTAGTCAAAAAGAAAGTACTAAAAATCTATTTCCTTTGTTTTTATGGCCTTTAGTCATAGCCGACTTGAAAAGGGTTCAAAAGTAGCTTTTTGTATGTTCTTCAAATAATGTCTAATACGTTTTGGCTATTCCTTGAGATTTTGAAATATTATATTTTTTTCACTTTTTTATCAATGCGGGATACGAATTTGCTCTTTGAGATAGTTTAGAACGATACAACGAAATTCATGGGTTAATTACTCTGGTATTTGTTATTAAGTACTCTTTCGAATTAACCGACAAAAAGACGATGTCTGTTTTTTGGGCGAGATTGAACACTGTGCAACGTTAGAAAAGAATCAACCTATAGAACAGGCTGGCTTTAGAACGGAGTTTTGCAGTCTTGGACCATATACACACTCACTTTAAATCAAGTTATAGCCAAGCATAATTAATGTCAAATGCAACTATATTTCGCTTTTGTAGATTTTAGTAAAGCCTTTGACTCCTTAGAACACCATATTTGAAAAGCTCTTTTATTATTAGGAAGAAAAAGAAAACTACGGCATAAAAATTGATGGTGTTACCCTATCTCATTTGAGGTTTGCTGATGATTTAGTCCTCTTTTTATACTCTGCAAAAACTTGGAAGACATGCTTACAGAACTGGTAAACCAAAACACAAAAGTTGGACTTCTTAGTATGAACACTGAAAAAACAAAAATTATGACAAACAGCAGAACAGACAAAATTCAAGTAAACAACAAAACAATAGAATATGTCAACGAATACATCTACCTGGGGCAGCTAGTTTCAATGCAAAAATCCATGGAAAAAGAAATAGAACAGAGAACTAGAGAAGAAAGACAAAAGTGAAAGATATCACAGTGCAGGCTAACAAACACAAATGGAGATGGACTGGGCAACTGATACGTGGAAAAGACAAGTGGAGCAAAACTATAATTCACTGCTACCCCACAGGCACTAAAAGAAAGAGAGACAGAAAACCATTAAGTTGGTCAAATTTAAGCAAGCAGCTGGCTAGACCTGGCATAGAGCAGCGCTAGATGCAAAAAAATGGAAGAAACTGGAGGAGAAGCCCGTAAGGCATTCGGACTAGTCTTTCCATGACATGATTGTAACGATTCACTATGAACGGATTAATGATTGCAATTGCCTAACTTATAAAAAAAATTCTTTTAAACTTGAATAGAATCGATTTTTATATACTTTTAAATAATTATTTTATTTTATTGCTGGTATTGAATTATATATTGATGATTTTTATAGAAGTAATAATAATTACAACGTTGCATTCGTTTATGAAATGAAACAGAATGTATAAATATAGTATTAAATGTTTAATATTTGATAAAACCTATTTTAATGTAAATCAATTTAACTGTATGTAAAGCGATTTGGACTAGGGAAGCCATAAACATTTTAGAGATTTTAGGCTGGCAGATTAAAAGTACACCCCGAAGCAGCTTCACAAAGACCTGAGATGATGGCTTAGGGTAGTGGATGGCAATGCAGAATTGCATCTGCCCCTATACAGGCACATTCTGACAACTGATGCAGCGGATGCAGGCTGGGGAGCCCAGTTGAATGCAAATTGTCTGGTAATTGGACCACTGAACATGTCAGACACTGGAAATGGGGAATAATTATTTGTCATACACGCCTTGAGCCAGCATCAGGTTTATTTCTTGCCGGATGCTCATATTCGAGTTCGATTAGATAACCGCACACTTGTTGCATATAATCGCGGAGTGGGAGGGATACACTCACCGAGCCTACTCAGCTAAAGTAGGAATCTGAGTGAGAGTTATATTTTCAGTGCTCTGAATTATCTCCGGCCTTACAGATTCCGGATCATGTAGTCCCAGCCTAACGTAGAGGTTGTTAAGACAGACGAGGAGGCATAACATACTCCTGTCAGCCCATCATCTGCAAAGATAATGGGCTGTCAAGAGTACAAGAAGAAGATACAATTGCACCGCCGATCGCCTCTCACTGAGACGTTGACAAGCAGAGTAGCACCTAATGCAACAACCTGACTGTTTCGAAGTTGAAGCTCTCCAGACCATCGACGAGTGTTGTGACCGAGACGAGAAATATCTTTCTGGTGATGCCCTGACCCTATAAAAGACAGAAGAGTGTAGTGTTCAGATAAAAAGCAGAGACAATTGGGTGACAGCACATAAAATATGCTAACCATAGATGAAATGAGAGCGAATACACAAACACAAATCTTATCAAACAATAAGTAACATTAAGCTTCAACACATGATGATTGTTTTGTTGTAACTGAAAAATATAATAATAAACTTATGTAGTCATTTCAGCCTGAAGTTAGACCATTAGTTCAACTGTGCATATTTAAGACTGATGACTGGTCGCTGCCAAACAATTATGTGGAAATTGAAATCCAACCAAATATTAAGGAAGAATGTAAGTTAATATCAGAAAACAACCAGATTTTATGACACAAATTAAAAATATTTTATAATAACACAGAAAAGAACATGAAACTGATGCCATTTTTAGGGTTCCGTAGTTCACGTTTCGGAAGTCTTATTATTTCGTCATATCCGTCCGTCTATCTTCGGCTTACTGTCCAAACGGTTAGTGCTAGAAAGATGAAACTTTGCAGGGATATGTGTATTTACTACGTCGACAAAGTGCTAAAATAAAATCACGAAAAATATTTTTGTTTGGGTACCTACACGTATTTTTTTTTCTCCCGTTTAGCCCATAGTGTGGGGTATCTTTAGATAGTTCTTTAAAAAACATTACGAGGTTCCATAGACGATTTTTTTGATTTAGGTATCTGTTTGTGAGATATTCACCTTATAAAGCGCATTTTTTTTTAATAAAATCTTAAAGCTAAATGTCTGGCTCGAAAAATATTTCAAATAAATATGATGGTAGTCCCATTTGATGAACTTTAAAGGAATACTATATCAGCTTATATATCTTTGGTTAGTTTAGGAGTTGTAGATGCCTTACATGTAGAATGTGTTTACTTGGAAAACTTCGTATAAAATAACGAAATTATAAGTAAACATGTGAACCATGTGTATAATGGTACGGAACCCTACGTGCGCGAGTCTGACTCGCACTTGGCCGGTTTCTTTTATTACTTCTTTTCATTTCGGAGTATTCACTTTAGTCTATAAATGTACGAAAGCGTTATCAGTCATGTTCTCTGCTGTATTGCTGATCATCAATATTATGTACATTATATTATAGTTTAGCAAGCGCTTGATAATAAATATTTTTGTCACAGTCCCCAATGAGGAAGGTGTGCAGAGTAACCCAGCTCATTGTGAAGCTCAAACAGTAATTAAGATAGAATGTAAGTGGATGATTCTTGTTAGTTAGTGTTCGATCTCTTGAGTTTGTTTTAAATGCCATTTTTTTCTCGCAGATATAAAAGAAGAACATGTTGAGAATAGCCCAGGTCATTGTGGAGATGAGACTGCTGTAGAACGAGTTGAGGACAAGCACACTCCCACAGAGCCGCGAACAACACAAGATGATAAAAAATCTTACCCTTGTAATGTTTGTAACAAGAAGTTCTCTTATTCGAGTCACTTAAAAACGCACAAACTTATCCACAGTGGTGAAAAACCTTACAGTTGTGATGTTTGTAGCAAGACATTTACCAAAACCAGCGATTTAAAAAGACACAAACTAATACACAGTGGTAAAAAATCTCACAGTTGTGATATTTGTAGTAAGACATTTAAACATATTAGTTACTTAAAAAAACACAAAGTAATACACAATAGTGAAAAACTTTACAGTTGCGATGTTTGTAGTAAGACATTCACTCAGACTAGTAGCTTAAAAACGCACAAACTTATACATTCTGGTGAAAAACCTTACAGTTGTGATGTTTGTAGAAAGACATTCACTCAGACTGGTAACTTAAAAACGCACATACTAATACATACTGGTGAAAAACCGTACAGTTGTGATGTTTGTAGAAAGACATTTAATGTGATAAGTAGCTTAAAATCGCACAAGCTAATACATACAGGTGAAAAACCTTACAGTTGTGATGTTTGTAGCAAGACTTTCACTCAGTCTAGTAGCCTAAAAAAGCACAAACTTACACATAGTGGTGAAAAACCATACAGTTGTGATGTTTGTAGTAAGACATTTAAAAGAACTGGTGACTTAAAAACGCACAAACTAATACATACTGGTGAAAAACCTTACAGTTGTGATGTTTGTAGTAAGTCATTTAATGTAATAAGTAACTTAAAAGCACACAAAATAATACATAACGGTGGCAAACTTTACAGTTGTGATGTTTGTAGCAAAACATTTATCAGAACTAGCGACATCAAAAGACACAAACTAATACACAATGGTAAGAAAACCTTACAGTTGTGATGTTTGTAGTAAGACATTTACCCGAAGTAGTAGCTTAACAACTCACTAACTATTACACAATGCTAAGAAAACCTTACAGTTTTAATATTTGTAGCTAGACATTTATCAGAACTAGCGACATAAAAAGACACAAACTAATATACAATGGTAAGAAAACCGTGCAGTCGTGAAGTTTGTAGTAAGACATTAACACAGATTAGCTACTTAAAAAACACTAAGTAATATTGAAGTTGGCCAAAGAAAACACTATAGAAATCTTCTGGTAAGTACTTTTATTTAATTGCCAGTACACTTTTATTTAATTGCCAGTACACTTTTATCCACCGGTACTTCACTCTTCAATTCTCAGTCGGCAATTGCCCTAAAATTGACAGGCATCGTTTTATAAAACAGCCGCCATCACTACTTTTCCGTTGCACCGGAAGTGTAGACATGGCTGCACTGGAATTTAAATAAAAATATTTAAATAATATAATCCAAGTAAATTTACTAATACTACAAACAATTATTATTATCGAATGATTTACTTTATCTGTTAAATGACTCCTATTTACATCAATAAATCATAATAACAATCAGTAACCGGAAGTTCTGTAATACAAAATGTAATTATAATAAATTTTTGCGAAAATAATTACAATTATAATAATTATAAAATCAATTTATATCTATTATTAAACCTTAGCTGCCAGAGACATTTCCGCCAAATATTATACGAATCCGGAAATGTATCTAACAGTAAGCAATACAAAATAGTAGAAAAACCGTGCAGTTGGTATGTTTGTAGTGAAACATTTACTCAATTTGGTACTTTAAACGCACACAAACTGTAAAAGACGTTTACATTTTGGAGTCAATCCTTACAGTTGTGATGTTTGTAGTAAGGAATTAACCCTTATATATTATTACAACTTTTATGTAACTTTGAAATGCATCTAGTCCTAATTACCAAAGGCATGTATTTAAATGACTATTTTATTGCAAAAATGGTTATCAAAAATTCAGTAGCAAAAAGAAAAACATTAAAATGTGTTCTACTTTTTTTTATTTAAATTTTTAAGTTTTTTAGATCGAAATTTTTCAAAAAGTCAGAAAAAAAATTATAACTCGAAAACTACGAATAATCGCGGAACATACATGGGGGTGATTCGGGTACTCCAAGAGGTGCTCTAACTCTGGACTTACGCTTGACACTATTTCTTGGGACACCCGCGATATATACGCGCGCGAAAAAGGTGTTTAAATCGCCCAATTATTGTGATTTTAAAACATTTTTTGCAGCCTAATGGATATATATATATATTTTTTTTTTGGGCGATTTAAACGCCTTTTTCGCGCGCTTATGTTGTGACGTCATCGCACCTAAAATAGACAGTTGACAGTTAAAATCATTGTTTGACTTTGACATACAGTCATACACAAGTTCGATAAACAAACAACGATGTGATTACATAGTTCACAAAGTTACAAAAATAAGTGATAAAATCAACTTATTACCATGGAAAATCACAGCAACCCATGTTATAAATGAGGCCGTGAGAACCAGAGTGGCTTAACTTTTACACATGAATATATTCCATTATTATTTGCTGTCTTTCTCTCGTATTATGTAATATTCCTTATCTTTTAGTGATTTGACTAACCCTAGAGTTCATATTTTATTAACTAATAGTTAGATAGGCCACTCTGGCATTTTGGGGTTCAGATTTATTGAAAAAATATAAAACAGTAAGTCCAAATAATTATTTATTACTAAAAAATTACCCTTACAATTATATTTAAAATAAATTTATTTCTCAACGTAGTTTCCGTCTACCTCGATGCATTTAGTCCAGCGCTTCTCCAATGCCGTTACACCAGTTTGATAAAATGTTTTCTCCAACCCCTCAAAATACTCGTCCACGGCAACAATGACTTCTTCATTTGATGAAAATCTCTGGCCACCTAACCATTTCTTCAGGTTTGGGAATAAGTGGAAGTCGCACGGGGCCAGACCCGGGGAATAGGGTGGATGCGGTAGCAATTCGAACCGCAATTCATGGAGTTTGGCGACTGTAACCATTGACGTGTGTGCAGGTGCGTTGTCATGGTGGAACAAAATTTTTTTCTTAGCCAAATGTGGTCGTTTCTTCTGGATTTCTTCACTTAATTTTTGCAGCAAGCTTGTGTAGTACTCTCCATTTATTGTTTTTCCTTTTTGCAGATAATCCACTAAAATAATCCCTCGAGCATCCCAAAAAACAGTCGCCATCACTTTGCCGGCCGACAAAACCGTTTTTGCTTTCTTCGGCACAGGTTTTCCGCTCTCAGTCCACTGCTTAGATTGTTCTTTTGTCTCGGGAGTATAATGATGTATCCAGGTTACATCGACTGTTACATAACGCCGCAAAAACTCATTAGGATCTCGGTTAAACAGCGCCAAACACTCCGATGAATCGTCCACTCGACGTTGGTTTTGGTCTACAGTGAGCAAACGCGGCACCCATCGCGCGCAAAGCTTTTTCATTCCCAAATGTTGTTGCAAAATATTAAAAACGCGTTCAGATGAAATGCTCACCATCTCTGCTATCTCTCGCAACTTTAAGCGCCGATCATTCAATACAATTTTGTGAATTTTTTTGATCATGTCCGGATTCGTGACTTCATTTGGACGGCCAGACCTGTGGGCGTCTTCGCAGCTCTGTCTTCCACGTTTAAAATCAGTTACCCAGGTGTGAATTGTACTCAATGCAGGAGCAGAATTACCTAATACACTGTCTAGCTTGGTTTTTATCTGGGTTGCTGTTTTCTCTTTTAAAACGTAAAACTTTATAACCGCACGAATTTAGTTTCTTTCCATTGTTAAGAAAATTTACGACAGAGAAAGTTCTACGTCCTCTCAAACAAATTCCATCAGTTCGATTAAATTCAAATTTGGCGTTCTATATTCAAAAAGATGCCAGAATATAATGTAATATTCTGTTTTTGCGTATCATTTTTTTAAGTTCGTCGTTTCGGCCAGTTATCAATCAGCCCAGGTATTCTTATAAAAGTCATGATATACCGGGGGTATATCATGACTTTTATAAGAATACCTGGGGATGTTACCTGGAATATTATGACCCCCGGGGGGGGGGGTCATAATATACTTTTCCACACTTACTTGTTTCCCCATTGGATACAAAAGGTCAAGCTTCAAATTAGCTATATTAACAGAATTTCTTTTCTTTATGTTTACATTTTCAAATAATACCTCGGGATTATTTGAATATTTGAAAATTTTTGAAAATGGGTGGGTCTTGTGATAAAGAAGCCACTGAATACTCAGCCACTTTACTTTTGATTTCTCTGCAGTGACTTTTCGATTGGTAATATTATTTTCCAGCTTTTTTGTTGAAACAAAATCATCTTTTGTCATTTTCACAATTTTAAAGGATTCTTCTTTCTTGCAGCTTTTATAACTTCAACCCAATCATCCGGTATAAATATGTTCTTGAATAACTTTTTCTGCTTTTCTATCAGCCCAAAGTCGTGATCGCATGCTAAGTAGGAATAACTAAAAAAAAAACTAACAAAAAATTTATGGTCAATTTTTTCTACAACATAGTCTGGATGACTAGTGATGTATTGACACAGAGTAGCCATTTTTGTATTTCTATTCTGACCACCACATTGGTCCGAATATAGAATCAAATTTTTAGTCTTAACATTTTCTTTAATATAACGCAATAAACAAGACCCTATTTCTTGCGCCCCCCTGGATGCTACTGATTCATTCCACACACACATTGTTACATCATCTGTAATAGCATCATGTATTCCAAGACAGTAAGTCCAGAGTTGCCTCTTGTAGTAGCAAATTCCTGTTGAAATTACAGGGGTTGGCAAAGTTTTCATTATGTCAAATACTAATATGGTTACATCTCCATCTTCCTTTTTTTATTATAATTATTTCTTGCTGAAGAAGCTTTCAATAAATGGAGGTTTTTTTGAGAAATTAGTTCATTATTGTCATTTTCGTTCTCACAGGCTAATCTTTATATTTAACATATCACTCCTTTTACAGGGATCACTTATAGGGGCGTGGAATGATAAATTAAAATTTTCATCAAATATTTTCCTGAATATAAAATAAGAAACAGGTGTTGCATTTTCAGCACAGTATAATGAATACATTTTATTTAAATTAAAATCTGGAGCAAGATACATTCGTTCGGTACTTTTATGCAAAGTGTAGTGAGATTCATAGCGAGGAAATTTTTCTATTAAAGACTGTACACTCTGAAACTGTTCTGCATTTGTTTTATTTATAGGCTCATGTTTGCCTCTTTTATCACAGGATAACACACAGGATTGGTGGCACAGGTACAGACATTTTATTTTTTAGAACCCTAGTCAACCTGCCATTGCTAACCTGAAATATTTTTTGAAGAATGAAAGAAAAAGAAGAAGATTTTTTTTTTTACACACCTTCATTGGTGATCCTTCTGAGTTAAGAAGTGTGTATTTTCTTGTGTTTGCAAGTCGAGACTGAAGCAGCCGCAGTTTGAGTTGGTCTATTTTTAGGAGCCACATGAATCAAGGAAAATAGGTATGATGTCTGTAAATCAAATGAACCCAGCTCATAAAATCTTTGAAACAGCATATTTTGCTGAATAGGATTTATTTTAGTGTGAAATTTTTCAACACATTGACATGGCTGATTAATATCAATTTGTTTACATGGGACTAAATTTCCCTTTGAATTAGTGTATTCGATACCTTTGTTTCTCTTCTCTTTCCTTATTTTCTTTTTCGACTTTTTTGGATCACGTTTACGTTTTCTAGTCTTCGGTTCGGGATTTTGGGATACATATTCGCTGGATAGAACATTTGGAGGTAAGTTTTCATCACCCTGGATCTCAGTCAGGCCGCAGTTTGAGACGGACTTGATGTTCTTGACGGTATATATTCCGAACCAGAATCTTCGAAGGGTTCATCTTCATCACGAAACAAATCTACAGCAAAGAAATCGAATTCGTTTAATGATTGGCAACTGCAATGATTAGGTTGATATTGATTGGGGTTATAAACGGCAATACACAAGTGGTTTGAGTTTTTCCTTACCTTCCAATTCTTGTTCTAAATTGTTTATTATTTGTTGTCTGCTGCAACTTGCTTCATTATCATTTTTTTATAATTTTTAAATGTTTTTCACAACAAAACATGTTTACATTATTATTTACAGTTCGTTTTTAAACAATTCTGATGATTTTCAAAATTCAAATTTCTTTAACATTTAATGATTAGTGCAATTTTACAATACAGCTAGTATTTACAATACAGCAGATAAGTTCCTTATTTACATACCATTCAATAAAATAGTAGTCAGAAATATAATAGCATCAATTTGACACATGTCAATAAAATCAATAAAATAATAATTCCAATAAAAGTTCAATAATAATACAATTGCAATACAAATTAAAGATGTCAAAATAAAACGACGGCACAAAATAAAAGACTAACCTAGTATCACAGCTAACATATTATGCAATAGAACCTAACTAATATCACACAAAATATCACAATTTTTCTTACATACAACAGGTAGAAAGGTACAGGTATGTAAGAAAAAGTGGTGCAAGGCGATGAGAAGAGTCAGTGTATTTTGTTTGAGCACTTTATACTGTTGTGAAGATCAGTCATTGAAATAGATTGAAATAGATTTCCTACGCATATTTGTTTTATTTACAAACCTCGACGAAAACAACCTAGTTATCGAAAAGTTCGTAAACATATTTAATTCATTCATTTTTATCATTTATTTAATAACCTAGTGATAGGTACTAAGTAAATCTATTAGAACAACAAACCATAGAAAACATTAATTAACTTCTGTTAACTGTCACTTATCCACCTTTGTTTATGTCTATAATTTATTTATCACTTTGTTATTTTGTTCTATTTTAAGTGTAATATAATATGTAATATCAAAGTCGACCAATCAGAAAGACGTTTGGCGGGTTGTTGGTCGGGTAGAGTGGGGGAGGTGTAGGTTGGCGGGATGCTTCATGCTTCCATGCCAGTCGGACAAGGCAGTCTGATGACAGCTTTAGTTGTGAACAGTTGTAGTAGCATAGCAGTGAAGCTATATTTCAGATTTTAATTTGGTTAAGCTAAAATATCATAATAAAAGTTGAATGAAAAGTTTTATCTGCATATTATTTCTACACAAGTTAACACTTTTTTATTGATTGCAATGGCAATGGCGGTTGCAAAGCTTTTGCGCTATTCTACCAGTGTCGAGAAATTATAAATTTTTTTCGATTTTATTTATTTACATTATCATTACATATACGAATTATAAAAAGAACATTAATTTCAAGGATCGAGCTATCTCTACTCTTAAGATTTTTACGCTGGGACTATATCACCAGGAATCCGCCTGGCTCTGGAAAATTCAATGCACTGAAAATATAACTCTGTGCTAAAATAATAGAGTTGAAAATGGAAGTTACGAGTGTCGAGCTCTCATATGTGACATTGCTAATTGTTTTAACACTCATGTGTTCGATTTTCAACTCTACTGTATTATTCGAACACACGAGTGTTGAGACAATTGCCAATATTACATATTGTGAAATCTGTATTAGTTACATCAGTATTAGCGTAGAGTTCTATTCTCAATGCTCAGAATTTTCTTCGGCATTCCGGATCAAAATTCTATTTGACTTGACACAATTAAAATTGACACTGGCAATGGTTTAATACCTTTCGCCTTAAATAGGTATATAAAAAAAAGAGTTTTGAAAGTTGATACACGTCTGTACGATAGTCGATAACGTTACATTTTGTTCCGCCAGGGCCTAAGTAAATATCCTTTTTTGAAATTTGCGCGGGATTAAAAAAAACACTTGATTAAATTTCACTATTACTTCACGATTAAAAACATTTGTACATACAGGTATGTTTTTTAGCGATAAAGATTACAAATAAAAATATTTTATCGATTTTGGTGTCACATGCATATTTCCTATTCTTGTTGCTAATTTACCCTCCGGATAAGTGGTTAAGTGGCTTTTGGAGCGTACAACAATCAATATTGTATGTTTTAATATATCATTATTAGTTAAATAAATAAAAAAAATTATGTTATGATTTATCAACTTCTGTTTTTTTAGTTTTAAAATTATTTATACGAAAATTATTTTTTTGTCTATTATCTTGACACTGGTTAAACTGTAATACTATACCATATTTTTATATGGTATAGTATGCCATATTTAAAAAAAAGTATTATTGACACATTAATACCCCAGGCGGAGTTAGGCCAGGGAGTTCAATGGGTGACGTTTTGGATTTTGTATTTTTTTTTATATAAATTTGTGTTATTTCGGTTCATAATGTGTAATATTGGTAGAATACTAATCATTAAATATTCCTTAACGTGGGCAAGTGGTACAACTTCTAAAAACTTTCCGCCAAAACTCCCTTGGAACTTTCAGTAAAGCTTCTACCACTTTACTGAATCGACTGACATGATTCATGGACTGTACTGACTATTTATTTGGACTTTGACTAGACTTTAGACTTGACGATATAGGAATACGGTGTTAAAAATTGAAACGAAAGTTCTATTTCCCGCGTTTTTAACTTGACACTGGCAAATAGTTATTTACAAGCCGATGCCATATTTAAATAAATAAAAAAAGTACCTACATGTTTATTTTACATTCAATTTATACATACCTACATTACCTTTGTGATAAACAACAACGAATCAAAATAAAACATATTTATGGTCTTCCGTTCGGTGAAAATGAGTCAAGCAACCTGTTTATTGTGTTTTTCTGCTACAAGAGTATTGGATATTAAATATACTCGCTTGCAAAATGTGTACGAAGAATTATCCGACAGTCAGGTTAATATTATATTATTTACCGTATTATTTAACCTGCGACTGTGTACTTCATCGATTCTTGATTCCATATATTAGGGACAGAAACAACGTCTTATAATTAATAGTAAAATGAATAAATTACGAGCAGTTGCAGATTCAACATGAATTTGTATATTAACATATACCATATTCAATTGATACTAACTTTTAACAGATACAAGCTGACTCACATCCACTGTGCTACATTTGCTATGCAAAGCTTCATCAGTGTGAACAGCTGTTGAAACAAGTACAGAAAAATATCAGTGCCAGTCAGGTAATACTTACTAAACCTGTATATTTAAGATTAAAACTGATTATTTGATAACTGATAACTAAGGTAATTAATGCTGTTAGACCACCTTTTAGTTTAGTTCATCTAGTTAATATTGATAAAATGAGTTTTCTTATATTGTGTGTTTTTCCACCATCATTTGCTAGTTCTAACTGGGAACTTGCGTGACTTTTGAATATTTTGTATATTTTTATCTTTGTAATTTGGCCGCTAATGACTTCCATCTTGAAACAAAAATGCACCTTAAAACAGCTTTTGACTCTATTTTCTTTTTGACTTATTTTACTATAAAAACATGTAATATATAAATGAACGAGAGAAAATTCCTTAAAATGTTTGTCTTAGCAATGTTTTTTGTAAAATCAATAGTTTTGGCATATAAAACAAGTTTTTTTTAAATTTTTATTATTGTCTAGTCTCTGTCAGTGTGTTTTTTTGTTCCGACTAATCTCTGAAATGGCTGGACAGAATTTCAGCTGATGAGAGGAGTGACTTAAGCTACTTTTATTTTTCTGTTAGTTCTATGCAAACAAAGTTGAGGGCACCAGGTAGAAACGTATATGGAAGTTGTTGTGTGCTCTCCGACTTGGTTCTTGCATGTCCTTCTTATGTTAGGGTAGTAATACCAATGATACAGCAACACTTAAACTGAATCTTCTTTAATTACGTGTATCATGTATACAATATACATATCAGAGAGATACTTATGTCAGACATGTCTACATTAAACATAGAATTACTTTAATATGCAACAGAAATAAAACTTTTTTAATTTTTGATTTGATTTGATTAATATGTTAGTGCATGCGCGCACTGGCAATAAAAATTTCTGTGTCGCCCACTATTTGCATTCCGATTATGAACTTTAGCGCACGCAAAATACAGTCAACTTTTCCGCAAAACATGACCTTATAGGAATATACGGTCATGTTTTCCGGAAAAGTTGACTCTATTTCGCGTGTTTTAAAGTCGATAATCGGGTGCAAATTGTGGAGGAAGGTAACTGTGAAATATGTTTTTTTTCAACACAGCGGCACTAGCGGTGCCGAGGTGGCAAAGTTAAAATTCGAATAGATGACATCAAAATCTATAAAACTAATAATTTTTTAAAACTCTCACAAAACTTTCCATGGCTAGAGTATGTGTTTGAATTATATATATATAAGATGTTTTATATATATATGCTTTATATATATAAGATGTTTTTCAGTCAGTGACCAAACTTTCAAGAGTGAATATACATAGGGGCTATGGCATAGATATCAGTTAGCACATTCGTAGGAAACAGCAGATTTTTTTTCATGTAGCAAAGTTGATACCATAGTAAAAGTTGCTTATATATATAAGAGTATATTTACTCGTGAATGTTTGGTCACTGAGTGAAATTATTTTTAAACAAAGAATTAAACCGACTTCCAAAGTAAAACTGCACAAAAAAGTAAGAAATGAATCTTGTTTTCTAACTAATTCCCCTTTTAAATTTGGCAAAATTTTTAAATATTCATTTTTTTGAAGGAGGCGGTTATACGTTCGTATATATATATATAAACGATTACTCCGCCGACTGTAACTAGGGACGTGAACTAGGGACAAAACTCGGAAAAAAATTAACATGAAATGACATTGAGACCTTTATGACCCGCTTTACGAAATTCCGCAAACACCAATGAAACTTACATTAGTTTTTAGATAACATTGCATTAGTTGTAATTAAGGAGTTTTTTTAAAATAAAGTAGTGGGAATCTAGAGATAATCGCAAAAATATGTTGTACTTTTTCCAGGTTTTAATATTCAATTATATTAGAAAATAATTAAGTTTTTATTAATATTAATTAACATAATATTAATTAATTATCTAGCGTGGGCGAGACACGAAAATGTCAATCTAGAACCAGCTGCATTTCTAGATACTGTCATTATTATAGATTACGATGAATAATAAAGATTTGTGCATAAAAACGAAACATTTTTTTCTTTAATCCCTACATTGTTATTGAGATTATTGTTGATTTTGTACAAAAACGAAGAGCTTTCCGTAATGATATTTATCTTACTCTGATATTAAACTGATAAATTGAGTCACTTTTTGAATTTAAAATGCTTCAAATTCCCATACCCCACAATAATGCGCTTAAAACCAGTACATGTAGACGTCTAGGGCTTTAAAATAAGGTATGACTCATCAGTGTTTGCCGTGGGTATTTTCTCCATAGTAAAGGTCCCAATGTCTTTTTTATACTTCATTGTTTGTGATTATCAAAAATATAAATATTTTAATGTATTTTTTGGTAACTTTTATTTACAAATGGCAAGTACTAAAATAGTTATTCAAGATTAACCTCTAAGACTAGTATTTTTTACACAAATACAGAATATGCGGTTATTCGGTTGGTTACGGTTGTATAATTTTTTCATGTGGCAACATAACCGACAAATATGAATCTGCTAATGAAATTAATTGCACCAATGTTGCTATAAAACGTGACAATATTACGAACTTTTAGTAAAATTGCAAGGAATTCTGCAAATGATTTACTTTTAGCAATATTGCGCGATGTGGCCTTTTTAGGCCAAGATCCAAGAGGAATCAAGGGAACTCTTCGAAATTTATAGGGACATATATAGTGATTTCGACTTTTTCTGAAGTAGTCCAAGCATATGCTACCAAAAAGTAAGATTTTGCACCAAGGTATACCCTGGATCCAAAAGTACTGAACAGAACTCTTGACTCCTTATAGATACATGTTTGGGGATTTCAGCGTTGTTTAAAGAACTGCAAGCATATGCTACTATGTTAATTAGATTAAACATCATCATCACGACATACATCATCACATTACGATGATATAAAAGGTACTTCTCATAGTCTTTTACACCGACACGGATATCTTTGAACATTACTTTGCCGTTTATGGACCTATTTGCAAAATTCTTTTGTTGTTGTAAAGGGTATAATTCGAAATTGGTCCTTTAGTCACTGAAGTGGAAACCTGATGATAGGATCCATGAGGAATCAAGGGAACTCCTAGAAATTTATATGGACACATATCATCATAAAATCATTATCAAGACACATAAAATCACTAATTTTAACTTTTTCTGAAGTAGCAGAAGCACATGCTACCAAAAATTAAGGATTTGCACCAAGGTATATCCTGGACCCAAAACCATTCAACAAAACTCCTCAGTCTTTAAAGATACGCGTTTGGAAATTTGTTTTCGGCATTGTTTAAAGAACTGCAAGCGTATGTAACTTACAGTAGTCATTATCATCATCTTATTTATAATAATTAATGGAAGCTTGGCGCGTATTCAATTATACATTCAATCGTTTATTTTAAACGTTCTTAAAATGTATTAATCACTAAAAAGGGAAAAATCATTATTTTTAAACAAAAAATTAAACCGACTTCCAAATTAAAAATACACAAAAAAGTATGAAATACATATAAAATTTCAAATAATTCTTCTTTTCAAATTCTGTTAAAATTTTAACAATTTCTCTACTCAATCTTCATAATTTTGAAGTCGGTAGCAGCAAATTTAAACGTGAGTTCTATAAAATATTGTAGGATATTGTTTGGGCTGGTACCGACATCAAAATTAAGAAGATTGAGAAGAGAAATAGTTAAAAATTTATCAGAATTTAAATGGGGACTTATTTACATAGAACTCACGTTTATGTTGGCTAGTATATGTGTCCATATAAATTCCGAACGTATAACCGCCTCCTTTTTTGGAAGTCGGTTAAAAAGTAAAAACACCCTGTATATCTGTGTAATAAATAATAATTTTATTATCTTGTTCATACTTACTTTATGTTTAATGAGATTTGTGCTTGTGTATGCTACCTTATTTCATCTATGGTTAGCATATTTTACGTGCTGTCACCCAATTGTCTCTGCTTTTTTTCTGGACACTACACTTTTCTGTCTTTCATAGGGTCATCACCAGAAAGATATTTCTCGTCTCGGTCACAACACTCGTCGATGGTCTGGAGTGCTTCAACTTCAATTCAGAAACAGTCAGTTTGTTGCATTAGGTGCTACTCTGCTTGTCACCGTCCCAGTGAGAGGCGATCGGCGGTGCAATTGTATCTTCTTCTTTTACTCTTGACAGCCTATTATCTTTGCTGATGATGGGCTGACAAGAGTATGTAATGCCTCCTCGTCTGTCTAAATAACCTGCACGTTAGGCTGGGACTAATCCGGAATCCGTAACGCCGGAGAAAATGCAAAGCACGAATCTCATCAAAAACTAAGTAACATTGAGCTTCAACACATCATGATCGTTTTGTTGTAATGCAAAATCATAGACTAATCATTGGTCTCGCTGGGCGCTTTACCAGACCGAGCAGACGTGCTTATCAAATACTGCAATAAATACTCAGCTGAGGTCGGCTTACCCGAGCCAGTAAAATTGAAAGCTTTATGACAGGTGTACATCCCGAATATCTTAATATTAAATATTAAAATAATAATTTTAGTTAAAAGCGGGAAAAAAATAATTCTAAGTTGCGCAGTAAAACTATGTAAAAATAATTGGTTCAGAAATAAGAAGGACACTGGGATCACATATCATCAGTAAGTATCGTATAATTTCGAAATTTCAACATAAAATTACATGAACATAACTCCATTTAGTGTTGCCGCGTATGCAAATCAAATCATTTATTCACGTGAATGTGGTTTTACAATACAGTTACTGATGAGAGTACATGCACTCCTACCATTACATGGTGTGTGAATATCTAGTCAAATGCCACAATGAAATTAATTAAAAGAAAAATAATAATATTTTTTTTTAACGTTTTAGTAAATAATTAGATTACAATAATTAAAATATGTCAATTCTAGTATAATTAAACTAAAATAATTAATTCATCACACTAAAAGAATTAAGTTCCAATATTTTTATGATGTGAATTTATTGTCACTGTATTTAAATTATAATTATAATAAAATACAATTAAAATTACATTTTAATAATATACAATGACAATAAATTATATCCTGTTTCATTTAACTAACCTTTTTATTATGATTCTACCCATGGGACTAAATAACTATCTTTCGACCTATGCTCATTTGCAAGGAGCATAGGTCGAAAAATATGAAAAAAAAATAATAATAAGAAAACGTTTCAATTAAATAATTATATTATGTCTAATATTATTATCGTTCTAGCCGCCTCGACACAGGTTATTCTGTCATGACTAATAAATAAATAAAAATGAGGCCTATTCATTCATATACATACCTCACATTTTTCTGAAGAAGAAGCGCATAAGAATAATATAATATTGATATGTACATTTGCTTTTAATTAATTTTTAATCCTACTATCCTGCTACTATAATTATAAATGTGAAAAAATGTACAGTGTTCCTGTGGGATACTGTATATTCGCGGGCGGAGCCGGGGGCAAAAGCTAGTTTTAAGTATTATCTTAGCTACATTTATAACCACTCACTTAACTAATAACCACATAATAACCACAGCATAAGATATTTTTCCCATTAAATCGGGCAAAAGTTGAGTAGCTGGCATCACAATTTTTCACGCACGCTATAATTTGCCCCTGTAAGTCAAATGTCACTTTACACACTACAATAATGAGTTGCCGCATTTACGACGCTGTTTAGAGAGTGCGTCATCTAGTCGAGCGAGTGAGACCAATCATATATATTTGTGCAAAATATAATAATAAACTTATGTAGTCATTTCAGCCTGAAGTTAGACCATTAGTTCAACTGAGCATGATTAACACTGATGATTGGTCGCTGCCAAACAATTATGTGGAAATTGAAATCCAACCAAATATTAAGGAAGAATGTAAGTTAATATCAGAAAACAACCAGATTTTATGACACAAATTAATTTTTTTTATAATAACACAGAAAAGAACATGAAATTGATGCCATTTTTAGGGTTCCGTAGTTCACGTTTCGGAAATCTTATTATTTCGTCATTTCGTCTATCTTCGACTTACTGTCCAAACGGTTGATGCTAGAAAGATAAAACTTTGCGCAGGGATATGTGTATTTACCACGTCGACAAAGTATTAAAATCAAATCCTAAAAATATTTTTTTTGGTTACCTCCCCTACACGTAACTTTTTTTCTCCCGTTTAGCCCATAGTGTGGGATATTATTCGATAATTATTTTTACAACGTTGAGAGGTTCCTATGGCGATTTTTTGAATTAGGTATCCGTTTGTGAGATATTCAACTTTAAAGTGCATTTTTTTGTTAGCATAAAATCTTAAAGCTAAATGGCTGGCTCCAAAAATCTAAAAAAAAAACATAAACAAAGAACAAAGGAAAACTATATCGGCTTATATAAGCTTGTTATTTTATGAGTTATAGGTGCCTTACATGTAAAGTTTACTTGGAAAACTTCTTACAAAAATAACGAAATTATAAGTAAACATGTAAAACATGTGTATAATAGTACGGAACCCTATGTGCGCGAGTCTGACTCGCACTTAGCCGGTTTCTTTTATTACCAACTTTTTTTTCTTTCGGAGTTTTCTTTTTCGTTCAAAAATTTACGAAAGTGTGTTCTGTCATGTTCTGTGCTGTATTACTGATCATCAATATTATGTACACCATGTATAGTTTAGCAAGTGCTTAAGAATAAATATTTTTGTCACAGTCACCAATGAGGAAGGTGTGCAGAGTTACCCAGCTCATTGTGCAGATGAAACAGTTATTAAGATAGAATGTAAGTGGATGATTGTTGTTAGTTAGTGTTCGATATCTTGAGTTTGTTTCAATTTTTTTTCTCGCAGATATAAAAGAAGAACATGTGGAGAATAGCCCAGGTCATTGTGGAGATGAGACTGCTGTAGAACCAGTTGAGGACAAGCACACTCCCACAGAGCCGCAAACAACACAAGATGAAAAAAAACGATACACTTGTGATGTTTGTAACAAGAAGTTCTCTTATTCAAGTCACTTAAAATCGCACAAACTTATCCACAGTGGTGAAAAACCTTACAGTTGTGATGTTTGTAGCAAGACTTTTACTCAGTCTAGTAGCTTAAAAAAGCACAAACTTATACACAGTGGTGAAAAACCTTACATTTGTGATGTTTGTAGTAAGACATTTAAAAGAACTGGCGCCTTAAAAACGCACAAACTAATACATACTGGTGAAAAACCTTACAGTTGTGATGTTTGTAGTAAGACATTTAATGTGAAAAGTAACTTAAAAGCACACAAAATAATACATATTGGTGGAAAGCTTTACAGTTGTGATGTTTGTAGCAAGACATTTATCAGAAATAACGACATAAAAAGACACAAACTGATACATAATGGTAAGAAAACCTTACAGTTATGATGTTTGTAATAAGACATTGACGCAGATTATTTACTTAAAACACGCACACAAAGCAATATAGGAGTTGGCCAAAGAAAACACTATAGAATATTCTGGTAAGTACTTTTATTCAATTGCCAGTACACTTTTATCCAACAGTACTTCACTCTTCAATGCTCAATCGGCAATTGGGCGGGGAGCCAAGATCAGGGGCTAGAGCCCCTCTACATGGGGTGGGATGACGCGCCCAGTACAAATACTGGACGCATTTTGTCATGTTTTGAGGGAAGACCCCCCGCGGCAGAACGCAGAGGAAACCCGAGATATCGACTAAGGGTGATGGTGGCGAGGGCCGTGGGCGGCCAGGACCTGCGGTCGACTCCGGCAACGCGTGGGGTCCTGGTCCGGGAACCAGGAAGCGTGTATGGGTCCACTCGCACGCGCCGCTTTTGCCGACCACGAACACAACCTAATAGCGAATCGCAAAAGCGAATCCCACGACCGTTAGGCTTGGCATTTGGTGTGTGCCCCAGTATGTTTTAGCAAAGCTACATTTTTAACGTAGTTAATATAGCTAATAACGATGTTTCTAGCGTCATCTATTAGCTGTTATTGCTAATTATAATAGCTAATTTATACTAGACGACGCCAGCTATTGGCAAACGTTTCTAACTGGAGCTTCATCTCCAATATTTCTTTATTGTGGCATATGGATTATGTATTACCGCTAGTTGTCAGCTTAAAAAAAAAACAATAAGTAAGGGTATTTTTGGGCTGTCGCGAGATGACAGTCCTTTCTTTTGCTGAATCCATAATTTATTCAAGTTTTTCTGGATACAAGTGTATCATATGTCTTAATCCCGTTTTTACGGTGATTTTTTTATATCTGTGTTGTGAAGTTTTATTTGGTAAATCACGCTTGTAATAAAACACATTATTTTTTCATGTAAATTATCACATTGTAAAATTAGTTGTCAAAATTTGATTGGCCAAACCACGTGCTCATTCTTTCCGTTCTTGCATTGATACAATATTAGGATGTTTGTATCCGTAGTTTAATTGTTCTTTATATCATCTTTTATTTTGCTTACCTACCCTTTATTTTGTGATGGTCACACAGCCCGTGATTTTGATTGTTTGGGGTTAAGATCATGGCGGCTTTGGGACTCCTACTCCACGTTTTTTTGTATAGATTTCCAGGGATCTATACTCCGGGTTCAAGTTTTTTTCATGGACTTATGGCTGATTTTCAGACATCTGGATTTCTGAGTGCCGCTAGTTATTCCGGACTGAACTGACTGGTTTTGGAACCAGTCTGCACTGCCCCTTGGACGATCTACGTCGCGGTGAACATACCGGCCTGAACGACAGAGAGACGCTACTAGAAGTTGGAGCCCAACTCCCACGCGCCACATGCTGACTACACTCCTGGACCCAGCTAAGTGCCCGCGTGGTTAAAGCCCCTCCGATTCCCACAGACACCAAGAGGCTAAACCAGATCTGTTGGCCTTCTGCCCACGTCCCCTTTTTTAAATATATTTGTCACGTTGTTAATTCCTAGTTTTATTTAAATTACCCGTAAAAATGTCTCGAAGATGACGGAAGTGGCGCACCCAGTCGTCGATTTTCTCGCCGACCAGAGGCGGGTAGCGAGAAGTAGTAGAGGGTGGCGGCGTTTTATTTGCCAACGACGCCGGAGAGAGGGGTCTGTAAATGCCCATACATGTGGGCTGGTAGCACTCACCTCGGCGTAAGGTAGCTGGCGGTCGGTGTACTTGGCTGGCAGTGGTGCAAGTAGGTTCATGAGTGGGGGCGGGAAGGTAGGCGCGCGGTAGGGATACTGGCGCGGGAATTTTTCAAAGGATTTTTGAAAAATTTATATTTTTTAATTTTTTCAAATCAACTACTGCTAATATAACGACGCCAGCAGTCTCACGAGCTGGAAGGAGACTCTAAAATGGGTATTAATGGAATCGAAATACGTCACTATTTAGTGCTCAATTAGTGTTGCAGGTATTAGCCAAGGATTTTTGAAAAATATATTTCTTTTAATTTTTTCAAATCATCTATTGCTAATATAACGATGCCAGCAGTCTTAAGAACTAGAAAGAAACTCTAAAATGGGTACTAGTGGAATTGGTAGTCAGGGTAGTTTCCTGTTTTATGACTTTACCCTTGTCTCCTCGCTACTCGCTAGACCTACAATAGAGCAAAATTTATAAAAAAAAACACTGACATTGGCAACACACTGAGGCCGCTATTCATAAAAGAAGAAGAAGGTTCGTAATAGCCCCGCTTTCGGAAATTCGGAAAATTTTGAGTGTTGTCAACAAGCGTCCTAAAGTGGTCTTATAAGTATTTTAGTTTTGGAGGTGTTATACCTTTATGGAATTGTGAAAGTTTTTATCTGTTGAGTTATCTCTATATTTTGTGTTGCGTAGCTTAATTTGTGTTTGTCTTGTCGTAAGTTTATTTATTATTTAGTATTTGTAAGTTTTTGTTTGTAGGTTAAGCCGGTACCTAGTTTCTTTTCGTGGTCTGAAATGGAAATTGATACCGATCCCCCGGACCCAGGAGGAGGTAGTGCTAATAGAAAACGTACTAATCAAGATTAAAATAAGCCTTTGGCAAAAAAGATTACTAGTAGTGCACAGTCTACCTTCAATCCAACTGCGTTATATTATGAGGCATATAACATCTCGACTGTGATTTTTGCGTAAAATGGCCTATTAGGGGTCCTTGATCTCAGAAACAAAGATACATTAACAATTTTGACATATTGAATAGTGCAGAATAGCTATTGGCCTAGTTCGTAGCGGCCTCACTTTTTGTAAATTTTGCTTAACGTTTTAATTAAATCCAAAATTGCACATAAATATTTTCATATGAGGCGCGAAGACACTTTTTTGAGCTCCTGGATTGAACTACTGTTCTTAGCAAATGAAATAATAAAACGAGAATGTTATCTCCTATATAGTCGTATAGTTCGTAGTGGCCTTAGAATTTTGAAATATCTTTGATTTAATATAGAAAAAAATCTTATTCTAAGCCATAAAAACTTCGCAAATCGCTTTAAGTTAACAGTGAATTTCTCCTATCTACGATAATATTACTAAGACAAATTTAATATACAATTGTTACTTCATGAGGAATAAAGATTTTATAATTTTAAAGCATGAATTTATTAACCTATTACAATAAAAACAATACAAATGTGAAATGTCGGGAACACTTCAAATACTTATATCTCACAGAGTGCAGATTTGTAATAGGACTCAGCCCAGATTTTGCAAATAAAAAAGTTTATGGTTCTGATGCTGCTGCACCTTATTTTGTACATGTATCAATGTTTAAGACCAATAGTGGTACTGTCCTATATCCCATTCAATTTGGACAATTTGTATTTAAAAATAATTTTCAGATTATTAATAAGAAGATAGGCCGTATAGGCGACCTTATTCCGTTAGCTAAGCAATGTTTGATTACCAGTCTGGAATGCGAGTTGGGCTGAATCAGGAAGTATTAAGGGCAAATTCTTCTTTTCCCTGCAAAACCAGGTGATGGCTAAGCCTTGGTTCTTTAAATACAGGAAAGCTAAAAATTTACCACCTCCACAGTATGCCACTTGCGTTTACACGAGGTCACTTGTGTACTCCAGTGTTCCTCAATAAAATTAGGGTTAGAGATTCTTCTTTATGTGAGTGTGGACTTGACGAACGCACTCTTGTGCATATTTTTTTTCAGCTGCCCAAATCGTCTCTTCTCATTATACAATTCACTTCCCCCTAATATACCTCGTCCTTCTGATTTACAATCTCTTTTGTCTTTAGGCTATACCCCCTTTGTTGATGTTCTGTGTAATTTTATTACCCATAATAACATTAAACTAGATTTGTGTATCTCTACTAACTAACTAATACTTTGTTTTTGTCCTGTTGTTTCAGGTAATAAAGGAAATTAATAATATGATGTAAATTTATTTTATTACGAGATTTTAACTATTGTTTCTCTTGTACTTTCACAAAGCCCTACTGTTGCGCATAGTAATCATCCTAAAGGGAGGCCATTTTAAGAAAAAAGAAGAAATTTGTAAATAATGTGAATTATGTCCTGATAATGAGTCAAGGAACCTGTTTGTTGTGTTTTTCTGTTACAAGAGTATTGGATATTAAATATACTCACTTGTATAATGTGTACCAAGAATTATCAGACAATGAGGTTAGTTTCATGATTTAGATTTAGGTATTATATATCTTATCATCTATGATCTAGAACCATGGCGCAATCATGATTGCTCAATTAATCTAGTTGCAATGCGATGAAGTAGGTACAGGATATATATCCCGTATGTAGGTATCATCGTATCCTGATTCTGAAATTCAATGAAAATTATTCATAATTTTAATCGTAAACAATAATTTAAATTACCTAATAATAGCTAAATTATGAGCAGTTTTAGGCTCCACATATTTATATAAACATATATTAATTTTAACAGATACAAGCTGACTCACTTCCACTGTGCTGCATTTGCTATGCAAAGCTTCATCAGTGTGAACAGCTGTTGAAACAAGTACATGAAAATATCAGTGCCAGTCAGGTAATGAATAATAATTAACTAATATACCTAGATATTAATATTAAATGACTCATGACCACTAATACCCCAGTAATTGGGTATATTTACCTAAAAAAATTCATAGATTTTGATGTGCTCATTTCAAATTTCAACTTTGCCACCTCGTAATTTGATTGCTAGCAACATCATATTAAAACAGTTTTTTGATGCTATCATCTTTCCGAATGATTTTATGATAAAAACATTACTACAAGAACAACTTAAAGAAATTTCCTTACAATTTACGTCCCAGCAATGTTTTTTTAAACTCACTAGTTTTGGCTTATGAGCTCCACTAACATGGCACTAAGTGTACTAACTGAAATGACTGGGGTGTTATATTTCATTGTAAGAGCATAGTATAACATTTGGCTAAAAACAAAATAAACTTAAAATGTCTTTCTAATACTGTTTTTGTCATTTCAGCCTGAAGTTAGACCATTAGTACACCTGGGCACGTTTAACACCGATAATAATTGGTCGCTGCCAAACAATTATGTAGAAATAGAATTGCAACCAAATATTAAGGAAGAATGTAAGTTTATGTACTAAAGACTTTACCTAGATGTAACACATGCTACTACTTCACACTAAATCTATATAATATAGGTGTTTTGCCCACTACGGGCCCTCCCAAGAGAGACAACCGATCAACTCAAAAGATTTGATGAAATTCACTACTAATACAATTTGACACACTATATATAAAAAATATACACTTTAAATATGGAATACAAATCTACAAAACTCTTTCATACCGGTCGCCAAGGACATGATGATGTGTGGAGTTTACAGTTTAGAAAACACATCTAGCTAACTAGATGTGTTTTGTAAGCTGTAAACTCCAAATTAAAATTATGTTCTTATACTTAACTTGTTTTTCAAGCATCTTTGATATACATCTCTGTGCTCTACCCATCCGTTTTTATTCTTGTCCGTAAATTGGTTGTAGCCATTTATATTATGTTTTCTCTCAATAAAGGTTTTTTCTTTCCACTTGTGTTTATGTTCTACCACATTTTTTTTTCTTTTTTTCTATGTACCTCAATAGCTGTACATATTTACATTTCAAGTATCTCTCTCTAGTATAATATATTTTTAATGTACATTTCCTATGTACATTTCGCGTCTTTAATCCTTCTTGTATCATCATGTTATAATATTGTATTTTACTTTCATCTCTGTCTGTAGAATATCGTTTGTTTGCATCTCTGCTCATTTCTCCCCCTGGTGGGATTCGACCTAGTACTGTTTCTACTCTAAAGCTGTACTAGATGGTGCGTACTTGTCACTTACTTTCCATTATCTAAAAGTGAATCTGCATCTTCAATGTTGTTTCTGGACTGTATAATTTTTTTTTCGTTTTTCGAAATATCCTCTGTTCTGTATGTTAAATTTCTCTTGTCGCTTCTGGGAGGTGTATGACTGTAGTGCTCGCTCGTATGGCAGTATTTATTTCTTTTCTCTGTCTCTGTATCATTAATTCTCTTAATTGCATTTACATCTCCTTTATTATTTACAGGTTTTGTATTATATCAAGCATCGTGACTTTAGCTGCAGTATATTTCTCCTCACAGTCGTTATAAATATCATTATTTATGTATTTTGTTTCCTCTAATTTCATGCTATATTGAATTAGCTCAAAATGGTTTTCCATTATTCTTTTCCATGTTTGTTCTAAAATTCTTAACTTATTATTAACATAATTTACATTCAGACTGTCATTTGGCAAATTCTTGATGTTCAAATAACTTCTTGTCAATTGCTCTAAAAGCATTTGTTGTGCGCTAATAAGATTGTCCATCTTCATAGCTCTATAATTCTTCTTTCTCTCTTACAATTCTTGCCACTTTATCTGACACTTATCTTTGCATTTATTTTTCTCTTTGACAAATTTGTCACTTATTTTCCATTATTTTTTCAATACTTAACTTAAATACTTAACGTAAACAGAGAAATAAAACTAATAAATAGTGAATAAATCACTATTTATTAGTTTTATTTCTCTGTTTACGCTCTTTCTTTTTTCTCGTTATTCATTATCTTCTTAACTTATTTCGTCTCTTGCAATTCTTCTTACTTTTATTTCATTTTTACTGTTTATACCTCGTATTTACTTCTCTCTCAAACTGGATAAGGCATAACATACTAAATCCCTAAATCTGGCTCTTGGAGAACCATGTTATGCCCACTTCGGGCCCTCTCAAGAGAAACAACCGGCCGCCTCAAAATATTTAATGAAACTTCACTATTAATACAATTTGACAAACTATATATAGAAAATATACACTTTTAATATGGAATACAGATCTACAAAACTCTTTGCGCTAAAACGGCGCAACAATAGGGTTATAGGTTCAGTCGATGTGTATCCTTTAAGGGGTGATGAAACCCATATTCAAAAATAAATAAAATAAAAATAAAATAGCTTTATTATTTCCTTACTGTTACATATATCAACAGTGAGATGTAACTGTCAATGTCATTATTGACATTGACAGATGTCATGAAGTAAAGCCTATCGAGTTTATTTTAGTTGGCCAAAAGGCTATACATAGTGTAGACGTATATATTGTGTTAAGCATATCTCATTACATATTGTAATACGTATTTGTGGTAAGCACCAATAAAGGAGGGTATAAGAATTGCTGCTGTATTATTATCATCACCACACGAGCGCAAGAAGGACTTACAATCAAGAGGTCATAGCTCGATACACTTACAAGTTGTAAATTTATTTTTCAGTTTTGTTAGTGTAAACACACTTAAATTCTATATTGTATGCAGTTGTTGCCTTAAGCATGTTCGTGGTTAAAGGACTGCAATCTGTGGTAAAAGCCTCCTCCATTTTAGTCCACATTGATCTGTCAGTGACCTGCCCATTTCCATTCGAGACTTAGTACTTTCTGTTTGACATATGTGGCCTTCGTTTTTATGACACTGTGACGGATTTTGTATTTAAGTCTTGTACCTTGTAGCTTCTTTCTAAGCCTCTTTGGCATACTTGTATGTTCCTTAAGTTCTCTTCAGTTAATGATCTTGTTTGACAAGCGTATGTTAGACCGGGGATTAGGCAGGATTCCATGAGTTTAGTTTTATGTTGTAGTGTGTTGGTAGGGAGTTCTAAAAAGATCTCTTTCATTTTCCAATACTTAGTCCAAGTTGATTTGATTCTTCTGTTCATTTCTTTCTCATTACATGATTCGAATTATATCAAATGTCAAATGGTAATTGAAATTTGTTCTCTGAATTTGTTTTTTTTTTCTTTCAATATATGTTTAAACCAATTTTCTTACTTTGTTCGCATAGTGACTGTAACATGTAGCTCTTTTGCGTTTTCAGAGAATAGAACAATGTCGTACGCGGACCTTAGGTGTGATATGTATGACCCATGTCTTTTTAAGCTGATTTTTGACCAATTTAACTCCCTGAAAATTTGCTCAAGTACCACTATGAACGGTTTTGGTGAAATTGGGTCGCCTTGTACTCCTCTCCCAATTTGGAATCTTGGGCCTGGTTTTTCTAGTGAAACCCTATTTCTACTCCAAAATGAATACCCTTAATACTGCTTCCTATAAAACTAAGCCGTAGTAGAAGATTGTAAAATTAAAATAAAAGTTTTTTATTCATTTTTCGTAGATTTTCTTTGAGACATTTTAAATTAAAAAAAAACCTTATTCTCGATTAAAAAGTTAAAAAACAGTAAACCCAACTGCGTCAGTTTAATGTACCCAGTGTCACTCTCGCGACTAAGAATAAATGATACCTCTCAAGCTCAAATGCGACAAGCTGTTTAGGCTCTAGAACTCTAGAGCGTGCCAAAGAAATACACATAAACGCCATGCATACACTCGAAAAACAACCCTCCTTCTGGCGCAGTCGGGTAAAAAATATGGCGGCTACTTGGCAGCTATGGTGCAAAACACGGTTCCAGTGTCAGCGAATGTTGACCCCATCCACACACGCATCAAACTAAGATACACGAGAGCACAGACTAAAAATATATACTTACGTAACATCATTGGGCACAAATATAATATTAAAAATTTGTCATTTGTCGTCATAACAACCAACAACACATCACAATAATTTCCAATCTCACATGTGACATGACATAAAAACTCACACGAAAATTTTAAATTTAGTCGTCCCTTCGACGGCACACAATCTTAACCGGATTATTCCACTATTGCCGTATACGCGATAGGAGAATAGTGGACACACCGTATGCCTTGTAGTAGTGCAATCAAATCGAAAGTTATCTATATAGCTGATTATCTGATCCTATTTCTTTGATCTGTGACAAGGGCATGCTCTGATACTGGAACCCAACTGCGAATTAAATAGAAATAATTACCTTAATTATTGCCCCCGGATATTAATTTTCATTATTTAAAAAAAGAATAATTTTCACTTTTATGTCTAGTGTAATCGCTTCATTGCATTTACTTTGCTTCCATCAATATTATGAACATGTGATTTTAGGAAGTGCTAAGAAATAAATATTTTTGTCACAGATATCGATGATGAAAATTTGCACAGTAACCCAGATCATTGTGCAGATGAAACAGATATTAAGATAGAATGTAAGTGGATTATTGTTGTTAATTACAGTATTCGAGCTCTTGAGTTTGTTTCAAATGATTAACGAATATTTTCCGCGCAGATATAAAAGAAGAACAGGTGGAAAATAGCCCAGGTCATTGTGAAGATGAGACTGCTGTAGAACCAGTTAATGACAAGCACACTCCCACAGAGCCGCAAACAACACAAGATGATAATAAACCTTACATTTGTGATGTTTGTAACAAGAAGTTCTCGAATTCAAGTCACTTAAAAAGGCACAAACTTATACACAGTGATGAAAAACCTTACAGTTGTGATGTTTGTAGTAAGACATTTGCCAGAACTAGCGACATTAAAAGACACAAACTAATACACATTGGTCAAAAATCTCACAGTTGTGATATTTGTTGTAAGAAATTTACACAGATTAGTTACTTAAAAAGACACAAAGTAATACACAATGGTGAAAAACTTTACAATTGTGATGTTTGTAGTAAGACATTCACTCAGGCTAGTAGCTTAAAAACGCACAAACGAATACATACTGGGGAAAAACCTTACAGTTGTGATGTTTGTAGCAAGACATTTACCAGAAGTTGCGACTTAAGAAAACACAAAATAATACATAGTGGTGAAAAACCTTACAGGTGTGATATTTGTAGTAAGACATTTAATTTGAAAAGTAACTTAAAATCACACAAAAAAATACATACTGGTAGAAAACTTTACAGTTGTGATGTTTGTAGCAAGACTTTCACTCAGACTGGTAACTTAAAAGCACACAAAATAATACATACTGGTGAAAAACCTTACAGTTGTGATGTTTGTAGTAAGACATTTAATGTGATAAGTAACTTAAAAGCACACAAACTGATACACAATAGTGAAAAACCTTACAGTTGTGACGTTTGTAGTAAATCTTTCACACAGACTAGTAGCTTAAAAATGCACAAACTTATACACCTTGATGAAAAACCATACAGTTGTGATGTTTGTAGCAAGACATTTATCCGTATTACTAGGTTAAAAACGCACAAACTAATACACAATGGCAAGAAAACCTTACAGTTGTGATGTTTGTAGCAAGACATTTATCGAAATTGGCGATTTAAAAACGCACAAACTAATACATTCTGGTGAAAAAACCCACAGTTGTGATGTTTGTAGCAAAACATTTACCTGAACTTCTAGGTTTAAAACGCACAAACTAATACACGATGGTAAGAAAACCTTACAGTTGTGATGTTTGTAGCAAGGCATTTATCGGAATTGGCGACTTAAAAACGCACAAACAAATACACAATGGTAAAAAATCTCACAGTTGTGATATTTGTTATTGTTGTAAGACATTTACACAGATTAGTTACTTGAAAAGACACAAAGTAATACACAATAGTGAAAAACCTTACAGTTGCGACGTTTGTAGTAAATCTTTCACACAGACTAGTAGCTTAAAAATGCACAAACTTATACACCTTGATGAAAAACTTTACAGTTGTGATGTTTGTATTAAGACATTTAATGTGATAACTTATGACTCATGAATAATTTAGTCATGATTGATTTAGTCATGACTAAAAAATAGTTTAATCATAACTAAATAAATTAGTTCTTAGTCATTTAATCATTAGTTATGATTGTTGTTTTTTTTTGTTTTGTTGTTAGTTGTACAGAATTACAGACCGTTCACTTATTTTATTTTATATATAATTGTCCTTACCATACATGGAACCAACATTTTGCGGGAATCGAACTCACGACCTCCGAGTCGAAAGCCAAGCTCTAACCACAAGACCACAGAGGCTAATCACCTGATTGTCTGACAAGAAAGATGATCCATGCGTCGGATGGGCATGTAAAAAGTCGGACCTGCGCCTGATCTTGCCAGTCGTGTCGGTTATCCGTCCCACTGGGTTATGAGAGTAAAGGAAGAGAGAGTGCTCTTGTGTAGGTACTGCGCACACACTTGGTAACAGGCCTGGCTTCAATGAAACCGGAACACCGTCACCGAAATCGGTGTGAGGAGTTATTTACTCGTATATCTTAGATATTATTTTGATAAGAATAAGATTGACGAAAATAATTTAATTATATCGTTCAATCAGTTAAATAAATATAAACTTAAAATTGTTAAACTACAAAAAAGTCAGTTGTGAGATGTTGAATAACTTAGAAGGAACTCAGGGCCTCACAGTAACAGTAAAGTAACTGCTACTTTTATTTGATTTAAATTTATCAATCTTAAAATTTTGTAAGGTTTCCAAAACACAAAAACTTTCGCCTTTATAATATTAGTGTGATATACAAAGTGAAAGAGGACTAATAGTAATAATAAAAAAATATTTTATTATCATTTTCTACAGTGTTAGCGTTTATTTAATATTTTTCTTTTTATTTTTTTTTCTATTTTGATTGTTAAAATTCCTACGCACCTTTAAAGCCTGTGATTAAGAATTTGTTGATTTTCGTGTAAATAACCCATGTCTTTTCGCATTATGTTGTAATATATTTAAATTTGTGAAAAAAAAATGGTGATTATTGTAAAAACATAGTTTTTTCTAATTATTCGAATAGTACCCATAAAAATTCGAATAATCGAATATCAAAATTTTGACATATGTATTAGCAAGCCCTACTTCTTACCCTTTACATAAAGATATTGATAGTAAGTTTTCCTAATGAAGAACAAATTCTGGAAAATAATCTTACTTTTAACAAACTACATTTTTGACATTATATTTACACAAAGCGTTTAAAAGGAGTATTTTGTTAAAAATAATTTTCTTCGTGTGTGCCATCCTTTATTACTTTGTGGAATTTGTACCACAACATCAATACCTACTATCAAAAAGCAAATTTGTTTTCAAATACCGGTTTCGATTTCCGTTTGAATCATTAATTAAAAAAACATATATGCATCTAAATAATAGTAGGCATTCACGTCATTATTATCTAGATTAATCTTACATAATGGTTGTCAAAACTAGCGATTATTCAAAAAATTTAGCATGTCGTTTATGTGTAATAACTATGAACGAATAGAATTTATACGCATTTTGTACCTTCTGTGTCGTCGAGTGTTCTATGCCAGAGATTACAACCTTGAATATACGCGCTTAGTTAACAATATGCATAATAAATAAAAAATAAATAAATGGACCAGTAGTTTAGACGCTATGAGGGAACAAACATACATATACTCCCAAAATCATTACCCTTCCTTTTTTGGCTTCGCCGTAGTCGGGTTAAAAAACTGAAATTGAACAAACGCCAAGTTTGATCGATCAATCACGAACAAGCGTTTAAGCGAAAAATGACAAAAAAATGGACTTGCCAACTCCAGGTCAGAAATTTTCAAATTATTTTGACACAAATACGAAAATCGAACAAACGCAAGAAAAGAGTAAAAAAAATTGACTTGCGCCCGCCAACTTAAGGTCAGAATTTTTAAAATTATTTTTACACAAAAATTTAAATTGAACAAACGAACGAACGAACAAACACGAACAAACGATTTAGCATTGAAAAAGTAAATTCGCGCCCGCTAACTTAAGGAAGCTCCTGGGGCATTCGGGTAAAAAAAACATTTGAATAACGGAATTCTCAACTACAAAAGTTATTAATACTATTAAAGTCTCTACAGTTGATCCTGAAAAAAGAAAGACCAATGAGTAACCATGTTACACTGTGGATAAGGGTAACCATAATAGAAAGTGTTTTTAAAATACCCTAAAAGTAGAATAATCAAACCACAATGAATTGGGTAACCCAGTTAGGTTAGTGTGGGTTTTATATGGTTACCCAAAAAACGAGGTTACCAAGTGCTTACTGAAACCCACGCCGAGTGGTTTTTAAAACAAGCCCACGGAAAACCCCCGAAAGGGTAACCAAAATCAGTCTCTGTTTCCACCCCATATGAAGCCTTGACATTATCCCCAAACATTATTCTTAACTCCCCTTTTCATAAAGATTCCTCTGTAGCGAATACTCATTTTCAACAAATTATTGATCAGCATTTTAGGGATTCGCTGCTTGTTTTTACAGCTGCATCCAAACTTTCGGTGGATGGTTGTGAATCGGCGGTCTAGATTTCAAGGGTTAATGTGATTTTGAACTTCAAATTGGCACTGCTTCCTCTATATTTACAGGCGAGGCACTCGCCATCTTTGAGGCTCATGGCCTTAACAAATTACTTATCCTAAAGGTCAGGGTCAAGGATAATTCTCTTTTTGAATGTGGCTTAGACCTTAGATCACATTTTTTTCTCTTGCCCAAGAAGCCCTCCCTTTATGAATCTTCCTACCTCGATTCCTTGCCCTATTAATTTTAAATCATTAGGTATTATGTTTTGTAAATACTCCTTTTATTGAAATTTTATGTACATACTAGCTTTTTCTCGCGGCTCCGCCCGCGTAAATATAGTATCCCACGCGAATTAGTATATGTAAAGTAACCTATGTTTTAATCTAGAGCCTCAACTACTACCATACCAAAGAAGAATGAGCATTTTTGTATGGAGCCCGTCCCCACTGGGAAGTAATTGTGAGCGAAAAACTTGAGAATAGAAAGGTCTATTTTTAGCATTTTATTATTTTCCCATACATTTCTTCAAAAATATGACGCATTTTATAGAAATACAACATTTTTATGAAGTTTGCCGTATACCATTACTTCCCAGATATTGTTCCTTACTAGCAACACTATGAAATGGTGCATTAATACAGAATATATTTTTTAATACTTATCCTATAATAATAATAATATCTCATTAACTTTTTTCTCCCATGGTTTAGAGATTATTCGTCATATAATAAAATGACACACTTTTCAAGCCCTTTTATTTAATATATGTCTTATTGTGCTACAAGGGTGGGGACGTTTTGCCTCTTGTTTAATATTTAAAAAAGAGTAACTATTATTTTTAAACAAAAATTAAAACCCTACTTTCAAAGTAAAAATTCACAAAAAAGTATGAAATAAAACTTATTTTCTTAACAATTAAAAATGCACAAAAAAGTGTAAAATAAAAGTCATTTTCTATATAATTCTTTTAAATTGGGCTAAAATTTTAAGACATGTATTTAAACTTGCGAAACCTAACTTACTAACTTAATACTTGAAAACAAACAAGTTTTGGGTGTGAAAAAAACCGAATATAGAATACTTACTAAATTACCAAGTTGGCGAAAGAAAGAAAAAAAATTCAAATTTCGATTAAATAATACCACTGAATATTCCAAACTTGCAGAAAGATATTATTTTGGCGAACAATTAACCACCTTGGTGACAACTTCAGAGTACACATTTAATTCAATTCAACTTCAATTTAATTCAACGTTTTACCTAATGTAGGTATGTAATTCAAAAAACGTACTGAGCAGTGAACCGAAGCCGCATCAAAAAATCGTAAAGGATACAAAATTCGATTTTTTTATACCAAGATGACAGAAGTTTTTCTTATATAAAATGAATATACCTAATATAGGTGTCTATCTAGGTTTCTAGGGATGTAAAAATAATGGATTTTAAAAAATGGCGGATATTTATTATTGACATATTCATAATAGTGCCGAGTAGTGTCGTTATCCAGATATTTGGGGGTGCTGAATACGAAAATGACATTTATTTTTAAATGTGACCAAGATGTTAGACATATTTTTATTTAAAATACCTAATATGGATGTCCTTTTCTAAGGCCCGTATTATAAAGCGTTCTTATCTCTAAGGCAATTCTCAAGAAAGTACTTAAGATGTTGTTTTAATTAATAGCCTGTACTTAAGTACAGATGTAGGTACGGCGTATCAAGCGAGGGCGAACGTAGTTATTAACAAACGAGACTCGTTACTAAAGTACGCTGTCATTGCTGTCAAATTGTTACTTGAGACGCGGTTTCGTGGGTACAGTCAAACCTTGACTTGAGTACGGCTTGGGATACAGTACAATATTATTTGTTGTGTTTTTGGTTGTGTTACAATTATGTTAATTAAAATCTAAATACTTATGATTAAACAAACTCAGAATTTAAACTACCTAATCAACACAAAATAAAGTTATAAAAAAAGACGCTTGTTGATACTTATTCTTCTTCTTTTTTTGGCAATCGCGGTTGCAAAAGTTTTGCACCATTCTGCAAGTGTCGAGTATTTATAGAAATATTTTCGATTTTATTTACTTATTTACATTATATGAATAACCTATTTGATTTATAATAATAGCACTCAATACCAAAGATAAGAGTCAAAACAAGTGACTTGATTTGACACTTGCCAGCGGAATTTTTTTCCCTGCTCAAAAAACTGCTCATTAAATGATCCACTCCCTCCTACAATTCCGCGCCCTATCAACCTTAAATCTGTTCTGTGTTTTGTAAATACTCCTTTTACTGAAACTTTATGTACATACCTATTAACAAAAGAAAACTGTGGTACTGACCCTAAATGTTTGGGTTTGAGTTTTAGATTATTCAACAGACTTCGTCCTGTACACCATCCCTTGTTTATTCATAAAACCCACTCATAAGGCAGAGTTTTCGTCAACACAACACAGTGGCAAATCACTAAGGAACCACTTTAAGGAACAAGAAGAAGAAGAACTTTTTTCGAATAGCAATGATCCGCATTGAGTTTTGCCGGGCAATGGGTGACGTTGTGGATTTTGCATTTTCTTCATGACGTTGTGGATTTTGTGTTATTTTATAAATTTGTGTTATTTATTAACCATTAAATATCCGTTAACGTGCACAAGTGTGGGCGAGTGGTACAACTTCTAAAAATGTGCTATTTTGAGTATCCCTCCAAAACTCCTTAGGAACTTCAGTAAAGCTTCTACCAATTTACTGAATCGACTGACATGACTCATGGACTGCACTGACTATTTAATTGTACTTTGACTAGACTTTAGACTTAACGACTTAGGAATATGGTGGAATATGGAAATTGAAACGAGTTCTATTTTCCGCCTTTTTAACTTGACACTGGCAAATGGTTATAAGCCGATATAGCCAGTAGTAAATAAAAAAAAAATGATCCGCATTCCGGATTATGTAGTTGTTTTAAAAATATCGATATTAATATGCTAGACAATAATAAATATTATTATCTACGTGAAAATCAATGAAAAACAGTTTTTTTTTTTAATATAAAAAATACAGACTAAACTTTTTTGGTATTTATATTATTAAATATTAAATTTTTAAAAGAAATATTGAAGGAATGCTTATTTAATAAAGCAGTTATTTGTAGAAGTGTAAACGAAACGTTATTTTATTCGTTCTTTGTCGTGTAGATGATGCTTAAAAGTTCGAGTTAAGTGATCTCAATAACATTATCAACTGATACGGTCTTGAGGTCATACTATGAATTAAAGACCATCTTGAGAAGCTAATCGTTACTTGAGACTGTCTCTGCCAAGAAAGGTCTTGAGAACGAGTTTGAGAACGGTTTATTTATACGGGCCTTAGTTTCTATGGGTGTGGATGACATAAAAGCTAGCCATTTTGAATATCCAAGATGGTTGACATTTATCTTTGTTAAAATTAATATGGGTGTCCGTTTGTAGGTTTCTGAGGGTGCTGATTACAAAAAAGTCACCCGTTTTTCAAATTTCCAAGACATTTATCCTACTGCTATTATAAATGTTTAAGTTTGTGATGATGGATGGATGGATGATATTCTTTGTTTATAGTAGTTTAGGCTATATATATATATATATATATATATATATATATATATATATATATATATATATATATATATATATATACATCCCACACAACTATTTGTAGATCTACTCCAATCATGTTTTAAATGTGGACAGGATCATTCGGATGATTAAGTATGAGTGATACTGTTTAAATTGATTTGGATGTCATTATGCTACAAACAAAATTGTCCAGAAGATAATAGACAGCGAGCTATCAAAAATTGTATGGCTGAGAAAAATATTTCATAATATTATGGTGAAGCTAGTAAATTACAGCCTCCAATTATTGTGGTGGGAAAAATGTCATATGGTGATATTTTAACCTCTAATGTACAGTATTCTGATTCATTGTCACAGACTCTGAAACAAAAAAGGGATTCTCAGACATACAAGTAAGTACTATTTTAAACGTATTATCTTCCTTATTAGTGCTTATGGTTCGTGCACTAACTGCTACGTCATGTACCTGGTGGAGCTCATTTTTAATGCTTATAGACGTTAAAAAACGATTTCTCAGGGAAGTTGTCACAATAAACCTGTCGTCACGAGACGTTGTCACCCGAGTTCTGCCGGTTCGACGTCTTCTTTTAAATGAACCTGTCTCCATAAACCTGTAAACTCGGGAAACCGTAGACAGACTTACATTTAAATCTACAGCAATTGTTCGTTGGTCTAGTTGGTCTTGCCTTGCTGCACTAGAGCAACAAATTGTGCGGCTTTTTCGGACGATACGTCCATATTCGTAAAAGACAAACGTATTTAAAATGAAAACAGACTAGCAATTAAACAGTTAATTCAACATGTACCAAAACAAAAAAAAAATAACCATCAATCACAACATTAACGTAACAACGAGTTAATCTTTAGTAAATTGACAAGATTTCTTCTATAGAATATTTTCTTTCTTTTGTGACAGTACCATATTTAAAGATTTTGTTTTTGTGTTTATAAATCAGCCTTTATTTTCAAATACCAATAAATGTTAAAAGTTTGGATATTTCGTAATAAAATTTGATTGAATGTGTTCTTGCACTATGATGCAGTTTATGTGTGCGCCAGTGTATGTATATTTTTTTGTATGTTCAACGATTATTCCGCCGTCTGTGGATGGATTTTCAAAATTATTTTTTTGCTGTATAATCCCAATTTGGTCCTTTTGATACTAAGGTGTTGATGACCTGATGATGGGATCTATGAGGAATCGAGGGAACTCCTCAAAATTTATATGGACACATATAGTGATTTCTACTTTTTCTATAGTAACCCAATGCTACCGAAAAGTGAGATTTTGCACCAAGGTATACCCTGGATCCAAAAGTACTGAACAGAACTCCTGACTCCTTATAGATATATGTTTGGAGATTTCGGCGTTGGTTAAAGAACTCCAAGCATGAACCACTATGTCAATTAAAGTAATCATCATCATCACCACCATCATCACACCATAAATCATGACATAATGATGATATAATAGGTACTTCTCATAATATTTTACACCGACACGGATATCTTTGAACTTTACTCTGCCGTTTATGGACCGATTTTCAAAATTCTTTTTTTATGTATTGGGTATCATCCGAAATTGGTCTTGTTGTCACCAAAGTGGTGACCTGATGATGGCATCCATGAGGAATCGAGGGAACTCCTCGAAATTTATATGAACATATATTATAGTGATTTTGACTTTTTCAGAAGTAACCTTTTAGCATATGCTTGCATATGCTACCAATAAGTAAGATTTTTCACCAAGATGCACCCTGGATCCAAAAGCACTGAACAGAACTCCTCAGTCTTTATAAATACGCGTTTGGAAATTTCGATATTGTTTAAAGAACTGCAAGCATACGCCATTATGTAACTTACAGACATCATCATGATCATCTTAAATATAATACCTAATGTTAAGCTTGGTGCGTATTCAATTATACATTCTATCTTTTATTTTAAACGTTCTTAAAATGTGTTAATAATAATTTAACAAATATATTTTATTTAATTTAATAGAAAAAGGGTTTTTTTTTATTAATTTAAACAAAAAATTAAACCTACTTCCAAAGTAAAAAGTCGGTAGTCGGCCAACTTGAATGTGTGTTCTATTTTAAATATTGTTTTATCAGAATTTTGTACGGGCTGGTACCGACTTCAAAATTTTGAAGATTGAGTAGAGAAATAGTTAAAATTTCATCCAAATTTAAAAGGGGAATGATTTAGAAAATAAGTTTTATTTCATACTTTTTTGTGCATTTTTATTTTTTGAAGTCGGTTTAATTTTTGTTTAAAAATAATAGATATTCAGGCTGCCTATGATAATTTTGTAATATCAATTCTGGAGAAAAAGTTGCACAAATTAAATATTCCCCTTATTCTTATAAAGTTTATTGTAAATATAATAAAATAACGATTTATTTATGTTTATATTAATGAAACTGAGTGTTTTGTCCGTTCTATGATCAAAGGATTACCACAAGGGTCAGTTCTAAACCCATTACTTTATGACATATTTTATACATACGATTTAGAACCTGTTGTTAAGGAATTTGTAAAAATTTTGCAATATGCAGATGATTTACTTCTATAAGCTATTAATTCTAATGTAGATATAGCTTGTAGCTCATTAAATAAAAGTCTTGTTGTCCTAAGGGATGGCTTTTTAATAACGGGCTAGATTTAACAGTTGATAAAAGTAGTGTTGTAGTTTTTACTAAAAAGTTATCTATTCCGAATGTGAATATCAGCTATAATAATAAAACTATTCTGTTTAAAAACCATGCAAAATTTTTAGGAGTAATTTTGGATAAAAGATTGAACGGAAATCCACATATTGAATATGTAATTTCTAAGTGTGAACGTAACTTGAATAATATGTTGAGATGTCTTGCGGGAGTTTGGTGGGGAGCTCATCCATTCTGTTTAAAGCTTATCTATAATGCTATAATTAGAATCGTCTTAGATTATGGTGTATTTTTATTAGTAGGTGATAATTTAAGTGTTATTAAAAAATTTGACAAAATTCAATCCTAAGCTCTTCGAATAATAAGTGGTGCCATGAATTCGAGTCCTATTAATATTTATATTATGGTAGAATGTACTGATTCTCCTTTAAGTCTCAGAAGACAATATTTATCTGATAGATTTGTTTTTCGTTTAAAAAAGTACAAATTCCATCCATTATTAGAAACTCTGAATCAATTAAATGCCGTCATAGAGTCATATCCTTTTTATAAAAAGTATTTGCCATGTCTTATTGTAAGCTTTGGTAAACTTCTTTCTATATCTGCTTCTATTTATCAATCCGATTTACTTCCTCTTTTTTCATATAATTTGAGAGTCTTTCGATAAAACCAGACGTGAGATACATCAACTTGTTACAACATACAATTGGCATCACATTTTTACTGATGCTTCTAAGTTGATATGATATAGTTGGTGTTTATTGTGTTGGAACTCTCAGTATAAAATTAATCTAAAAATTAAAATGCCTATGCAAAGTTCCGTTTTTTCTGGAGAATGTTTAGCCATTCTCAAAGCCTTAGAATATGTATTAATGTTTAAATTAACAAAGTTCATTATATTTACTGACTCTAAGAGTGCATTACAGGGTATTGAAAAATTTCCATTTCGTAATAAACCCTTTAATCATATCATTTTCGATATCAGGGATAAACTACATAAATGTGATAAAAAGGGATATACTGTAGCATTTTCTTGGGTTCCTAGCCACTCAGGAATCTTAGGCAATGAAAAGGCAGTAATATAGATAAGGATGCAGTGCAGTGGTGACACTCATCCATTTACCTTCTATTAATTTATACGATGACTGGAATAAGTATTGGGAGTTTACTGGACAACATAAGGGTAATCGGATGTACAAATTGCAGCCTATAATACCAAAAAAGTATTTGTTTATTAAAATCAATAGTTCTAAACTTGTAATTTCGTCGATAATAAGCATGCGATTGGGACATATGTGTATTCCTAGTTATTTAACTAGAATTGGCATTTTAAATAATGATGCGTGTGATTGCGGCGAGGATACGGGAACTTTAGATCACATATTATGTCTTTACCTATGAAATTGCCGTTCTGCAGTACTGGCCATTTCAAATCAAAATAATTTTTGTTTGGCTAAGAATTCTAATTTCAAATTAATTTTATTTTAAAAACATGGAATTCTTTTTCCAAAAGTAGTCATTTGTTTATTGATTAGTGTTACATTTTCATCGCATTTCAATCTTTTTCGTCATCATCGATAAAAATTCGAGTAATTATGCAATATGAGTACCGTCGTGGCAGCAACGCGGCACAAGCGGCACGCAACATCAACGACGTTTACGGAGCTAACACTACAAACCAACGTACCACCTGTTATTGGTTTGCTCGCTTCCGTTCTGGAAATTTCGACCTGAAATATGAACCTCGCGGTCGTCCCAAGACTTTGGTCAACAATGACAAATTAAAGGCGATTCTGGAAGCTGATGATACACAATCTACGGCTGAATTAGCAGTAGCTTTCGACGTTAGCGTCAAAACAATATTGGTCCATTTGCGTCAAATTGGCAAGGTAAAAAAGCTTGACAAATGGGTGCCCCACGAACTCAATGATCGCCAGCGCGAAGTACGCATCGAGACGTGCCTTGCACTGCTCAACAGACACACAAATGAAGGAATTTTGAACCGCATTGTTACCTGCGATGAAAAATGGATTCTGTTTGATAACCGCAAGCACTCAGCAAGTTGGTTGGATCCTGGTTCAGCACCTAAACAATGCCCTAAACGAAAACTTACCCCTAGAAAAGTGTTAATCACTGTTTGGTGGTCTAGCGCCGGTGTGATTCATCACAGCTTCTTACCAAACGGGGTGAGTATTACTTCAGATGTGTACTGTGAAGAACTGAACACAATGATGGAGAAGCTGGCACATCTCCAACCAGCATTGGTCAATCGCTCGTCTCTGCTGCTCCTGCACGACAACGTGCGACCTCATACTACACAGCAGAAGGTCTCCAAGTTGCAAGAACTGGGATTGGAAGCTCTCCGTCATCCGCCCTACTCAACAGACCTTGCGCATACAGACTACTACTTTTTCCAGAATTTGGATAACTTCTTGGCGGGAAAAAAATTCAATACCCGAGAGGCAGTATAAAATGCCTTTGAAGAATTTGTTGCCTCCCGTCCAGCTGATTTCTTTAAGAAGGGCATCAATAAACTGCCACTGCGTTGGCAAAGACGCATTGATTGCATGGGTGATTACTTCGAATAATACAAATAAAAAATAAATGAAAAAAATTCGTTTAAATTTTTTCATACAAAACGGTAATTTCATAGGTAAAGACCTAATATTTTTCTCGTGTCCTTTACGTGATTATACTTCGTTTTTATCCTCTTTGCACTCCCTTCATGTTCCCTTTCCTACTTGTATGATGTGTATAATATAATCCTGTCAAATATTTCAGTGTTTTAAGTGAATATAAATTAATCAATGATTTAAGTTTGTAAATAAGTATTTACTTAATTTTATTTTTGTATTATTCATTATACGTAATAATTTGTATATTTCATGATATTATTTTCCTGATGGTATGCTTTTAAAAATTTTCGCCCCCCGATTCCATCTTGCTCCTATCACATTTTACCGCCATTAGTTTCTTACCTTTAACACTTGACACTGGCAATAGTTTCATGCTAGTCGCCATATAAAAAAAAAATCTGTGGTACTCAAGAAACTTATACCCTGTGGTACTCATCTATTGGTAGTAGGTACATTGTGTACCTGTTACTTATCTCAGAAGAGTACCTATTGACTGACTTTTATTTTGTAAATATGTCTTTAAGAAAAATGTGGGAAGATTTTTGGAATGAAGACCAAAAATTCAAAGACAAGTAGTATGGACGGATATAAAAAAAGTTAGCAATAAAACCATGGTACCATGAGCGGAAGATAGCTAGCCGTGATTTTATCACAACTATAAATAGACTGAGAGTTGGCCATAACTCTGCACCTGCACATCTTAAGAGACTAAACATAAAAAAGTGTGTATTAGCTCCGACGCACGACTGGAGTTTACTCTAAAAAGTAAAACACGTCCCTCAGAAGGAACAAAAACTTTAGCGATCGATTTGAGTTCAAAAATTCGCGCCATGTGAAAAAAAGTGACAGGTGCGCAGAATAGGTTGCGCACGAAAACGTAACGCTGTCATTCGTTCAGTAGATGATAATGCTCATATTTTTTTCATACCGGGGGCCTTATATGAAAATCGATTCTTAAGGAGTAAACTCCAATAAACAATAATATTTGCACATTTTGTAACGTTGAGATCGCCAACATGAACCACATTTTCTTCAAGTGCTCAAACTTCGCCATTTAAAGACAAGTGACAAGTTGGCAAGTGAAATAATGGAAGTCAGTGATACCTCCCGCCGCCAATTGTGTGATTTGCTCAAAAAAAAAGGCTTATAGTGCGTTATTCAAATATATAAAAACTACTGTGGGAACTATTTAAAGTGTATATTTAAAAGAAACACCTCAAAAATATAATACTTGGCTTAAAGGTCTTGTTGCCAGGCCATTAAATCTTCAAAAAAAAAACATCTCAGAATTTGGATTGTAAACAAATTAAACGGTACCTATTTTGTTTTCAAAACAAGAAATCGTAATTATTGTGAATGATTTTATGAAAAATGGGTCAAGGAACCTGTTTGTTGTGTTTTACTGCTACAAGAGTATTGGATATAAAATATACTCACTTGCAAAATGTGTACGAAAAAATATCAGACGATGAGGTTAGTTTCATATTATAAATCACCTTGATAAATTTTATCCTGCAATTTATCTACAACTCGATTCTTGATTTCGTGTATTAGGTATGGGTGTTGCTAGTCGTCCGCTAAGCGGATGAATAAATTTAATTATTCGGCCGATTATTTTATAAATAAACCTCATTTGTCCACTAAAATGTGTATAGTTGTGCATCAAAACACCAGTACGAACCACACCACCACACCAGTATTGAGCATCTAACGAGTAGTCATTTGCAACCACTATTCAATATTTAATAAGATTTAGGGCCAGTTTTGACGATTAAATTAATTAGTTTTATTCATCCGGTTACGGGACGGCTAGACACTGATTAGGTGTTTAGGTGACTAGACCATGGTGAGCTGAGTGTTTAAAGTACCTTACGTATTTTTGGTTACTGAATCCGAATAGGATATTTATTTTGCCCTAAAGTAACAGCATCATGGAGAAAAATGAACTTTCATGACAATCGCAAAACACAAAAACTTCCTTGTAGCTTAGATATATTTTGTGGCTGTATAGTTTGAAATTTCGTCTCAATATTTCAATTTGAAGTCTCTGGTTATTTATATTATTAATATTGTAATTCGTATTATTAATATTGTAATTAGTATTATTAATATTGTTATTAATGTTAAAAAGTTAATCTCTCTGGTTCTGGGATTTTTTTTACACAAATGACCGTTTTTTTTTCATAGAAGTCCAAAAATACACTGTAAAAATTTCATTACATTATTATTTTTAAACAAAAAATGAAAACCGACTTCCAAAGTAAAAACACACAAAAAGTATGTAATAAATTTTATTTTCTAAATGATTCTCCTTTTTTATTCAGCTATAATGGTAACTGTTTCTCTATACAATCTTCATTATTTTGAAGTTGGTACCAGCCCAAACGATATCCTGATTTCTGATATAACTAAATATTTTACAGCACTCATGTTTAAGTTGGCTGGTACCGACTTCAAAATTATTAAGATTGTGTAGAGAAATAGTCAAAATTTTTGCCAAATAAATAAAAATTATTTCATACTTTTTTGTATATTTTTACTTTAGAAGTCGGATTTAATTTTTTGTTTAAAAATAATAATATTTCCCTTCTCAGTCATATTTATTGTATTATTATATTCTAAGAAAGTTTAAAATAAACGTTTGAATGTATAATTGAATACGCGCCAAGCTTCCATTAGATATTGTATATAAGATGATGAAGTCAGTAATCATTTACTGTAAGATACATAATGGCATAATATGCTTGCAGATCTTTAAACAATTCCAAAATTTCCAAACATGTATCTTTAATTGCTGAGGAGTTCTGTTCAGTGCTTTTGGATCCAGGGTATTGGCACAAAATTTTACTTTTTGGTAGCGTATTATGCTTGATTTACTTCACAATAGTCAAATTCCTATAGATGTTCGTAAATATTTTGAGGAATTACACCGATTTCTCATGGATGCCATCATCAGGTCTCGACTTTAGTGACTAAAGGACTAATTTCGAATTATAACCCTTTATAAAACCAAAAGAATTTTGGCAAATAGGTCCAGCAAGTCCGTGCAAACGGCAGAGTAATGTTCAAAGATATGTTAGTGTTGGTGTAAAATACTATGAGAAGAACCTATTCTATTGTCGTAATGTGATGATGGTGGTGATGATTATGATGACTGTGACTGACATAGTGGCATATGCTTGCAGTTTAAACAGCACCAAAATCCCCAGATATGTATTTATAAGGAGTCAGGAGTTCTGTTCAATACTTTTGGATCCAGGTATACCTTGGTGTAAAATCTTACTTTTTGGTAGCATATGCTTGAGTTACTTCAGAAAAAGTAAAAATCGCTGTAAGTGTCCATATAAATTTCGAGGACTTCCCATCATCAGGTCACCACTTTGGTGAAAACGGGATCAATTTGGGATTATACTGTGGCGGAACAATTAGCGCCACAATCCTGAATCGCGCTATCGAAGTTTTCTATGATCGGCACTATATATACGACATCTGAAATTACAAGATATACAAGTGGGCATCGGCCTGACCGAGCATAGCATCTCACTCGGTCGGATATCTCCCTTTGGGGCTTGCCACCATATTCCCACAATACCCTTTACATAAAAAAAAGAATTTTGAATTGGTCCACAGATGCGGAATTATCCTTACTTTTTTGGAAGTCGAAAAAAAAGAGAAATAGCTGTAGAAGTCAGTTCAACTCGATGTTATCCGATAGTCCGATCGATTAAAAAAGAAATAATTCGCGATTTTCATGAAAATTGCACTTTTCTCCATGACACTGTTACTTTACAGCAAAATAAATTCATCATATTCGGATTCAGCGACCAAAAATACGTAAGGTATCATGTACTTGAGCCACTCAGCTCACCATGGTAGGTCCACCATGTTTTTTGTCCCATTCCCACCTAAACAGTGAGCAACCTGTTAATAGTTAAATTATGTGCAGAAATATGTTTATTTACACTAACCCCCTTATTAATAAAATATTGACATATATATTTTGTTAATCCATGATGCTGTCTCGGTCTGTCAAGTGGTTTTTCCAACGATCAACATCAGACAAAGACATTATGGATTAGCATATCTATGGTGTATTTTTTATTGATAAGGGAAAAATTGTATTGTGTTTATAATAACTTTTTACAGATACAAGCAGACTCATACCCACTGTGCTACATTTGCTGTGCAAAGCTTCATCAGTGTGAACAGATGTTAAAACAAATACAAGGTGTATTTTATATTAAATAATATATATTAAATAATATTAAAATAATACAACAATAGTGTCAGTTGGGTAATAAATAATTAATATAGGTATTGTTTTTAATCCTAGGAATATAATTTTTTTATTCATGTTTGTATTATAATTTTAAATCATACAACACCAGTAATATAAAACATTTAATTAAAAAGCAAATAAACTATAACTGTCTTTTATAATACTGTTGTTGTAATTTCAGCCTGACCTTACACCATTAGTACACCTGGGCGTGCTTAACACTGATAATTGGTCTCTGCCAAACAATTATCTAGAAACCAAATTGCAAGCAATTATTAAGGAAGAATGTAAGTTTATGTATATTACTTGACAAATGTACTTAACACTATACTGGACTATATTCTATCATGTATTTTGGCTGCTGCTTGCAGTAAAAGCCTCCTCCATCAGCTTCCATTCTTCTCTACATAGTGCTACTCTACTCCATAGTTTTCCTCCAACTTCTACAATATCATGGACCCTTCACTTTACTTTCATCACTTTGCTGGTCTACCTTTTTTTTCTCTTGTCTTTTGGAAACAGTTTGTCAGTACTTTTGTTCATCTATCTTTTTTTACTCTTTGTAAATGTCCTGCCCATTTCCACTTGAGTCTCCGAACTATTTTACTGCCTCTTTTGCTTTTGTTACCTTTCTTATTTGACTGTTTTGACGTGATTTTATAAATCGATATGAACGCCGCCTGAGGCGAGCGTGCAAGCGAAAGCGCGGAATAAGCAATAGAGAGGCAGAATCGGTCTAAGTGTTCGGCTTGAGATTACGTTATAGCCCGTCACAGACGTAGCTATAATATATATTAATATAAATTATAGCAAGGCATATTACGATATATTTTCTATACAAATATTCAAGTGACCGCACACGTAACTATAATATATATTTCTATGACGTCACCAACGCATACCGTAATATATATTATTGCATTAGTAGGTATAGCTAGTAAAATATGTCATAATATGTCCTATTACGACATATTTTGAATGTAGGAACAGCATGTTCCAACGTGTTCGTGACTTCGAGCGCACTTCTCTCTCTGTCCCTTTCCTGCTCGCGCTCCCCGCCTCGCCCATTGGCTCGCACGCCCGCTGCCCGCACCCGGCGTCGCGCGCGCCGCCTGCAGTCTTAGTTCGATTCCAAAAGAATATACACGTCACTAAGTATAATGGAGCATTTGATTGAAAGTGTGAAAAAGCGACCCTGTTTATGGAAATTAGATTTACCGGAATATAAGGACAACGAATTAAAAGAAGCAGCTTGCCAAGACGTATTTAATGAGTGCAATTTTCCAACTTGTAAGTAACACAATATTTTCTTATTTATGCTTGATTGTCTCTAACTTTAGCAATGCCGATAGAATCACGTTATTTACGTATTATCATGATTTTTATGCTAATTATTGAGTCGTTTGCGCGTTTAAAACGGTAAGACATTTTTTTGGTTATTCCTATCTGTCACCCTAGAAAATTTGGCGTATCCCCATTCTGGGAAGCATATGTCTGAGAATTTATCCTAATAATTAAAATCTTTAATAACACGTATTTGTATAATGTAATTCTTTTAGCGGCGCAAGTGTGAGTCACAATCAATCTTAAGGCGATTACCGGACTCAAACTAGCGTCGCCAATCTAAAAATCTGGACGTCAAATATCTTTATTTGAATTCAAAATGGTCGTCTTGTTTTTTCTATATCTACGGTTTTCTTCCTACTTTTGGAAAATAATACTCATTATAACAAAGATTTTTATTGACTTTTTTTATATTGATTGGTGGCGCAAGTTTGAGCCCGGGAATCGCCTTAAGTATTTCGTTCTAACTACGCCTAGTCTCGTTTAGCCTGTCTCTAATGCGTGTTGACTGCCATGGGACTGCTCCAACTGTATTAAAATAACGACAAAATTCCTCTCGAATAAAGAAACAGTCATTTGCATAGTTATTTATATTGGCAGCTAACATTAGCAACTGATGATCGTTGTCAACTCGGACATTCTGATGGTTTTGAATGTTGAAATAACCATTTGTATTGTCTATACAATAGTTGTGTAAAACACAAGTGGCCTTGACTATTTTGTCCACTAAACCAATTTTGCAATCAAAGGGTCTTTTGTAGACTCTCCAACGAGTAGATAAAATACCAAAGGCATTCTCTACGACTCTGCGCGCTCTACTGAGTCTATAATTATACATTTTACGACTTTCAGTTAAATGATCCTTCGGATATGCTCTCATTAGATTTGTCATCAGCGCAAACCTACAAAAACGTAAGGCATATTTATGCCGCCTGCAGTTAAGGGTTCTTCATCAGGAAATTTTAACTCATTAGTTAGAATTTTTCTTTCTAAGGCACTATCTGCAAAAATACCACCATCACTGAATCGTCCTTTTGCACCCACATCTATTCCCCTGAATTTGCGGGTAGCGTCAGCCACCGCTAGCAACACAAAGAAAATGTGTGTTTGTAGTTAAAATAATCAGACCCGGAATTAGGTGTGGCTGTAACAACAACGTGTTTTGCCATCTATAGCACCGCAGCAATGGTCAAACTGGCATGTTTCTTTAAATACTGAAGCAATATTCTTCCATTCTTCTTTTGTAGGTTCTACGAGAACTTTGGGCTGAAGGTGCTTCCATAAAGCATCATATACCTCTTCCACTATATTGGATATAGTGGATTCTCCAATTCTATAACTTTAGCCTATGGTCCTAAATGAATCGCCGGTGGAGAGGTACCTGAAATGTCATTAATTGATTAATAGTATTTTGTTTTGTTTCAGTATCAGAAGTTAAAAAATTATGGAAAAAACTCAGAGACGGGCACCGCCAAGCGGTTAATTCTTAAAAAAAACTACGGGTCAAGCAGCGGACTTCAAGCCCAAATGGAAGTACGAACGTTTGATGGAATTTTTATTGCCCTATATGAAAAATAGAAAACAGCATACAAACATAGAAGTTAAAAACACGACATATACCCAGGACGATCATAATGTAACAGGGAATGAGTCCCGGGACTTTTTGAATGAGAATGAAGTTAGAACGAAGAGACACAAAACAATCCATTCCATGCTCGAATGTGAACAGAAAAGATGGGAAAAAAGATATGTAAGGGACCTCTTAAGAAAACAAATAATTGAGAATACGTCTAATCAGTCAAAAAATGAGACCAGTGCCATGGAAAAAAATTTCTTGAGTATGTGCGAGACCACATGCCAGCTGCCGGAATATTTACAAATGAGAGTACAGCGCCAAGTATTTAATGTCATTATGGAAGCCAAAGAGCAACATTTAATGGGATTAAATTCGTCAGACAATTCTGCAGGTTGTTCGGTTTCTAATTTCACCGGTGGTACTCCTTTCCAACTTCCAATGAGGAATCAGCCTTCTTTACGACCAAGTTCTGCAACATCACATTACCCTTCACTCAGATCTGAAGTCTATAATAGCCCTGATTCAATACAAAGTCCAACGCCACAACATACTACTAATTACATATCTTACACCTCACCAAGAGCTGAAGAGTATGATAATCCTGACGACACAACGCATACATCCTCTTTACCACAAATGAGTGAATCGGCAGAGCCATCTCTCAATATTCGTAATTTCCTCAGTGATTTTAATTAAGTATTGAAATTGCAATACTGTTATAATACTGTGTTACTTCCTTAACTCTTTAGAAAATAAAAGTTTGATTAAAAATTTGTTTTTAAATGTTTTCCTTACCTTAAACACACAGCAAGTTGTTCTTCAGAACTAATACTTTTGCGCATGATTGTGTTTGTGCGCTTTTCTTCTTATATAATTTTTTATTAATTCATGTAGTGAATGAATGACGATTTTGAACTCCTAAAATATTGAGCGAATTTTTTTGACGATAGCTCACGATACAAATTTAATTCGCCACGAGTTTTTTTATTCTTAATATGCGATTCAATCCATTTAGTTCTAGTTTTTGTGCCTGATAGGGCAACTAACATATCAAAAGCAGCATCCGAATCGTCCTCTGAAGAACTATCAATTAAATCCAATAACCATGTACTTGTTGAATTCATAATTACCTAATCAGTTATCAAAACATCCTTTATTACAAAACGCGTGCAAATGTTAGGCTGACCATCAATGAAATGAAAGCAAAATATATATTATACCATTGTCTCCGTGTGTGGTAGCTTACTATAATATATATTATAGCACGGCATATTAATATATATTATAGCTACGTCTGTGACGGGCTTATCTCGTAAAATTATCGTCTGTAAACCGACTTAACAGACAACCATTTTTTATCTCATCTTTTAGTTTGAGTCCTAGGACACTTCTTTCTATGTCTACCTGACTGGCATATACTCTTACATTTTCCATGTTTCTCTTTGTCAGTGTCCAAGTTTGGCTAGCTAGATAAGGCAGGGAAGTAACCATATTTCTAGTGCTAAAAGGCTTCCACAGACGAAAGGCCGATCGTTTCAGTTAGAACTGACGTCAGTTCGGCCTGAACGGATTCGAGCACATACACGGAGAAAATCGCATCCGACCGAACTGACGTCAGTTCGGCTCTTAGATTAATAATGCCTAGATAGTCTTCAAACAAACGCATCGTACAAAGTGAAGCAAGCAACAGATAGATGTAGTCGTAAGCATTACATACCGACACGCACACAAACAAAACTTTAAAGTTGTGTAGTGTGTACTCTTAAAATTGGGATTATTGTATTTGCTTTTCTTAATATCGTGAGATGTAAAAATATAACTTATATTCCATTTTAAACCATCTAAACAAACACAACAACTTTTCACAACTTTATTTATATTAAACTGGTATTAAGGAATATATTAAGGATTATCTTAATAATAGCCGCGAGCTTCGGTCGTGTTTTTAGGGTTCCGTAATACTTAAGGAACCCTTATAATTTCACTCTGCCGGTCCGTCTGTCTGTCTGTCCGTCGCTCTCCTAGCTTCTGTAATAACTTTATGACAATAACTTTGTAGTAATTTAAAGAAAACTTATTGCGCGTTGATAGTTACGGAACCCTCCTTAGACATGTCGTGACATGCTCTTGGTCAGTTCAGGCTATTATTTTATTTATTTATTGTATTTTGCTGCAATTGTAATCACGCTATCGACGAAACCGAATTATTGTGTCATACATTTTTCCAGTAATATGTTATATAAATCATTTATCTTTGTTTTATAGTCTTTAGATTTTATAAACCATAGTGGCTTTAAAGTTTTAATTACTTCAATGAACTTTAATAAATTTCTTATGACCACGTGCCATTTTTAGGGTTGCGACAAATCGATACATACCCAAAGGGTATGTATCGATTTGTCTTGTGTTGTTGTTGTTTTACTTGACACACATATTTTTCTACTTGAATGGACTAGAAAACTTACAGACTTTATTATAAGTTGAAAGCAAATAACTCATTTATATTTTTTTCCTTAAAAAAACCACCATAACTAATTGCTAGTCTAATTGTTGCTACAATATTTCGCCATGCGCTGTATTTTTACTAATACTTGTAATTGATATGATGAAGTTAGTTACGACTTGCGAACTTTATACTGGTAGACTGCACGGGGTCGACATCTTGTTTCACCAGCTGATTTATTACACAGCTGATCTAGTCGTGAAGAGAATTTAAAAGATTAATTTAAAAAATTAAATTAATCTTTTAATTCTTTAAATTCTAATTCAATTTAAAAAATAATTTATATTTGAAATACCTAATAACACAATTTTATCAAGGTGAAAATAAAATGACATTGACTTGTCACATTTACCCCGTGAAAAGGGGCTAATGTAATAATATTGATCAGTTTATTAATAATGCATATAGAACCAAATCAGGGGTAATAGTAAAAAAATACTAAAATTTTATTATTTTTCAGTTTTTATTTCAGTGAGATCGAGCGAAGACTTACAAAGTTATGATCTTTTTCTTAGAGGCTAAAACAATATTCTTAAATTAGTTAAAGAAATACAAAAAGGATTCTTATTAGATAATCATGTTTTGAAACTTATAATCGAAGTGTATTATACCACGCTTAGTAATATTAGGATTAGGAAGTAACTTGACAATTGCATTAGAAGTAACCAAATCAACATCGTCAACTGTAGGCCATATAAATGCTGTGCCCTTGCGGAGTACAAATTTAACCTCCAAACGATCGTGTATCATTTTTTGCACGCAACCTACGTAAAGTTTATGTCTTTTATCAAACTATATTTAACGATAACCCATTTATTACTTCTTATATCCAGTTCAGTCTTTTCATTCTCTATTTTATTTTCTTTATCCATTTCCTCCATTGCTATTTCGTCACCTGACTCCAAACCTTCGAATTCCTCTTCCATCCAGTCGCTTTCATCAGAATTTGCATAGTGAACCTCATTATCTGAACCTATGTAAAACCATCGCATTTACCCCATACCATGCATACCTTTGCCCCAACACCAACATTTTAAGGGGTAAATGTAATAACATACATAACACTGTACGGTGCAACAACCGTACAGAGCATCATCAGCATGTTTGTACATTTCACGCGTACGCTCATTTTAGATATATTTTAGGTTTAAGTCGCATTGCGGACTGTGTAACTCATTAGCATATAGCATTAGCATTTTATCCTGTATCTTAGCAAATATACATATTAGCAGCAGCAAATTAGTTTTACTCAGCAAACAGCAGCATCTATAGCAGCAACAGCATCTCAAGGTGTACGAACCGTACATCTTTATGGTCCTTCGAGCCGGATATCTTTATGGTCCTTCGATAGAAATTAGAATCAGCGTCCTAGGATCCTCCGTGCTTACCGTAAGCGGGATCTACTTCGCGAAGTGTTTAGCAAGCAGCACCTCAAGCAGTAGAAGCCGTGACGTAAGTTCCAGCAGCAGCGGTGAGTGACCAAATTTTTTTACACTCTATCAAGAAACTAATTCATCAATCATCATGGAAGGTTTATTAGCAACTCAAAACCAGATCATCGAAGCCATGCAGCAACTTCTTACCAATTTTAAGAAAGACGGTGTCGAACGCAAGACACCGGCTCATATTAGTAAGCGATTATCCACGTTAGATCTTTACTGGAATGATTTTCAAAGCAATCATATTAAATTGTGTGAATTCGATGATAAACAGTCGCATGATTATTTTATTAAGAATATGTACCAGAAAACCTCCAATTTTTACAATGATACGCGTTCTTTTATTACGAGTTATTTACCAACGGCGGGAAAAGACCAGCCAAGTCCCATTAGGCCAGGAGTATTAGGGTTCCCGTCTACATCCGTAAGTCAGCAGCAGCAAGCAGAAGGAGAAAGGACTCCGCAAACATCATTTAATCCGGGGGTATCAAGAAAAGGTACATCTAGTAAACTCGAGGAAATGTTAAGAAAACAAAATAGCAACTTTAAAGCATTTCACCGAACAATCAGTGGATTAGATCTAGAAAGTATGTCCGAAAAATGGGAATTCGAGGATGCGATGAGAACCGTGCAATCAAGATGGTCTACGATTGATTGCCTACATTGGGAAATCGACAGCGAAGCGTATGGCGAGAATAAAGAATACGAAGAAGCGTTCAGCAAATATGAAAATCTCTATATCAGCATCAAGAAGCAAATCAACACCAAAATGTGGTCCGAAAGTCATCGCGAGCAATCTACTCCTCAAATAGATGTTCCTTCCTTTTCTGGCAGCTACCACATGTGGGTCTCTTTTAAGGATTTATTTATGGAAACTATACATAAAAATAGGTGTCTTTCTAGCGCTCAGAAAATGCAAATTTTGCAGAGCAAGGTCAAGGGGGAAGCCGAAAAATTAGTCCAGCATCTTAACATCACCTCCGAAAATTTTAATATTTGTTGGGAAATTTTATACCGTCGTTACAGCAACCAAAAATTAATTTTCAATTCCCATATGAATATTTTAACTAGCCTTCCTGTTATGCAACATCAATCATCATCAGCGATAAAACGCATACATGATACTCTGAACGAGTGCTTGAATGCTATCCTATAATTATCTACATGATTTCTCAGAAATTGGATTCCGACACACATAATGACTATATTGAGTCACTACGGAACCCCAGGGAGCTACCATCATTATCTGACTTTCTTAAGTTCCTCGAGGCGAAGTTTACGGCGTTAGAGTCATCGAAACGTAAACAAGATCAACCTAAACAAAACAGCCAGCCACCTCATAGAACACCATCACCTAAGGAATTTAAGAAATCGCATATCTTTAAGTCCTTTACTAGCCATCAGAACCCATCAGTTGAAACACAGAACCCTAAAAATGTTATTTCATCAACATCGTCAAAATGTCCAATCTGCAATAAATATCATGCTATTCTCTATTGCAACACTTTTGCTGATTATCGACCCGAATTAAAATTAAAAACAATTTCGAAATTGTCGCTGTGTCAAAATTGCTTATACGATCATAATGGCAATAATTGTTTTTCAAATAAAAGATGCAAAATATGCAATTTAAATCATCACACTTTAATCCATGACGCATTTTCAGTGCAGAAATTACAAAATATTTCATCAGCAAGCAGACCATCAAAACAGCATAGAAGCAGCTCAAACGTGTCCTTAGAAGATACACAAGAAACTTTATTAGCAACGGCTTTAGTAATAGTCCAAGCCGCAGAGGGCAATTCGTTAATTATGCGTGCGCTTATCGACCAAGGCTCGCAAACATCTGTAATTACCGAAAACGCCGCCCAAAGATTAGGATTACCACGACAGCAATGTAAAGGAATCATTTTAGGATTAGGAGCAAAAGAGAACTCTTGCAAAGGTTTTATGAATATTACCATAGGTTCAAATTACAGCGATTATACTTTAAATACTGGGGTATTCATAATGAACCAACCACGCGGTCAACAACCTGCCAAATAAGTCTTTCAGCAAACCTTCGTGGTCTTTCATTGATAACATTCAGCTCGCCGATCCTGAGTTTTATCGACGCCGTCAAGTTGACCTATTATTAGGCGCCGATGTCTACTCATCTATAATCATGGACGGCATCATAAAGCAAAACGAATCCCTTCCAGTAGCCCAGCAAACTCACTTTGGATGGATTCTATGCGGAAATGTACGATCTTTTCATTGTAATGTAGTCATGGTTGACATCGGCAGCATCCAAAAATTTTGGTCGATCGAAGATGTTGGAGAAGAAACAGATAATATGTCGGAATAGGATTTATTATGTATTCAGCAATACAAAAATACAACAGCAAGGCAGTCGGATGGAAGATACGTTGTTCATCTTCCCTTACATCACGACGCTGATGAAAAATTAGGGTTCTCAAAACAAAAAGCATGCGCTCAGTTTTATCAATTAGAAAGAAAGCTGCAAAAAGATAATAACTTAATCGAAAAATATAAAACATTTATCAATGAATACATATCCTTAGGACACATGCACTTAACAATAGAACGTAACATGAAACTTGTTTACTTTATGCCGCACCACGGAGTTCAGCGGACTGACTCATCAACTACGTCATTACGAGTCGTCTTTAACGCGTCTAGTAAAACATCTTCTGGATATAGCCTGAATGACGTCATGTACCGAGGTCCGAATTTACAGCAGGACATCCTACTGTTAATCATACGGTGGCGACTATATCCTTATGCATATACAGCGGATGTAGAGAAAATGTACAGACAAATTCTGCTGAATGAGCAAAATTGTCGGTACCAGCAAATAGTATGGAGGGAAGATCCTAACCATACACTTCAGGAATATACTCTGTCGACTGTAACATATGGGACAAAAGCAGCTCCTTTTCTAGCGATGATGACCTTAAAACAATTAGCAAAGGACGAAGGTCATCGTTATCCTTCAGCAGCCAGGGTCCTAGAGGAAGAATCATATATGGATGATGTCCTTAGTGGAGAGTATGACGTCACATCAGCGAAGCAGCTTCAGCATGATTTAATCGAACTTCTAAAAAGGAGGATTCAATCTTAGAAAATGGTCAGCGAACGAGCCATCATTGTTAGAAGATGTGGATGTAGCCCAAAGCATACCGAACACATACGACTTCAAACATCAAGAGTCTACTAAAGCTCTCGGTCTAAGCTGGAATGCTTCACAAGACAACTTTCGCTACATGTATAAGTTAAGTACAGAATTAGATTACAGGCCAACAAAACGCGTCCTCCTAGGAGAAATATCCAAAGTCTTTGATCCGTTGGGATGGCTAGCACCAGCGGTAGTCCAACTTAAATTGCTATTCCAAAGCATATGGCTACTAAATTTAGGATGGGATGACGTCATACCGGACAGTCTGTACTCAGATTGGTGTAAATTGCGTTTGGATATAGAGAATATTAAGGACGTAGTGATCCCGCGGTGGATTGGATCTGGAAGAGACAGCAGCATAGAACTTAACGGATTTTGCGACGCATCTTTAAAAGCTTACGCCTGCGTAATTTATTCACGCATCATATGTGAAAATCAAATCCATATTACATTACTAGCAGCGAAAACTAAACTTGTACCCGTCAGCAAAACTTCTAGCTCAACGCAAAGCGACGTTTCTTTGCCACGATTGGAGTTATGCGGAGCATTCCTACATTCGAAATTAATGACAAAAATTAAGCAAAGCCTTAGCAGTCATGATTTGAAGATTTACGCGTGGTGTGATTCGACAGCGGTACTCGGCTGGCTGCACGGAGATCCATGCCGATGGAAGTCATTCGTAGCAAATCGAGTTAAGAAAATTACTCTGATTTTACCAGCAAACACGTGGAGCTACGTCAAATCCAACGAAAATCCAGCTGATTGTGCTAGTAGGGGCATTAGCATCGAGAAACTACTAAAACATGACCTATGGTGGAACGGTCCCACCTGGTTACGTAAAACAGCAGCAGTAAGTTCTCTGAAGCAGCAATTATGTCAAACTTATGACACAAATTTAGAAACTAAGAATGTACTAGCAAATATCGCTATCAAAACCGAGCAACATCCGTCAACCTTCGTCAGCAATTTCCTGAAAAAATATAGTAGCTTTACTCACGCCACACGGATTTTAGCATGGATAATGAGAGCCTTTTCGGCAAAGCAAAAAACATCGTATTTATCGGTTTCAGAACTACGCAGCGCTGGATTAAAGTTAATAAAAGATATTCAGCATTTTGAATTTTCTCAGGAAATACATGATTTAAAAGGCGTCGGACTTTTGGATTGTAAGAGCAAACTGTTATGTCTCAACCCGTTCTTAGATGACCAGGGTCTATTAAGAGTCGGAGGTAGACTCAAAAATAGCAATTTGCCTTATGATATGAAACATCCTTTTATTATGCCACACAGCAGCCATTTAACAAATTTATTAATAGACCTAGCGCACAAAGCAACGTATCACGGAGGAGCTAGACTGACACTATCTTGGTTACGTCAGCAATACTGGATTATCGGTGGTAATAGAGCAGTCAAAAAGCGTTTACATCAGTGTGTAAAATGTAGGAGACATAAGCCAATCAAGCAAGTACAAATGATGGGAGATTTGCCCGGAGCTAGAGTAAACCCTACTAGACCGTTTTATCATACTGGGGTGGACTTTACGGGATTTGTACACGTAATATCCAGCAAAGGTTGCGGCATCAAAACTACCAAAGGATATGTGGCTGTATTCGTATGTCACAAAAGCTGTCCATTTAGAATTGGTGTCCGACTTATCATCGTCTACATTCCTAGCAGCTTTACGTCGTTTATCAACACGAAGAGGTACTCCTCGTCACATTTACAGCGACAATGGAACGAACTTCGTAGGAGCTAGCAAGATCTTAAATAGAGAATTGGTCGACCTGAAATCTATCTTAACTAAGCAATTCTATAGCGACCTTAGCGAAATGCAAATTGAGTGGCATTTCAACGCTCCTTCTTGGCCGAGTGCGGGAGGATTATGGGAAGCAGCAGTTAAAAGCCTGAAGTACCACTTGCGCCGAGTTCTTGGTGAACAGAAACTCACCTATGAAGAATTCACCACCCTCCTCTCTCAATTAGAAGCTTGTCTCAATTCAAGACCACTATGTCCTTTATCGGAAAATCCTGACGATTTAGAGTACCTAACACCTTCTCACTTTTTAGCAAGTGGACCTATCCTAACGATAATTGAGACTGAGAGAGACGAGAGAACAAGATGGCAGTTAACGCAGAAAATATTCGACGATATTTGGAAACATGGCGATGGCGTACAGAATACTTAACACAACTGTCCACCAGAAGCAAGTGGAAAGCAGCTAAACCTAACATCCAAGTAAATGACATTGTCATCATTCACGACGCTCTCCTACCACCAGGAAAATGGGCACTCGGGCGAGTAATTGAATTACATCCTGGAGCTGACGGATTCATCAGGGTCGTAAGCCTGAAAACAAAAAGCGGCATAATAAAACGACCTATAGTTAAACTCTCTGTTTTACCAGTAAATAGCGAACATCAGCAAAATCTGCAAAACCAATCCAGGGCGTCGCCTCGGAACAGACATAAGCATGTTCCGAACAAAATATTCAACATACAATTTTTATCTTTATTTACTTTGCTTATTTTAATGTTTACGTCAGCGGTTAACGCGACTCTAAGCAATCCCTTTAATGTTACAAGAATAAGTGACGATAAACGCATATTCTTTAATAAACTGGGCACCATGCATTTTATAGAGAACAGATGGAAATTAATCGCCTACTACAATATGAAGCCGTATTGGAAAGGTTCTAAAACGCTCGATAATTACATCGATCATTTAGAAAATATGTGCGCCTCTAACAAACAATTATATAGCCACTGTAATATCGTTTTACTTCAATTACATCACGGCTGCGACGAGCTAAAGTTCTATGACCGTATGTTGCTGAATCAACATTTTGACGCACCGCGGCGCACGCGACGAGGACTTATCAATGGGATCGGCTACGTAGCGAATTCATTGTTTGGGGTCTTAGACGAGCGATTTGCACAACAGTATGAGCGAGATATTACTTTAGTTACAAACAATCAAAAACATTTATTAGGGCTTTGGAAAAATCAAACGTCAGTTATAGAAGCAGAAAATAGTTTACTGCAGAGAATAGAAGGAACAATGGAGAATCAGCAGAAAATGTTTAATCAGCATCTAAACAATTTAGACATAACAACATCTATTTTACGGACGGAAATAAGCGCAACACAAGCAGCCAACGATTTTATTTTAACAAGCATCATCGCTAATAATATACTCTCCAGTTTAAAAGGAATTCAAGATGCATTACTCGATACCATTACAAATATGAAACAATTTAACGTCCATCTTCTCAGCCCTTCCCAGCTACTTAGCGAGCTCAACACAATTAGTGGGCAGCTGCCCAAGGCGTTACCAGTCACCAACTTACAAGCCGAGCTATCGTCGATTTATAAAATAATGACAGTTAAAGTAAGAATGACAGCAATATTTTATTTTTGAAATTGAAATTCCCCTCATCAATAAGGAAAGCTATGAAGTTTACACGATGTTTCCCCTGCCACAAACACTGGGTAATTCTATGGTCAGCGTAATACCTATAGCCAAGCACGTCGCTATGAATTTCAGAAAAGATACTTTTATACCAATATCTGACAGCGACTTTGATAAATGTCTTCTATACACATCAAGTAATGCGTACCTTTGTGCATTACAAATGCCCGTCTACCAAAGACAGTCGGACGACAACCTGTGTATCAAAGATAAACAAAGCCACGTGTGTAAGACGACACTTAGCGAGTGCCAGACGGCATGGACACCTATTAAAACAAATACATTCTTAATAAATTGTTGCGGTCATTGTACACTACGTTTCATATGCAAGGATCAAGTTTCCAGCGAACAGGTGACTGGCGCCAACGTCATCACTTTGTGGGACGAATGCACGATTAAGAGCGCGACTTTTACTATTAATTCACACAAACAGCTTTCTAATATAATTAATAATGAGCCGGTAGTCTATGCACCCGAAATCGCACCCTTAAATCACTTGATCAACATATCGTTGCCCCCGATTACGCGCGAAGAAAGCGGGAGCTACAACCACTCCCTGCTTGCTCTCGGGGAGCGCATCAAGCAGATGAAAGCAGCTTCGGAGCAAATGGAGACGGAGTTGTCGTCACACGACATTCACCACTACGCCGCCATATACTGTTTAGCAGCAGTAGCTTTAGCAGCAGCAGTGGGCCTGTGGTGCGCCCATCGGCAGCGGTCAGCGAGGCCGGCTCTGGCGGTGCGAGCTGCGCCAGCCGCGCCGACCGCACTATCCCCGGTCGAGCCGCGGTCAGCGGCGCCGGCGCTGGCGGTGCAAGCTGCGCCAGCCGCGCCGGCATCCTCTCCGTTTGCGCAACTGCGCACCAGCATTGACCCGAGTGTTAGTGTTAGTGCCAGTGTAAGTGATAAGTGGGTGAGTGAAAGTGAAATAAACAAATCAGTATCAAAGTATTGTGTTAAGTGTAATTATAATGTGTCAGTGAACAAAAGCACATCTCCGAAACTAGAACGGTGTAGTTTTAAGAGCGATCAATTATAATACTATTGTCGGGCATCACCTGTAATAGCTTTAGTATATTATTGTTCCATCACCTTGTTATTAGGTTAGCTCATCGACCATCTCATCATCCAGCACCCACCGCTTCTGTCGCCCGGGAGCATGTACGGTGCAACAACCGTACAGAGCATCATCAATATTTTTGTACATTTCACGCGTACGCTCATTTTAGATATATTTTAGGTTTAAGTCAGTTTACGCAAAACCGTCGCGCATTGCGGACTGTGTAACTCATTAGCATATAGCATTAGCATTTTATCCTGTATCTTAGCAAATATACATATTAGCAGCAGCAAATTAGTTTTACTCAGCAAACAGCAGCATCTATAGCAGCAACAGCATCTCAAGGTGTACGAACCGTACAACACAACAATTCGTAGAAGATTAGTGAAAAATCAATATTTAGATACATTCTCACACCAAATACTATCACACAATTTCAAAATAAAACTAAAAACTTACGTTTATTTCAAGATGAACTTCGATTAAAAGTTAGGTTATAAATCTCCACATCACGCGGCGGCGCTGTCACTCGGCAAAATACATTTCATTTTCCTGTCAAGTTGTCATACTTCCGCGGGAATTTGTCTATGCTTAGTTCAAGAAGTACTTGAGTCGCATCAGTGATGGCAGCACTAGTTTCGTTAGTAAAATAAATTATGAACGCGATTGCTTACAAATACCCCGTTATTACAAATGCCCCACCTGACTATACTTGGGAGCTAGTTTTTTAGAGAACCTAGAGTCTTTGTCACTTTTGTAGAATGTGCGTTTCCAAATAATACCTCCTACGTTAAAATCTACGTTTCTCCGCCTTAGGTTGTAATGAGAGGCGTTTCTAGAATGTGCTTTTATAATAGAATATTGCACTCTATTGAAATATTTGCGTAGTTCACCTATATTTTCTGCATAAGCATCACGAGGTGAGAATACGATGTACTCTTCAATATCAGAATCGTTATAGTGAGAACCACAACTAACTAATTCTCGGCCAAAAACAAGAAATGATGGAGTAAATTTAGTAACTTCATTGACGGAACTATTCATAGCAAATTGTATTTTCGGAATATTAGTGTCCCGCGATCTGTGATCGTTTTCGATAAAGGCTGAGACCGCTGTCATGATAGTTTTATTGTAGCGTTCAACGGAGTTAACCTGCGGGGTATAAAATGGTGTGTATAGCACGTTAGGAATTTTATATCGGGCAAGTAGGTTTTTAATAATATTGCTAGTGAACTGCTTTCCATTGTCCATCAAAATAGTGCTAGGAACACCGTGAACAAGGAATACACTATCCTCTAGTATTTTAGAAATTATGTAAGACGAAGCTCGGCGGATAGGAAAAAGTAAGCAATATTTCGAAAAGCAACAGTTTATAACAAGTAAAAATGTATTTTGTTTTCTGCTTACAGGCAACGGACCAACCAAATCTATTCTTAGCATCTGGAATGATCTGAAACAATCTTTAGGTCTACCCATATTACCAAGAGTTGAGTGATTAGAATTTTTATAAGAATGGCAGATTTCGCAACTTGTAATTAAATTAGTAACACCATGATGCATACTTGGCCAAAAATACTTTAGAGATAGGCGCTTGAATGTCTTAAAAATTCCAAAGTGGCCAGAAGTAGGTTCATCATGATTTTGAGATATCATCTCTTGGCGGCGTTCCATTGGTATAACTTCTTTCCATTGGAACTACCTGGTGAGAGGATTAATAGATTTAATATACTGGAATAGCTTACCATCAATAATTTTATAATTTGTAAGGGATGTCGGAATTTCAGATAATCATGAAAGATTTTTAGATACCAAGCATCATTAGTGTTAGGAGGGCTTATATTTAGTTGTGGCGAGACGCTATTAATGGCAGATATAGGGATAGAACGACTCAAGCAATCTGGTACAACATTATCCGCACCTTTACGATGCTTTATTTCAAAATTGTAGGCCGAAAGTCGAACACCCCATCGAGCTAATCTTCCGGTAGGATTATTTAAATTAAGAAACCATTTAAGAGAGGAGTGATCAGTGTAGACGGTAAACCTAAGGCCATTCTCCAAGTAGCAACGCCAGTGTTCAATAGCGGTGAGGACAGCTAAGGCCTCTGTAGCACTATAGTTTCGCTCTTGCTGAGACAGTGACTTACTCATATACGCAATTACCTTTTCTTTACCTTCAAATGTCTGTGAAAGTACTGCTCCAATGCCATAATTGCTAGCGTCAGTATGTACTTCAAAGGGCTTAGTATAATCTGTGCAAGCGAGTATAGGTGCAGAAACATGATGTTTTTTTATTGTTACAAAGGCCTTGTTAGCCTCATCAGACCACACGAAGGGAGAAGCGTTTTTCCCCTGCGAAGTTGTTTATTTAAGGGTGCCGCAATGCTACTAAATTAGGGATGAAACGGCGATACCAAGAAGCAGTACCGATAAATCTACGAACCTCCTTACGGTTAGTTGGAGTTGGAAGTTTAGATATAGCCTCAACTTTTTGAGGATCTGTGTGCAAACCGTTAGAGTCTACTACAAATCCAAGATATTTTAGTTGTTTCCTAAAAAACTGGCTTTTTTCAAAATTTATAGATAGAATAGCAGTTTTTAATTTTTCTAATACTCGTTTAAGGAGTGAAATGTGTTGTGAGAAATTATTAGAGATGATAACTACGTCATCAACAAACACAAAAACTCTGTTTTCAAATTCAGGTCCGTAAAAAAATGCATCAACTAATCTCTGTTGTGTTGCTGGAGCGTTGGTAAGCACAAATGGCATGGATTTGAACTGAAAGGTGCCCCGTGTAGGAACATAGAAAGCGGTTTTTTTCTGTCTTCCTCTTTAATTAGTATTTGCCAAAAACTCTTAGATAGATCTAAACTAGATAGGTATCTGGCATCACGAAGGTTATTTAGGATCTCAGAGATATAGGGTAGACTATACGCATCCTTTTTTTGTGATTGCGTTGAGTTTTCTGCTATCAAGACAGAACCTAAGCTCGCCATTCTTTTTTGGTGTTAGTAAGACGGGTCTCGACCACGGACTTTCACTAGGTTCAACAACATCCTCCTTCAACATTTCGTCTAATTGTTCTATTAAAATGCGTTGTTTTTCGGGTTACATTCTGTAATAGCGTTGACGAATGGGGGCAGCATCCCCAGTAATCAATTGAATGTGTAATTAGAGTGGTTCAGCCTAGGCCACGTTTTTCGTAAGAAATATCCCTAAATTGCGAAATAATAGAATCAGTCGTAGATTTCTGCTCATGTGTTAAGTGGTCGTACGACATTATAGTAGTCGGTTGATCATTATAATATATCATAGTAATAAAGTGACTTGTTGATTCGGTGTCCGAGCGATTTATAGAATCGTTTAAACTATTAGGAAACAGATCAAAGGCTCTCCAAAAGTCCATACCCAAAATTAGCGAGTTAGTAATGGTAGGCACTACATATACCTTAAGGGTACGTGATTGATTTTGGAAAGTGACAGGAAGGTTAATAATGCCACTAGAGTTTAGTTTTTCTCCACCGGCATCTATAAAATGAGTATGTTCGCCGTTTCGAATCCTAAAACCCGATTTCAGGAGATACTCACGGGACATATTTCCTAAAATAGTTGTGTTGGATCCGGTGTCTAGTAATCCTTTTATAGATTTGTCGTTAATGGCCACGCTAACATAAGGACGTACATTATTTATTTTGTTTTTATCGTTATCGTGGATTGGAGAAACTGCATTGTTAGAGAAAAAGTTAGAGACATATCATAACCAATCCTTCCATTCATCGTTATCAAAAAATTTTAATGGCTTAGCAATACTGTTCTTCCGATCCTGCCTATTCAGTTTTTTGAAGAACTACGATTATGGTTAGGATTACAAACAGAGCATTCGAGGTAGCGCACATCTTTTTTTCCACATTTAAAGCAAATGAGAAAACGTTTTTGGCTGCAATTCCTTAGAGAGTGACCACTAGATCTGCACCTCGGACAAAAAACTAATTTAGTAGAGTCACTAGTTAGGACAGCAACATCAACTTCACCCTCATTACCAATAGTTTCAACTTCAATAGCACTAACTTTAGGTGTATTATGTTTATTATAGTTGTAATTAGGCTTAGTATAAGATGATTGATTTTTATTATTAATATCGTTCCTATAATTGTGATATTTACCAATACTCCCATTAGGTGTGTAGCTACTGGATTTATAAGCAAATTCCGGAGCAAGAGTGTTATTAGTAGCCTTAGATGGCTCGTGAAAGTGTGAAAAATTCGCTTGTATATTTTCGATTCGTGTAACGATTGTACCGAATCACTAGAACCACCACGCAATTCTACTTCACACTCAAGCTCTGTTTTCTTGTAAATAACTTGGATGTGTGTTGCAATTAAATAAAACGACAATAAATGTAAGCATCAAATTACAACAACAATACAATAGCAGGAGGTTGATAGTTCTAATTAAACACACTTAAAATATTACGTTAGTATCTTAAAATTAGACTTAAAATTAGATTTTATAGCCAACACCAAAGAAATACTAGAATGCCTAAAGCACAACAAGGCCAAAATTGTGAACGAACCTGTAGTTGGGCGCAGGACCAGGACCCTATTACTGAGACTTTGCTGTTCGTCCGTCTGTCGCCAGGCTATACCTTAACCGTCTTATATTGTGCTAATAGCTCGACAGTTAAAATTTTCACAATGTATGATATAGGTATTTCTATTGCCGTTATAACAACAAATACTAAAAACAGAATAAAATAAAAAATTTAGGCTCACATGCAACAAACGTAATTTTTTCTGTTTTGTACGGAGCTCATCTTGCCGACTCGCACTTGACCGGTTTTATTTTACACTCGAATTTTATTACCGTTCAGTCCAATTTTATTGCCGTTCAGTGCATCCGTACAGGTCAGAATTAATGTTGCCAACTTAGTTTTTTTACAAAGTTTTACTACAAAATTTTGTATTTTATTCCCTTCTTAGTAGGAATTTAATTGTTAGTAGTGGTTTTGTAGAAAATAGCTAGACAGTAATCATAATACGCAAAATGGCTTGCTTCTATGTGCTATTATGACCTTATAATAATAGCACATAGTAGCACGCATCCGTAAGTCGCTTAAAACTACCGATTTAATTTCTATATACGAGGGCGGGTCAATAAGTCCGTGACTTTTGGAATAAAACACAGATTTTTTGATAAATAAATCATTTTATTTTTCAACGTAGTCCCCCTTGAGCTCTATACACTTTGTCCAACGCTTCTCCAATTTTTTTATCCCTTCCAAAAAACATGATTTGTCGAGGTCCTCAAAATAGGCCTTTGTTTGTGAGATGACTTCATCATTGGAGTCAAATCTTTTTCCACCGAGCCATTTTTTCAGGTTTGGGAACAAGAAGTAGTCACTCGGAGCCAAATCTGGAGAATAGGGTGGATGTGGGAGCAATTCATAGCCCAATTCATGGATTTTTGCCATGGCAACTGCACATGTGTGCACCCTTGCATTGTCTTGGTGAAAAAGAACTTTTTTCTTGGCCAAATGAGGTCGGTTTTTTTTCAAATCCTCATTGAAGCGGTCCAATAAGTTGGCATAATATTCCCCATTAATTGTTCTTCCCTTTTGAAGATAGTCAATGTGGATTATCCCACGTGCATCCCAAAAAACAGTCGCCATAACTTTATTGCCTGACAAACCCACCTTGGCCTTCTTTGGCGCCGATTCACCCTTAGAAACCCACTGTTTTGACTGTTGTTTGGTCTCTGGTGTGTTGTGATGGATCCATGTTTCGTCCACGGTTACAAAACGGCGCAAAAACTCCTCCATATTGTGATTAAACAACGCCAAACCTTCCTGTGAAGTTGTTACACGATTGCGTTTGTGGTCGACTTGCGGAAAGCTTTCTCATGCCCAAGTGATCATTCAAAATTGAAACCACTGAGCCATGCGAGATGCCTATGGCTTCCACAATCTCTTGCACTTTCAATCTTCGGTCGGCCAACACCATATCGCGATTTTTTTCGATTGTTTCGGGTGTAGATACCTCAACTGGGCGTCCAGGACGTTCGGCATCTTCAGTGCTTGTACGGCCACAACGAAATTCAGTAAACCACTTTTTTACCATTGAAATCGATGGTGCAGAGTCCCCATAGTATTTATCAAGCTTAGCCTTGGTCTCGGTAATGGTTTTTTTTCGCAAAAAATAATGCTTAATAAGCACACGAAATTCACTTTTTTCCATTGTCTCCTTAAGTTACTGGATAGTCTGATAAAGATAGCTGTAAAACACAAACTAACTGACGCAGCAAGTTCAAATTTTGATAGGAGTCAACTGACAGATGCCTGTTGACAGGAGTAGTGTTGCTTTTTCAGTAAGGAGGTTAGAAATTCAAAAAGTCACGGACTTATTGACCCGCCTTAGTACGTAATATTTCCTACAATATTTTTTAAATTTATATTTAAATATTAAACCTGAAAATGTATGTATGTTTGTAAACACAAAATCCCTAAAAAGACTTTTAGGGATTCCTAAGATTAGTAGCTTTTTTATAGTTATCGGTACTCGGTACGTAATTTAGTAGTTTTTTTGTAGAAAACGACGCGAGTTTAGTAGTTTCGCAAAAACAGAGTTGACAACACTGGAACGAATCGCTTCAGTCCATACGGCCGACTGATGCGATCTCGAAATTGCACACAGACGATACGATTTTGCATCCGTTCAGGCCGAACTGAAGGAAAACCGGACCGTGTATAGGGGCCCATACATGGTCCGATCTGCCTTCAGTTCGGCCTGAACGGATGCAAAATCGTGTCGTGTGTGTGCTCGAATCCGTTCAGGCCGAACTGACGTCAGTTGGGTCGGATGCGATTTTTTCCGTGTATGGGCTCAAATCCGTTCAGGCGTCAGTTCTTACTGAAACGATCGGCCTCTCGTCTGTGGCTGCCTATGGGGCCACTAAGATTTAAGTTGTGTTGGGAGTAGGCTTTTCAACACGTCTTTCAACGCCCAATATTTATTCCAGGGCTTTTAATTTTTTTTGTCTATCTCTAATTCATTGCATTTTTTCATGGCTATGAGTTGCCCCAGATAACTTTTTACATATTCTAGATTCGTGTTGTCCATTCTCATCGGTATTTTTGTTTCAATTGTCATTATTTTAGTTTTATCTTTATTTATTTCTAGACCGAACTTCAGACTTTCTTCATTGGATTCTTCCATCATGTACGAAAGTTCGCTAGCATTCTCTGATAGTATTAAAATGTCTGCAAACCTTAAGTGCGACATATTTTCCATTTATTCTCAATCTCTCGAACGCTTTACTATAATTATTAATCGATAAAACATACGTGGAGTGGTTTATCATATTCCTTATATTTTTAGACGTATTTGGTCGTATGGACTGAATATTCGAAATAAAAACTTCGAATGAAACCTGCTTGTTCTATTGTTTTATTTTCGTCTAATATTTATGGCACTCGCCTCAGAAGTTTTGTTGAAAAAATAACATTTTGGAACATTTTCTTAATTGACGTCTCTATTGTGTATAATTTTTGTTCTTTATTTCTGTTGTCTGAGTACATTTTTTATAGAATTCTATAGTTATTTCTAAAATTTCTTTTCTGTTCACTATTCCCTGATAGTTCTGTGATTCGTTTCTAAGAGTTGCTTAAAACTTTGTAGTCTTTCTTTATTGCTCTTAATGTCTCTATATATTTTTTTAAAGAATTTTGTTTCGTATTCTTGACTGATTTATTTTATTTTCTTGCGTATTTTTCTATAAAGTTTACTTAGTTTCGTTTGTTTCGTTTGCTCTGTTTTTTACAACTTCACCATTCATGCTCATCACCTATATACTAATAATAAAAAGATATTAGAAAGATTTGTATTTTTATATTTTTGTATGTTTTTTCGCGATTCACGCAAAAAACCACTGGACCGATTCCAAAATTTTTATCACAATTAGAATGGTACATTATTTCCATTACACATAGGCTATATTTACTACTAGAAAAAATAGGGATACCTGCTAAAACTCCAATAATGTGACCCAAGGTGTGACACCGGTTCGGGAACTAGCCTGGCGAGAAGAACCTTCTCTCCTCCTCCATCTTTTATCAAAAAGATGGAAAATTGTTATTTCAAAAATATAAAAAAGGCATATATAACAATGTTATGACTAAAACTACATAAAAAGAGCACTATAATATATGTTATTTAGAAGTAGCCTTGCCTTGGCCCCCTGGCCACCTCATTCCCAAAGTGTGCTATCATTCATAAAATCATTAACTTTATAATAGGCTTTAGCACACAAACGTTCGTTAACTACTTTTTTAAGTTTATTGATTGAAAAATTTTGAACGCTTTCTGGGATCTTATTGTATAGGCGTATACATTGGCCTTTAAACGTATTCTTTACTTTACTAAGTCTTGTCACTGGTACATCTATTTCTATTGTGGTTGTCACTTTTCTTTTTGAATAGACTTAATTTTATTTTAACATATAATACATTTGATATAACATACTGAGAAGCTACAGTTAAGATTCCAGTTTCTTTAAACATCTCTCATAATGACGTGTTGGGGGCCAGCTTATAGATTGCTCGAACAGCTCGCTTCTGTAGCACAAATATAATATTTATATCGGCAGCATTTCCCCACAGTAGAATGACATAGGACATTATACTGTGGAAGTAACTAAAATATACAAGCCTTGCTGTGTTTCGTCTGAAAATTGTCTTATTTTACTTACTGCAAATGCTGCTGAACTGAGTCTGTCGGCCAACCCAACAATATGAAGCCTACCCACTGAAGTTTTGCGTCTAAAGTTATACCTAAAAAGACAGCTGTTCTACTATTTCCACAGATCTACTAGTTCCATACTTTTTCCATTCAATAGTACAATGGTTTCAATTTGCCTTACATTTGGCAACGTGAACTTTATACATTTAGTTTTTTTTTTATTTAACAAAAGATTATTAACACTAAACCAGTGTACTTTTGAGAGAGCATTATTTACTTCGTCATAGCCTGAGTTTTGGCGATTAATATTAAAAGTAAGTGACGTATCATCGGCAAATAAGACTATCCCGTTTTTTCTATTAATAAATATCCTAATAATATATCCTATTTCTTTAAATCTAAATAAGATTTCACACTCTTTAACATTATATTTAAGAAGTAATTCAGCATCAGCAGGAGAGGCATACAAATTTTTGGTGGTTGAAAATGGAATGTCAGCAAAGAATTTCTCAAAAGTAGTTGCATCTTCAATGTCGGATTTAATTATTTTATTATACATATTCAATTTAAAATGTGTTGCGGTTGGTGACTCTTCCAGTTTCATTTGCAATGATTTGCCAAGTTGTTTTAATGTTATTTTTCGAATTCTTAATTTTATTTCTAATGTGAAGAGATTTTGCTGCTGAGCAAACATGCTTGAATGTTTGGAATAAACGTTACATAATTTTTAAATTCTTCACTTTGATTCATTGTTCTTTTATTAAAATGTTCATACAATTTTAATCTATATTTTAAAATACCTGCCGTTGCCCATTCACTTAATTTACTTTTATTGTTTGTTCTCACTGTCTTAAAGGTGAAAATAGTATCAAATTTATGTTTAATTAATTTAAAAGGTTTACTAAACGACATACCCGTGTACTATGATACTCTAAATGTCCAATATTAGCTATAATTTCACCTCTAAACTTGTGTTGTAACATGTGTTTCTGCCTTGTGTAATTATTTGCAATTATTATCTATAGGGAAATTGGCCCGCTGTCCCCAGTGAACAGAGCTTAGTATGTTAATGATTTCTTTATTTAATGGATCTATGTTGGTAAAAATGTTATCAATGCATGTAGCAGAGCTGTCACTGATCCTTGTTGGTTTAAAGATTGAATGAGTTAAGTTATATGATTTTATCAATGAAGTAAATCTAACAGTGGTGGAATTACTTTCTAAAATATTTATATTAAAATCACCATTAGATACACTTATCTTAGTTAATAATGTTTCCATTATTTTTTCAAATGAATCATATAACCCTAAAGGAGATCTTTATACAGTAACAATAATAAAGTGTCCCAAACCCTATACATATTATAGCTATATATAGCTATTTCAGTTGTTCGTTCTGTAGAGAGGCTTACTATGTCTTTACTTTCTTTATATTTTAAATTCTTCTTAATTAACATAAGTGAGCCGCCTCTTATGGCTTTTTCTCTGCAGAAAAAACTAGCCAGCTGGTGCATACCAAGATTGAACATAATTTAATTTTTCTTAAACCAATGTTCAGTTATACATAAATTGTCTAAATTATTGTTTAAAAAAAACTAAATTGCTAATTCCTTGCCAGACATACTTTGTATGTTTTGTTGCACCAGCCTAAGTTTACATAATTTATTATCTTTAATAAAAATATTATTTTTATGATTACTTATACCTGCAATGCTAAAGACTTCCTCTGTTGTCTTACAGGCTAATTTAAATTATTATTATTTGGAACATTTTCCAAGGTGTTATAATAAGTCGTATTATTATGACTAAACTGCCAAGTACTTATTTATTTACTAATTTAATTTATTTTTCTTTACTAAGCCATTACATTAATAAACAGTTTACAATCATAATAATATTAGTGTCGCGTGCAATGTTACATAAACCAATAAAGCGTACATGATAGTCGTCATTGAGTAATGTTATTTAATTACAATTTATAGCAGTGGACCCCAAACTAGGCAAAGCTGATAGCCTGTATCTTGGAGGTCCGGGTTTCACTTATCTATCAGTTTTACTTGTGGTTGGAAATTGGCGCGCTTGCGTGTCGTAGGAAATACTTAGATTAATAAATCAGTTTTTTTGATGAGCTTTCACTTAGCTGAGTTTAAATATAAAAAAGTTAATAGCGTACTTGCTATAAGTCTTGTAAGATAAAAGGATAGCTGATAATATCTATCTTATGTCAATTTACATAATTTTGAATTTAGAATATTATAAATGTCAATTATATTTATTTAATAATAAACAATTATTATTAACAGCAGTATACAATTGGCTGTTAAGCTTATATCTAATTTTGTTTTCCCGTTGCAATTGTTTTATGTAAGGAAATGTGAATAATATAATCTTACTAATATTTTGCAGTAATGCTTCTATATAATATTCTAATTGGTTACTATTCGCATTTCCCAGTCTGCCCACTAATATTATTAGTGTTGTATTGGGATAGTGAGTTGTGCTTAAAATATTTTTTATTATTTGTGAAAATGTTGCACCAGGCATACAGGTTCCTTGTACAACTTACTCAATTGCACCCCGACCCACCGACCAAGTTCATCGCTGTATATAGTGACTATGCAAGGACCCGAGGCCAATGGTGCAATCAAATATTCACTATGGGAGGATATAGCATGAGCCTCCACACCTAAATTACAATTATTATTATTATTAGTTGAATTATTTACCAGACGCTGACATAATGAGTTGTGTCTCAATAAAGACTTAACTCTTACTTAATTGTAATAGCTGTCATCCAGTAAAATATTCAACGCTGATATGTAACTAGATATTTCTAATAGGGCCAGTTTATATATTTATTGTTATGGATTTTATAGTGTCATGTAAATCAGTAATTTCAGTTTGGAGATTGCACGTGCTACGAGAGTCGAGACACGTGTGGTATTACCCAACTCTTTAATACTGTCTAAGTATTTATTTTCAATAAAGATTTTTTCTTTTGTCAGCTTGGACAGTCTTAAAATATTTTTTTTTTTTTATTAACTATACTAATTATATTAAATTGGTATAGTTTTTGTGACAATTTTTTCAAGAATACTAAGATCCCTCCCAAACATTTCTTGAAACAAGTTTTGTGTTTGTGAGGAATTATGTTCCTGTATTTGACTTTTCAATATATTAATTTGTGTATGGGCTTCCTCTAGTTTCCGCTTCCAAATACTAGTATTGTTCAGAGCTTCCTCGTACTCATCCCTGCACCGGTCGAAGCTGTCTACAATTTCTTGCAATTCTATGTTTTTTGGTACAGATCTTCATAATTTAAATTTAACTTATTTAACTCTCTTTTTAAGTTACTGTTTACATTGCTATTTTAAAATTTGCAATACTTTTTAAGAACGATCTTTCTAATTTTCCTGTCTGGAGGCTATTTCCTACAAAACAAAACTACAGAATTAAATGCCTACAAAAGAGGTCAAAAACTACAAAATTTAGTTGTTAAACTACTACACTGCAGCCATCCACTGCACATTAATTACATGGCATCTCGACGCGTAAGCGCGGGACCGTGCAGTGCGAGTGCTCTGGCGGGCGTGCGGCGCGTGCGGCGTGCGACAGCCGTAGCGTGACGCCGAGCGGTAGGCAATTAACGCGTTTCCTTGAGCGAGTGACGAACATTGAAAAATATATCACATAATCACAAAAACTAAAAATATATCACTAAAACCAAAATTTTAAAATTTTGACCGGTTGAAAAATAACAATTCCTTGCAATTGTTTCAACAATTTCGGTTTAAACAATATGGCACAGGGTTGCCCCATGGCAACATGCATTTATATCATCAGTAGGGCAAAATGAAGAGGATCGCATAAAAAAATTGAGTTGGAATAGTTTTCGGTACTCATGCGCCGATTCCTCCTGGACTAGTTGTAGCGTACACGATTAATTATATCCCATCCGCGTGTATGCGTACAAAATATGTCTAAACTGACCAATGACACATAAGCTATGTTCACATTAACCAATTAAAGTAAGCCATTTTGACATATATACGTATGATTCTATTCGCTTTTCATACATACAAATTTTGATTAAAAACCATTGTATTGCAGACCGTACTTAATTTAATATACACAATAAGACGAGTAAGCAATGTACCTATTCCTTCACCGGTAGAGCGTTCGTATAATGTAGGTATTTGAGATCTGAAAAAGTCTCTTTGGTACACGCCACAACCTGGGAATCGAAGCTGCACTCTCTGGAGTGCGAATCAAACCGCCTAACCACTAGGCCACTAATGTCGTAAATAAACACATTTTTTGCGCTTACATTGCAAACGCTGGCTGAACCCTACTAGATAGATCAAAATAATGTACTACTGTATTGTACACCTTAAAAAGGTCTACAAAAAAGTCCGAGATGATATATGTCTATCTCTTAGGGATAACTCTTAATAATAATTTTTTAGGGTTCCGTAATACAAAAGGAAACCTTATAGTTTCGCTCTGTCCGTCCGTCTGTCTGTATGCTGTCTGTCCGCGCTTCTAGCTTCTGTGATTATGAATTGATCTCAGTTTTGACATCATATGATAATAATAATTTTATATTTTAGGAGTGGCTCTCCATATTAAGTGGGGATGAAAAATATTTTTTCATTCTACCCCATCGTGTGGGATATCGCTGAGTCTTTTAAAATAAAGGCAAGGTTTCATACATGACTTTTTTACAAATTTGACCATTTTCCAGTAATCGGCCTCCAAAGTTTTTAAGCAATACAGCATTAATCCTTATCCAATTACGTACCTTAAATACATTATACATTTAATATAGATCAATATGGCCCTTTACAGCATGTAATATAAATTAATATTTTTGGAGACATTACAGATTTAAAATGCAGGGCATAGCGTTTGGACCGGCCGGGGGGACCGATGATGCGTATACAGTATGATCCTTATCAAATTAAATACGTTACTCACTTTAAGCATTTTATACACATTATAGTAGCCCTTTATACCGTACAGCTTAAATTAATATCTTATATTTAGAAGATATAATAAAATATATATCAAGCGGTCTCGCACGTCGCGTCGAGGTGATAGGGTCCCGTGTTTACCCAAAGTATACGAAACCCTAAAAATCATTTTCAATATTGTGTACAGAAGTATATTGCAGTATGCAAAGTTGTTTGCTAGTTATTGATATTATAGAAAATTTTATGAGAATATGAAAGAAAATGCATTTTACTTAACTATATTAGCCCCGCGAGTACCTTTGTGTGCGTGAGCCCAGCGTCTTACGCACCAAAAGGCGTTTGCTGCGTTGGTGTGCGTGAAATTTGACTTCATGCGCGAGATATTAACGCTCTTAAGATAGGTGAAAATATATGAGATTTTTTTATTATTTTTCGTACACACCACTTTTTGTTTGATATTATTTGTATTTAATATTTTTATACATATTATAGATTTAAACATCATTGGATTGGACACAAAAATAATACCTGTTAAAAATAAACTTATTTGTAAATACATAGGCTGCACTAAAAGTATCGGGAATGGAATATTTCCACTGTTCCTGTCATATTTAAATCTTTTTAATTTAAAACTCCTTGGTTTTAAAAATCGAATACCGTTTATTTATTTAAAAAAAGATTCTTGGTCTTGTCACAAGGTCTTGTCAAACTTGTTTAGTCGTTGAGAAAATTGAATTGACTCGAGAAAATTCTAGAGCCATGATTTATTATGACTTTCGAAGTGATTTAACACAAAAACAGTGTGTTGACCGGATGATTTCTGCATTTGGTGACGAAGCCCCATCCAAAACCACAATTTATCGCTGGTTTGCTGAATTTCAACGTGGACGTGTCAAGCTCAGTGATGATCCCCGTCAAGGTCGTCCAAAAACTGCAGTCACCCAAGAAAACGTTGATGCTGTGCGTAAGCTGATTGAGGAAGATCGACATGTGACATACCGCGAAATTCAGGCAACTTTAGACATTGGCATGAGTCAAATACAAATAATCTTGCATGAACAATTAGGTGTAAAAAAGTTGTTTTCCCGATGGATACCGCATTTGCTCTGTGAAGAGCAAAAAGCGGCTCGCGTTACTTGGTGCGTCAGAACTCTCGAAAGATTCCACGCAGGATCCTCAAATGCTGTATACAACATCGTATCAGGTGACGAATCCTGGATATATGCGTACGAACCCGAAACAAAAAACCAGTCACGAGTTTTTGTGTTCGAAAGTGAGAAAAAGCCAACAAAAATTGTTCGTTCACGGAGTGTTGCAAAAAAAATGGTGGCCACGTTTGTCTCCAAAACCGGCCATGTTTCGACTATTCCTCTTGAGGGACAAAGAACGGTTAATGCAGAATGGTATGCTAACATTTGTTTGCCACAGGTCGTTTCTGAACTCCGTAAAGAGAACTGCAACCGCCGCATCATCCTCCATCACGACAATGCGAGTTCTCACACCGCGCACAGAACAAAAGAGTTTTTAGAGCAAGAAATCATAGAATTATTAGACCATCCGCCGTACAGCCCCGACCTAAGCCCTAATGATTTCTATACTTTCCCTAAAATAAAGAATAAATTGCGTGGTCAGAGATTTTCATCACCTGAAGAAGCTGTGGACGCCTACAAAACGGCCATTTTGGAGACCCCAACTTCCGAATGGAATGGTTGCTTCAATGATTGGTTCCATCGTATGGAAAAATGTGTCAAATTTTGCGGAGAATACTTCGAAAAGCAATAAATACATTTTTAAATGGTAATGTTGTGTCACTTCCTTGATTCCCGAAATTTTCAGTGCCGCCCTCGTACTTACCTATTTGTTATAATATGTCGTTATGACAACCAACAACACATAACAATAATTTTCAATCTCACATGAAATTTGAAAATTAGACGTCCCTTCGACGGCACACAATCATAACCGGATTTTTCCACTATTGCCGTATACGCGATAGGAGAATTGTGGACACGCCGTAAGCTTGTAGTAGTGCAATTAAATCGAAAGTTTACTATGTAGTTGTTTATCTGATCCTATTTCTGGAACTAACTGCGAATTAAATAGAAACAATTACCTAAATAGCCCCCCGGATATTAATTTTCATTATTTAACAAAGAATGATAAACAATCATTTTCACTTAACGTAACGTAAGTGGATGATTGTTGTTAGTTACAGTATTCGATGTCTTTACTTTGTTTCAAATGCTAAACATTTTTTCCTCGCAGATATAAAAGAAGAACATGTGGATGACAGCCCAGCTCATTGTGAAGATAAGACTGCCGTTAAGCCAGTTGAGGACAAGCACATTCCCGAAGAGACGCGAACAACACAAAGTGATGGCAAACCTAACACTTGTGATGTTTGTAACAAGAAGTTATCTTATTCAAGTCACTTAAAACAACACCTACTTATAGACAGTGGTGAAAAACCTGACATTGACATTGTTGACATTTGTGATGTTTGTAGTAAGACATTTAATGTGATAAGTAACTTAAAAGCACACAAAATAATACATACTGGTAGAAAACCTTACAGTTGTGATGTTTGTAGCAAGACATTTACCAGAACTGGCGACATCAAAAGACACAAACTAATACACAATGGTAAGAAACCTTACATTTGTGATATTTGTAGTAAGAGATTCACTCAGGCTAGTAGCTTAAAAACGCACAAACTAATACATATTGGTGAAAAACCTTACATTTGTGATGTTTGTAGTAAGACATTTAATGTGATAAGTAACTTAAAAGCACACAAAATAATACATACTGGTAGAAAACCTTACAGTTGTGATGTTTGTAGCAAGACATTTACCAGAACTGGCGACATCAAAAGACACAAACTAATACACAATGGTAAAAAACCTTACATTTGTGATATTTGTAGTAAGAGATTCACTCAGGCTAGTAGCTTAAAAACGCACAAACTAATACATATTGGTGAAAAACCTTACAGTTGTGATGTTTGTAGTAAGAAATTTAATGTAATAAGTAACTTAAAAGCACACAAAATAATACACAATGGTAAAAAACCTTACAGTTGTGATGTTTGTAGCAAGACATTTACCCGAACTAGTAGCTTAAAAACGCACAAACGAATACACAATGTATGAAAACCTTACAGTTGTTAAGTTTTGTAGTAAGACATTTACACAGATTAGCTACTTAAAAATAAACACAAAGTAAATAATATAAAATAGAGAAAAAGCGTATAGTTGTGATGTTTGTAGTAAATTATTTACTCAATTTGGTACCTTAAACACACACAAACTAGTACACACAAACATTCTGGAGTCAAGCCTAACAGTTGTGATGTTTGTAGTAAGGAATTAACCCTTATATATTACTACAACTTTTTTATAATTTTGAAATGGACTAGGTGCCTAATTACAAATCAGTTAAATACGTGCCGTATTTAAGTGATGACTATTTAAATGCAAAAATATTTATCAAAAAAATCAAATGGCTTTATTTTAGTGATTGATTTAATATTTTTATTCTATTTGGTCTACAAAAATATACATTGCCCATTTTTTGTTGAGCCACAATAAGGCTCGTATTAATAAACCGTTCTCAAACTCGTTCTCAAGACCTTTCTTGGCTGAGACAGTCTCAAGTAACGATTAGCTTCTCAAGGTGGTCTTTAATTCATAGTATGATCTCAAGACCGTCTCAGTTGATAACGTTATTGAGATCACTTACTCAACTTTTAAGCGTCATCTACACGACAAAGAACGAATAAAATAACATTTCGTTTACACTTCTACAAAGAACGGATTTAGTGATTATACATTCCTTCAATATTTCTTTTTAAAGATGTAATATTTAATAATATAAATACCAAAAAAGTTTAGTCTGTATTTTTTATATTGAAAAAAAACTCATTTTCATTAATTTTTACGTAGATATTAATATTTATTACTGTCTAGCATATTTTTGAAAACTACGTAAAACGGAATGCGGATCATTGCCATTCGAAAAAAGTTCTTCTTCTTTTTATTATTTAAAGTGGCTCCATAGTGATTCGCCAATGTGTTGTGTTGACGAAAACTCTGCCTTATGAGTGGGCTTTATGAATAAACAAGGGCACGGTGTACATGAGGAAGTCTGTTGAATAATCTAAAACCTAGAACAGACACAAACATTTAGGGCCAGTACCACAGTATGTACATAAAGTTTCAGTAAAAGGAGTATTTACAAAACACAGAATGATAGGGCGAGGAATTGTAGGAGGTAGGGATCATATAATGAGGATTGTTTTATGGGCAGCGAAAAAAAGTTCTGCTGTCAAGTGTCAAATCAAGTCAATTAATAAAAGTCAAATAGGTAATTCGTTTAATATAAATATTGTGGTGGGGCTCGGGTTTTGAATTAACAAACGAACGAAAATAGTTTAAATAACGTGTATTATTGGGTACACATCACAATTAACACAATAGCTACGGTACCGCGTCGGTGTTCAACGCGCGAACGCGGCCTCTCCGTTCGGCGGATTGCTTACTACTGATCGGACGGTGCGCGGACGCCAGGAGGCCTGCTTTGACGAGTTGAACGCCGGAGCAGAGCGGACGGCGCAATGGTGGTGGCGCGAAACGGAGCGCGAGCTGTTCGCCTAGCGTCTCGCGCTATAACCTCCCCCTCCAAGTCACAAGTGCGACCCGTCTGTGACTTGGCTGGACGACCACGACGACGCTGATGCTCAATGACAGTTGATGAACCCACGTAAGGAGTGACAGCGCTGGCATGGTATTTACCTCTAACAACACCATTAACATCTTTGACCACAAACGACGTCGGGCTAACGATCTGAGAGACACGATAGGGGCCCTCCCGTTTTGGAGCAAACTTGCTAGTGAATCCTTTAGGTGCATTACTCGCCAGGTCGGCATCCACAATGACTAGGTCGCCCTTTGCAAAAAAGGGATTGTCACGACGGTGTTGATCGCCAGCGGCCTTTCGAAGGTCTTGCTGTTCTTCAACCCTGTGCTTAACATCACGCAAAATCCGCGCAAACTCCTTCAAGTAAGGTGTAATCTGAGGAATGAAATTCTGTTGGGACACTATAGCCCGAAGGTCAGTGTGTACTGTCGTAGGAGAGCGCATCTCCCGAGCAAATGTAAGGTACGCGGCTGTCTGACCCGTCCCTTGATTATAGGCACTATTGAGTGCAAAACAAACCATCGGTAGCAGAGTCGGCCATCGGCGATGTTCAGGTCCTACCAGGATACCAAGTAACTGTTTTAGCTCGCGATTCTTGCGTTCTGCCGGGTTTGCTTCCGGGTGGTAAACAGGAATCAGTGACTGTTGTACTCCAAGCACAAACATGGCCTTCTGCATCACCGCAGAGACAAACTGTCTACCATTGTCCGAAATTACTCGTCGAGGTAAACCATAGCGCAGGAAGACGTCTTCTATAAGGACTTTTGCATACGACTCAGCTGTCGCATCACCTAGTGCAAATAGCTCGACCCATCGGCTCGCAGTATCTTCAACGAGAAAAACCCACTTTTCTCCATCTTCGGCTTCTGGAAGAGGTCCAAACAGATCCATTGCAAGCACTTCGAATCTCTGCTGAGGCACTGGGGTCTGAAGCAGACCAGCAGGTTTCAAATTCGTGGCTTTATACATTTGACACATGTCACATGACTTGATATACTGAGCTACATATGATCTCATATTCTTAAAATAATATCTATCCTTGATCTTTCGTAAGGTTCGCTCCAAACGCAAGTGTCCAGCAGTAGGCGCGTCATGTAGTTCTTTCATGAGCACTGCCCTTAAATATTCTGGAACCACTAGCTGAGGCTCTTCGGATACTCCATCCGGATCGCAGCGATATAACACACCTTGTGAAAGATAATACCCTCTGTCAGTCCAGCGTGCAGCTGCTTCAGTGTCATTCGCATTTTCAAAGTCTTCGATAATTTTACTCACTTTAGAATCATTCATTTGAGCCTTTCGAGTGTCTTCTGGACTACATTGAGGCAAATCGACGACTATAGGACAAAGACTACAAGGTCCAGAACTAGGTTCTTCAGACAAATTGGTCACTGGACGACTAAGAGTATCGGCAAGCAGATTAACTCTACCCGGTGTATACTCAATTTTGAGGTCCAACGATTGAATTTTCATCGCCCAAAGGGCCAATCTACCACTGGGTGTCTTTAATGACAAAAGCCATCTTAACGGTTGGTGGTCGGTCAGGTCGGTCGACAGTTCGCGCCACGCCTCGCACCGTTACATTGACCTGCACTATTTCGACATTTTGCGCAGAGATTCTACCGTCCGCATACTTTAGTTCAGTAAATACATTATGGAACTAACAACCATTTTTAGATAAATGGGCTCTTAGACTAACACTTCCTGCAGAATGTTTAGCTCCAGTGTCTACTAATATATTACCGAATTCACCACAGATTTGTACACGTAACACAGGACGCACATGCGAATCAATATTAGCGCAACTCGCGGACATTGACTGAAACGCACTGTTGGACGGCGCGGGCGGCGCGCTTGATTTCTTTTCCTTACATGTCGCGCAGTTAGAGCGTATAACTCCGGGTGCCCCACACCCAAAACACGTAACTGAAGGGAAACGCGAAGCTCCATCGACTGGACCATCTCTGGTCTTTGCCTGCTTGGCAAGTCGCTGGCACTCCTCCTTGAGATGGCCGTACCGCTTGCAGTACTTACATTGAGGCCGATGCATTTTTGTAATAGGCTCCGCCTGAGCCGCCACCGCAGAGTACGTCGCGGGTTTAGTATCTACATTGGCACGCGGCTTACTCTCATCTATAATGTCTTCGACACGTCGCGCTTGTGCCAATAACTCGGCGAAACTGTCAAAACCAGAACGCGTAACCTTCTCGCGGATTCGCCGGTGCATCAATCCATAAGCCATATCTAGCTGCACCGTTTCCGTAAGTGTAAACTGTGGGAGCTGGGCGAGAAGTGATCTAACATGGCAAATAAATAAATCTGTAGACGCATCTACACGCTGTTCCCGTTCAAATATTTTTAGATATAACTTGTGAGGAGGTAAACGTGCTCCAAACGTTTGCTTTAACGATTCTATAGCAGCTCGCCATGACGGGGTAGTGTCTTTGACTCCTTGCCACCATGTAGCGGCCAATCCCGTGAGAAGCATAGACAACCCACGAAGTGCGTTGTGATCGTCAACGCGTAGACACTCCTTATACGTTTCAACGGCGTCGATAAAAGCCTCAACATTACTAGATTTCTCTCCGTCGAAACGCGCTGTGCACTTGGCGAAATTGCCAGTAGAAATTGGTAATGTACTTACAGGATCGCTGCGACTCAACCTGTCTATAAGTAGTAGAAGTTGGTCCGTTGTCATGGTGACCGGGGACGTTGCAGCACCGGCAGCTGGCTGCGGGTCCTCCATGAGCGCCTGCGCGGCGTGAACGCCGGCAGTGCATGGATTATTCTCGAACGCAAGCGAAGCCAAGCGAATGGGCGGCGGCGGCGTCCCGTCCACAGACGACTCTTGGACAGCCGACAAACCCGCTTGTTTTGCACTACTCGATCTCGTATTCATTTCGATAAATAAAGTTACTAAGTTCGCGGAACGAAACTAAAACTGCAGTGTTTAGTTCGCGGAAAAAAAACCGAAACAAAGTCTTAGGTATTCTAGAAAACGTCACTATTTACACTATTATTATTACAGTTCGCGGAACAAAAAACCAAACAGAAACTATAGGTAGCCACACCCACTGTGTAGTTCGCGTTTAAAACCCGAAACACAATCTTAGGTATTCTGGAAAAATCACTATTTTACTCGTAGTGTGAACAGTTCGCGTAACAAAACTAAAAAGAAAACTATAGGCCAACACACCTACTGTTTAGTTCGCGGAAAAAAACCGTTGCACTATTTGGTACTTTCGGAAACCTAAGTGTTAAAGTCCCTTCGGCCAAACGTTGGGCTGCCACTTGTGGTGGGGCTCGGGTTTTGAATTTACAAACGAACGAAAATAGTTTAAATAACGTGTATTATTGGGTACACATCACAATTAACACACAATAGCTACGGTACCGCGTCGGTGTTCAACGCGCGAACGCGACCTCTCCGTTCGGCGGATTTCTTACTACTGATCGGACGGTGCGCGGACGCCAGGAGGCCTGCGTTGACGAGTTGAACGCCGGAGCAGAGCGGACGGCGCAATGGTGGTGGCGCGAAACGGAGCGCGAGCTGTTCGCCTAGCGTCTCGCGCTATAATATATAAATAAATTCGAAATATTTCTATAAATACTCGACACTCTCAGAATGGTGCAAAACCTTTGCAATCGCGATTAGCAAAAAAATAAAAGAAGAATAAGTATCAATAAGCGTCTTTTTTTATAACTTTATTTTGTGTTGAGTATGTAGTGTAGGTAAATTCTGAGTTTGTTTAATCATAAGTATTTAGATTTTAATTTACATAATTGTAACATACCCAAAAACACCACAAATAATAATGTACTATATCCCAATTTCCAAGCAAGCCGTTCTCAAGTCAAGGTTTGACTGTACCCACGAAACCGCGTCTCAAGTAACTGTTTGACAGCAATGACAGCGTAGTTGAGTAACGAGTCTCGTTTAATAATACGTTCGCACTCACTTGATACGCCGTACCTACAGCTGTACTGTAAGTACGGTATATTAATTAAAACAACATCTTAAGTACTTTCTTGAGAATTGATAAGAACGCTTTATTAATACGGGCCTAAAATTAGAAAAGGTCATTATTTAATTGATATCAACTATTGGATATTATTTATTATGATTTGATCTAATAAAAGTTATGATTTATTTTTCATACCTCCTGTTTTTTTATATTTAAAGACGTTTTGAACTTAATAAAAATCTAACATAACCTAACCTAAAATTCCAAAATAAAAGTTTTCAAAAATCTTATGAACAATGCATTTGTTTATAACAATTTTTTAAATAATGTTAGTAAAAAATAAAAATATATATATATATTTATATGGCTTTCATCAATAAGAAAACAAAATATTAACAATAATTGGAAAAAAAATATTTCCTAATGGCTTTATTTACATAAATACTTTTTTAATGCCTTTGATTGTTAATAAAAAAGTGAAAAATCAAAATTTTTGAATTTTTCCAACGGGATCTCTTCTAAACCCTTTGAAGAATAGCTCCAAGAAATCAAACAAAATCTAGATTTCTTGTTTTGAAATAATAAGCGTTTTTATGTTAACATTAAAATGCTGAAAATGAACTAATTAACAAAAGCATGATTTGATCTAATAAAAGTTATGATTTATTTTTCATACCTCCTGTTTTTTTTATATTTAAAGACGTTTTGAACTTAATAAAAATCTAACATAACCTAACCTCACTAACACAACCTAACCATTTTAAGAGTTGATATATTATTATTATTATTATTATTATTATTATTAAATAAAAAATTAAGTAGGTAATTATCGAAAGCAATAATTGAAATTGAAATAATAGTATTTCACTTACTTATTAGTCGAAACGTTGTAAAATATCACAGCTGATGTCGTCACTCTTACAATTAAGTAGGTACTTTTCCCGATTATGTCACATAATAGTGTATAGAAAATATTTTATATTTTTTAGGTATGTTTCTTTAGTTTAATAATTATTACTTTCAAAATGATAGTAAAATTTCATATGATTGGTCCAAGATAGAGTCCATGGATGAATGAATAAAAACATGTCAGGTGAGGATAAAAACAATCAATATCATCTTCATCATCATCATATACTGAAAATAATTTATGCGGAACCAATGAAATTAGTGAATTAATTTCTACATACTTGTGGGAGGAGCTAGAGCTCACCTGTTTTTTTTTATCGAAGCCTTCATTGGACAGGCGGCATGCGTAAACGCATCTCGACGGACGACCAATCGATACAAAGGATTTAGACTAGTCCACGTGGACAACCACCTGCGATATTTCAAATTGGTTTTTCTCCAAAATTGTATGGTTTACAAATTTTTGCTACTGCTTTTCGGATAATACCTAAACGAAGAATTATGCCAGTAAATTTTTATCACTCCGATTTGTTAAATCCTGTATACAGGGTGTATTCACACCAGTCCCATTAACTTCGTGGGCCTATATTAGGAGATATATCCATTGGTACTAGTAATTTACTTTTAATTGATTGTTTTTGTAGAAGTTAAAATTTTCAATATGCAGTGTACAACGTACATATTAGTAGGTACATATCCACACGGGCGGAGTTGGCGGTCGGAGGCGGGCGCGCCAGGGGTAGGCCGTGCAAACAAATCCTCCGAGCCCGCGCATGTGTGAATAGAGAAAATCAGCTGATACTAGCAGCTGTAACGTATGTAGTAAATAAACCAAGAAAATTGCATAGATTAATAACAATCTTATTTAAAGTAAGATAGCTCCGTGGCCTAGTGGGTAGACAGTTTGATTCGCACTCGAGAATTGCAGCACTGCAGGTTCGATTTCCAGGTTGTGGCGTGTACCAATGAGACTTTTTCTGATCTCAAGTTCATTATACGGACGCTCTAACGGTGAAGGAAAACATCGTGAGGAAACCCGCATATGGTTGGCCCCAAACGTATTGACCATTCCTCTGGACTGACTGACTATGCTGTGAGGATGCCGTATGTGCTTGGGCAACCGTACGACATTTCAAACCAACTGTCCCAGGCAGTACAGTATATTTTCAAGAGTGGTTACTTCGCTCGGAGAATACTGTATAAATCATCCAATAACGGATGAAAAGGCCTCAGTTTATTTAAAGTTCTAATATCAAGTAACAGATAATAAAATGAGATGAGGTTAAATCGAACAGCAAGTAGCAATTGGCCTACCGTGCCGACGTCTAAGCATTTTAGCTACACTGCGGGCTCCAAGACGAGGATCCCGACGCACCGACAAAAATTTGCTCCTCGATATTTACGTCCAGTTGCAGCACACCGTTGGAGGCACAATGGGCCTATTTTCTACCACTCGCATGCCTATGTAATGGTACGGGAGTCTGAAAGATGGCGGGCATGAGTAGGTATATCACCTCCGGTAAATCCTCTGCCTCTGCGACATTCCCAAATGCTACACATAAGCACATCATGATCATCATCATCAAGAAAAACAAGTCAAAACAAACAAAACAGTTAATACTTATTACAAATAAAACAGATATTAAAACAAACGAAATTCAAAATAAACAAACGAGAATTAAAACGAAGATAAGAAGTAGATAATTTAAAAAATAACACGGAACGTCAATCCAAAACGCGGGTTTACACTTACAGCCAGCTGACCAAACTGAGAAAATGATTTTATGTAAAAAACAAGCATGTGTCCAGAAATGTATCGATAGTTTTTCATATCGATAAATTACTATTTAATTTGCATACGAATTGATTTGTATGAACTTATTACAAAATCTACTGAAAGCTCAAGGTGCGTAAAAGAGCGAAGAGAGAGGCGCGTGGGAGACGATAATCGCATATCGTCAGGCGATCTGTCGGTCGGTTGCCGGTCATAAATCATAAAAATCCAGCTTGATATAAAAACAGTAACTTATTTATTACAAAAAAAATCAAATTCAAATTTTCATCATTTCATCAATTTCAAATCAGTTTTAATTTTCATAGGTCACATCGCTTAGCGTAGGTTGTTTATGAAAGAGTCGAGCGGCACGCTTTTGATATTTGCCGCAAAAAAGCCGTGCTGTGGCCGCGCGCGACGCCCCGCCGCCCGCGCCGTGCCGCATGGCATTCTTTGAATTTTGCCGAAGGTCGATAAAAGAACTATGTTGTTTTATTATATATGCAAAGTTCCGTTTTTTTCTGGAGAATGTTTAGCCATTCTCAAAGCCTTAGAATTGTATTAATGTTTAAATTAACAAAGTCCATTATATTTACTGACTCTTAGAGTGCATTACAGGGTATTGAAAAATTTCCATTTCGTAATAAACCCTTTAATCATATCATCTTCGATATCAGGGATAAACTATTGTATAAATGTGATAAAAAGGAATATACTGTAGCATTATCTTGGGTACCTAGCCGCTCAGGAATCTTAGGCAATGAAAAGGCAGATAATATAGCTAAGGATGCAGTGCAGAGTGGTGACACTCATCCATTTAAAATCTTTCCTTACGACCTTCAAAATTTACCGAAAATTTATTAATACGATGACTGGAATAAGTATTGGGAGTTTACTGGACAACATATAAGGGTAATCGTATGTACAAATTGCAGCCTATAATACCAAAAAAGTCTTTGTTTAACTAAAATTGGAACTTTAAATAATGATGCTTCTGATTGCAGGTAGGATACGGGAACTTTAGATCACATATTTTTCTCGTGTCCTTTACGTGATCATACTTCGTTTTTATCCTCTTTGCGCTCCCTTCATGTTCCCTTTCCTACTTGTATGATGTATATAATATATTATATAATCCTGTAAAATATTTCAATGTTTTATGTGAATTTATAATAATCAATTATTTAAGTTTGTAAATAAGTATTTTATTTAATTTTTGTATTATTGTACGTAATAATTTATATATTTCATGATAATATTTTCCTGATGGTGTCTTTTAAAATTTCCCTCCCTTGGTTCCATGTTGCTCCTATCACACATTTTACCGCGATTAGTTTCCTTACCTTTAATACTTGACACGGGAGTTTTGCCGGGAATTCAATGGGTGACGTTGTGGATTTTATATCTATTACTTAAATTTGTGTTATTTCGGTTCTTAATGTGTAATATTGATAGGATATTAACCATTAAATATTCGTTAACGTGCATAAGTGTGGGCAAGTGGTACAACTTCTAAAAACGTGCTATTTTGTGTTTCCCGTCAAAACTCCCTAGGAACTTTCAGTAAAGCTTCTACCACTTTACTGAATCGACCTGACATGACTCATGGACTGTACTGACTATATATTTGGACTTTGACTAGACTTCAGACTTGACGATATAGGAATACGTTGTTGAAAATTAAAACGAAAGTTATATTTCCCGCCTTTTTTACTTGACACTGGCAAATGGTTATAAGCCGATGCCATATTTAAAAAAAAAAGACACTTGACACTGGCAATAATTTCAAGCTAGTCGCCATATTAAAAAAAAACACTAAACAATTTTAATAATTTGTAATTTGGAAATCAAAATTCGTGATTTATTGTGAATGATGTATTGAAAATGAGTCAAGGAACCTGTTTGTTGTGTTTTTCTGTTGCAAGAGTATTGGATATTAAATATTATACTCACTTGCAAAATGTGTACCAAGAATTATCAGACAATCAGGTTTGTTTCATGATCTAGAATTCGGTTTAATACGTATTATCATCTTTGATCTAGAATTACGGAGCAATCATAATTGCTCCATTTATCTAGATGCGAAGCGATGAAGTAGGTACAGGATATATATCCTGTACGTAGGTATCCGTAAATCAAGCACACATAAATGTCTAATATTCAATGTAAATTATTCGTAATTTTAATCGTAAACAAAAATTTAAACTACCTAATAATAGCTAAATTACGAGCAGTTGCAGGCTCCACATATTTGTAAATTCTATGTATTACTTTTAACAGATACAGGCTGACTCACACCCCCTGTGCTACATTTGCTGTGCAAAGCTTCATCAGTGCGAACTGATGTTAAAACAAATACAAGAAAATAATAGTGTCAGTCAGGTAATGATTAATAATTAACTAATATAGGTACCTAAATATTAATTTTAAATGAAACTTGACGAATAATACTCCAGTAATTGGGTATATTTACCTCAAAAAATTTGCAGGAGTCTTGAGAATTGGTAATTTCATAGATTTTGATGTGCTCATTTCGAATTTCAACTTTGCCACCTCGTAACTTGATTGCTAGCAACATCAGAAGAACAAACTAGAGAAATTTCCTTACAATTTACGTCCCAGCAATGTTTTTTTAACTTACTAGTTTTGGCTTAAGAGCTCCACTAACATGGCACTTAAGTGTTCTAACTGATATGACTGAGGTATTTCATTGCAAGTAGTATAGTATAACATTTAGCTATAAACAAAATAAACTTAAAATGTCTTTTAATACTGGTTTTGTCATTTCAGCCTGAAGTTAGACCCTTAGTACAACTGTGCACATTAAACACTGATAATAATTGGTCTCTGCTGAACAATTATAAAGAAATTGAATTGCTACCAAATATTAAGGAAGAATGTAAGTAGTTTTACTTAAACACTTTACTGGACGTAAAGTCACACATGCTACTCCTCCACAGTAAATCTATATATTAGGTAATTACATATGAAATTGGCGTTTTGTAAAGAAGGAAAATAAAGTCGATTTTTTTTTACATAATTTATTTATTTAATCAAAGTATATACCATTGCTATCTATGCACATTTGCCATCTCATAGGTAGTTCATTGATTCCTTTACTAAAAAAACCATTCGGACAGGAATCAATAAAATCTTTGTAGGCGCTTTGGACTGCCCCAAATGAGTTGAATTTTTTCCCTTGCAAGAAGTTATCCAAATTTCGAAAAATGGTAATCTGTTGGAGCAAATTCCGGGGAGTACAGTGGATGTCTTAGAAATTCCAATTGAAGCTCCTCTAATTTGGTAGCTGTCTGTTGTGCAATGTGTCGTCTAGTGTTGTCCTGAAGCAGCAGTGGCCTAGAGTGAATGACCAACCTCGGTTGTTTAGCAGCTAGCTTTTCCATCATGATTTGCAGTTGCTGGCAATAGACATCTGCCGTAATCGTCTGGCCATATTTAAGAAAGCTGTAGTGAACGACACTGGCACTTGTCCACCAAACGCTCACAAGTTACCTTTTTTGAGTCAATTTTCGATTGGGGCAGGCTTTGGCTGGTTCGCCAGGGTTCAGCCAATGTGATAAGCATTTCCGATTATTGTACTGGATCCACTTTTCATCACAGGTTGAATGATTCAATTTCAAATCCCTTTATTATTGTGCTGGTTGAGTAATGTAACGTAGCAGTCGACGCGCGTTTGTCGGTTTGCTGCACTCAATTCATGAGGTACCCATCTTTCAAGCTTTTTTACCTTCCCAATTTGCTTCAAGTGGATTAAAACTGTTTTATCACTAACACCACAGCCTACAGCTAACTCGGACGTGGTTTGCGATGGATCCGCTTCCACAATAGCCTTCAATTCTTCATTATCAACTTTGGTCTCCAGTCGACCACGGGGCTTGTTCTGCAGGTCGAAATTTCCAAAACGAAATCGTTGGAACCAAAAACGCACTGTGTTTTCTTTTGCGACACCGCCGCCATACACATCATTAATCCTTCGAGCCGTTTCTGCAGCACTGGTGCCACGGTGGAACTCGTACTCGAAAATAATACGATATTTCAAGTTTTCCATTTTGTAAACAGAGTGACGCAAAGAAAAAACCAAAAGAGGAAAAAACAAAAGTATTACGGTATTCGAAACTCAAATGCATGAGTAAATAGCAATAAAATAAATAAAATAGAATATGTAAGGACCTAATAATATAGGGTTATAGGTTATGTTGATGTTGATCTTTTAAGTTTAAGGGGTGGTAGTTCCCATCATATCCAATATTTTTTACATGAAATCCACATTCCAAAATTAATACCATTAATGCCGCTTACTATAATATAAAAACTAAACTGTAGCAGGCGTTCGTCACTCGCTCAAGGACAATGACACGCGTTATTTGCCTGCCGCTCGGCGTTCCACTCAGTGCCGTTGCACACGTCCCGGTTGCCAGGTAGCCGGTGCCGGGTAGTCAGTCGCGAAGTGTACGGTCTTGTACGATACCTTTCACACGTACCGGCACAATTATTCGGCCGGTCCGGCGCCGGGTAGACGCCGGTTTCACCACTGTACGTCAGATGTATCGGTTTGTCGGCGGCCTGACTCATAGTGGTGTATGGAACACGTGGTACGCTGTCATACGCACCCGGCCGGGGCGTCGGTCGTCCAGTACATCGACTGTTAACGCTGTATACTGTTAACAAAACCGGGCCGTGTGAAAGCTGAATGTCTCCTGGACCGATACCGGACAGTCGGCACCGACTACCCGGCAACCGGTACGTGTGCAACGGCACTTACGGGACAATCGAAGGGGGGCCGCCGCGTCGCACGCCCGCCAGAGCACTCGCACCGCACGTTCCCGTGCGTACGCGTCTGTGTAATTATTGTGCAGTGTATGGCTGCAGTGTAGTAGTTTAACAACTAAATTTAGTAGCTTTTGACCTCTTTAGTAGGCGTTTAGTTCTTGGTAGTTTTTTTTCTGTAAAAAACAGCCTCCAGCCAGAAAAAATTGCAGGAGCGTTCTTAAAATCATCTGATGGCGCGGCCGCGCTATCGCCAAGTCTTAGTCTTTAAGCGGACGTAACTATCTTTTCTCGAAGCATTTCGCTGCTATTTCGTGCCCCCATATTTTGACAGTAATAACACACAGGAATTTTTGCACTATTGGCACTTTAATAAGTATTTTTACATTAATTTTAATATACTACATGACCGGTTTCGACAAAGTCATAATGAGGTGTAGGTAGATTATAATTTTTAAAAATTTTGTAAACATTGTGCAAAGGGTTGCCAGCATCATGAAATTTTTACAAGAACCACCAAGAACCTACAGTACAATCAATAACATACCCCATATTTTCGTTTGTAATAAAGCTAGCGGTCTGAATTTTTTTTGCGGAGAAGTCGTTAGCGGCACAAGCTAATGTTTTAACAATCGAGTGCATAGTTTAGGAGATACTAAGCAACAAAAAATGCGATTTTGAATTTTTTATTTATATATATATATATATATATATATATATATATATATATATATATATATATATATATATAGTACCTTACGTGCGCAGCGAAACACAACGCAACTGCTATTTCCCATCGGTTTTTTGTGAGGCCATCTTATAAATTTCAAAAAATTCTTTTTACCCTTTATATATGTTATAGGCAAACTCCGAAGCTCCGGCGCTCCTAGGTTGGACTGGTCAATCCTCAGGTCAGACTGAATGACTTAGTCAAAGCCCAAACAAATGTAAATTTTCGGCCTTTGACTAAACAATTTTCGTCAAACCTGGGAGGGACTAATTTGGTCAGGCAAACGTCAAAACACAATTTTATTAAATCGGGGTTTGACGAGTCAAACTCCGATATAGGTATGAAGTGTCTTATCTTCGTATATTTGGAAGCATTTTATCATTTAAGCAGCTTTCAAGTCTTAACCGCTTAACTCTGCCAGTTCTGACACCTGATTGGTCAGCTTACGTGATTTTCACTTTTATATTTGAGATGCTTTGAGAGAATGCCGTGTGGCATTAGGCCCGCCTTTTGTACGATGTGCAATAAAGTATAAAATAAATAAATAAATGCTTTGGAATATACGGAGGTTAGTTTGTAAGATTAGGTATAAAAAAATAACATTTTTAAAATTTTGATGTTTATTGTTTTAATAATTTCTTAAGTAATTAAAATGGAAAATTAATCATTTTTCTGACATGGTGAGGCATTAACTTTAATGTTAATTGTTTTAATAATTTCTTAGGTAGTTAAAGTGGCAAATTAATCATATTTCTGACATGGTGAGGCATTAATGTTAATGTTAATTGTTTTAATAATTTCTTAGGTAATTAAAATGAAAAATTAATTTTTATTCTGGCATGGTGAGGCATTATGGCATTTAGAATTGCACAATACATTAGATCTTTTACATTTGCATAATTTTGAAGAGCATTTTTTATTGCAGTGGCATTTTATAAAGCCTTGGCCACCAAATTTTGAATCCTTTGCACTGATTTCTCTAAGAGACAGCCGAACGTCAGGCACATCTTCGATCTTAAGAAATTTTTCTTTGCATTCTTTTATTTGATTCCTCGAAAAAAGTGTGTTTATTGTCCCGTGTTTCGTGCCTACTCTGTATAAACCATCATCTGTTTTATCTTGTATGATACCCAAAACATTTCGAGCATCTCCTTTGGCTCTGTCAAAGCTGGGAATAGGTAAGGTTACAGTTTTTCCAATCGCGATTGGCGGAAATTTTTGATCAGATAATTGTTTCATAATATCAGCCTGAGCTTCAAGACCTTCTATCGCCTTTTCTTTTTTTTTTTTATATTTTCTGTCTGCGCACAACGTATGCATGTAACTTTACTTCCGAAGCCTTCATAGTCTGCGCCAAGTGTGCTGTCAGTGCAAATAACATGCACGACCTGATTACAAATAATGCACGTATGTGCGCCGGAGCTCTCTTTTTGGCAAATACAACAAACGATGTCTGAAGAAGTTATCTCAACTGTTGGAGAGCTTATTTCCTTTCTTAGTGGCAACAATCCAGGAACTTTGTCAATATGGTGATCCTTATTTTTTTCTGTGACAGAAGTATCTTCTTTCACAGTTGACGACGACGGTCCAGGTATTTCCATCTCATTTCTTTGTACTAAAATAAAATTTATATAAGTAATTAATGTAATCAGGCGTTATTTTGCAGAAGTCCATCATAATATAAAATAGAAAAATATTTAGCTACTTCCACACGAAAAATGACAAGTTAGTTATGCTTTTCTTAAGTGCACCGCCCGCCCGCCCGCAATTTAATACAATACAAAGCGATACAATGCACCTGCACCACCACCACCGTTAACTTCTCTACACGTGTTTCGCCCCTACACGGGGCATCCTCAGCAGCAGTTAGACCGTTATTAGGGGCGAAACACCTGTAGAGAAGTTAACGGTGGTGGTGGTGCAGGTGCATTGTATCGCTTTGTATTGTATTAAATTGCGGGCGGGACGCCTACTCTCAGCTGACATTTAAAAATATAGTAATTTGAAACGGTTTTTGTTGCTACTTACTAGTGTCATCAGTATTATTCTGCTTCTCACCAGACGAGTTAATAGCGTTTTCTAACTCTTCCTCGGTCTGAAGAACCTTTTTTTATTGAATCTGGTAGTGTTTCAATTCCAACATGAGCTTTTCGTCCTAAAAAAAAGAATTCATAAAATGTTAAGTTTATTCTATTTTCGGAGTTAAACTATTAGATGGTTTGGTCATGTTGAAAGGATGAATGAAAGGACTTTCTCATAGTAAGTTTCGGCTAGCTACCCGTTACACCCTGTAAGGGCATGTTCAGATTCTTGACCCGCGTCGTATCGTACCCGCGCACAGCCCGCGCACAACCCGCGCACGGGTGGACTTCGATAAATTCAATTTGAGATCTAATTGAAGTGTCATAAGACTCAAATTACATACAACACAAAGGGGCTTAGACGCGGCTTAAACGCGGGTGCTGATACGCTGGGCGAGCGCGAAGCGGGCGCGGGTCATCAGAACGCGCCCTAATATACTCACCAAACATCACTTCAAATGGCGATTGTTTTATGCCATGATGGTATGCGCAATTTTTCTTCAGTTGACAGAATCGGAGGCCCTCACTCCAACGATTAGTTTTATTATCTTCCATCCATGCGAACAATATTTGCTGTACATGCTGATTTGCACGCTCCACGCTTCCCTGACTTTGAGAATGACGTGGTTTGTCATGCACTATGGACAATTCGGGCCACATTACTTTTAACTCTTCTACGACACGGTTGGCGAATTCTCGTCCGTTGTCTGATTGAAGCACAGAAGGCGCACCTATAGTACAAAATATATCGAGGAGAGTGTGCGCTACTTCCTGTGCTGTTTTTGTGTGTAGGGGACGAAGAATCACAAATTTTGTCAAATGATCTTGGTAGTTTAAAATATACTTGTAATCACGGTCAGGACACGTCTGCATGTCTACAAGATCCACTTGTCCCCGTGCGTGAGTCTCTTTAAATAATAACGGTTTAACGACGAGTCCCTTTTTAGGCTGACTCTTTTTCTTATGACACGTTTCACATAAATCCAAGTAATAGTTTACGCACTCTTTTGTGACATTTGCATACTTTTTATTTAAAGCTTTCAATGTGAGATCTCTACCACCATGACCACATTCCTGATGAGCACATTCAATCACATCGAATAACTCGTCATCCGTAACGTACGAGGGCGGGTCAATAAGTCCGTGACTTTTGGATTAAAACACAGATTTTTTGATAAATAAATCATTTTAATTTTCAACGTAGTCCCCCTTGAGCTCTATACACTTTGTCCAACGCTTCTCCAATTTTTTTATCCCTTCCAAAAAATATGATTTGTCGAGGTCCTCAAAATAGGCCTTTGTTTGCGAGATGACTTCATCATTGGAGTCAAATCTTTTTCCACCGAGCCATTTTTTCAGGTTTGGGAACAAGAAGTAGTCACTCGGAGCCAAATCTTGAGAATAGGGTGGATGTGGGAGCAATTCATAGCCCAATTCATGGATTTTTGCCATGGCAACTGCACATGTGTGCACCCTTGCATTGTCTTGGTGAAAAAGAACTTTTTTCTTGGCCAAATGAGGTCGGTTTTGTTTTCAAATCCTCATTGAAGCGGTCCAATAAGTTGGCATAATATTCCCCATTAATTGTTCTTCCCTTTTGAAGATAGTCAATGTGGATTATCCCACGTGCATCCCAAAAAACAGTCGCCATAACTTTATTGGCTGACAAACCCACCTTGGCCTTCTTTGGCGCCGATTCACCCTTAGAAACACACTGTTTTGACTGTTGTTTGGTCTCTGGTGTATTGTGATGGATCCATGTTTCGTCCACGGTTAAAAAACTCCTCCATATTGTGATTAAACAACGCCAAACCTTCCTGTGAAGTTGTTACACGATTGCGTTTGTGGTCGACTGTGAGCAAACGCGGCAGCCATCTTGCGGAAAGCTTTCTCATGCCCAAGTGATCATTCAAAATTGAAACCACTGAGCCATGCGAGATGCCTATGGCTTCCACAATCTCTTGCACTTTCAATCTTCGGTCGGCCAACACCATATCGTGAATTTTTTCGATTGTTTCGGGTGTAGAGACCTCAACTGGGCGTCCAGGACGTTCGGCATCTTCAGTGCTTGTAAGGCCACAACGAAATTCAGTAAACCACTTTTTTACCATTGAAATCGATGGTGCAGAGTCCCCATAGTATTTATCAAGCTTAGCCTTGGTCTCGGTAATGGTTTTTTTTCGCAAAAAATAATGCTTAATAAGCACACGAAATTCACTTTTTTCCATTGTTTCCTTAAGTTACTGGATAGTCTGATAAAGATAGCTGTAAAACACAAACTAACTGACGCAGCAAGTTCAAATTTTGATAGGAGTCAACTGACAGATGCCTGTTGACAGGAGTAGTGTTGCTTTTTCAGTAAGGAGGTTAGAAATTCAAAAAGTCACGGACTTATTGACCCGCCTTAGTAGTATTGTATATTTTTTGTATCTGACAATGGCTTAATCAATTTTTTTTCGTCCCCAAAACAAACAACGTCGTAGCGTTTGAGACGGCGATACTGCAAAGACGTTTTCTTTTTAGCTACTTTAGCGGATTCTACCTCACTGATAATCTGCTCATACAACTGTTTGTTTTTTATGTGAAATGAACACTTATTTTTATTCAAATTAGAAATTTTCTCTTTAAACTTTACTTTTAAAGCTTCTTTATCCACGTTTTTAGTAAAAACAACACCGTTTGATTCACTCATCTTCAATTTTACACAATTACACGCCCGCACGCTCAATGAACGAACATAAAATGACAAAACAATCGGTCGGAACACCGCGAGAGACATTATGAACCTGTTTAAACATGTTCAGATCAATGTTTGACCGAGTTTTGCAGTCGCTTCTAGGATTGACTAGGCCAAAACCGAAACAGAATAATTTACTTTCGACGTTTGACTGAAAAGTTAGGAGCTCCTGGGTTTAACTAAAAATACTTCAGGCAAAGGGCGAAATTGAAATGTATTTCGGGGATCGCCTGACGGCTTTGGCCAAACCTAGGATAAACCAGTCCTTCCGCGAAGAGACTGTGTATCGGACTTTGACTACAACATATACACCATGTAGCTAACAATATCCTGACAGCAAATTTGAAATTTCTAAGTCTGCTGGAAGTATGCTTTTAATTTTGCTTATTCTTATTATGGAGGGATCCATACCTCTATCTTTCAAAATCGCGTTTTTGGCCGGTGGCCTAAAGTGGGTTTTGAAGATCGGAAACGCACTAGCAACTCTTCAGGTGTTGCAGATGTCCATTAGTGGCGGTAATCGTTTTAATTATGGAATAGAGATCGCCCTTTGGTATGAAATTGTAATAAGTTTTTACTAATTAATTTAGAAACGATCGCCTGGTATTAAGAAGTTAGAAGTGTCCACGAGCGGCTGGTAATCGTTTTATTTATGGAAGAGATACAAAAACAAGTGCATTATAGACTTACAACTAAACACACCGGCATATTTAGCGGAACACAAAAAAAGGTCCATAATTAAAAAAATATGTTTTTATTTTAAAATCTACTTACTACACTTCTTGTTATTTAAAGTTTCATTTGTTTTACTTAAAATGAGATCACATTAAGAACAGATTTTGCGAGTAAAGGCTATTTGTGAAAAATGGTACATTTTTTAACTTTTCATGTAACCGGGAAAAGTGAAAATTAATATTAAAATAACAATTAATTAAATTAGAAAAATGGTGATTAATATCGCGTATTTCCTCCACGTGCTCTTATTAAAGTTTCTACCCGTCTAGGCATACTGAGAATGATGTTATCGATGGTCTCCTGGGATAGTCTCCGCCATTCCTCAACTACGGCGATTCGCAGTTCACCCACGTTGGCAGGAGCTAGAATTATGGACTTAATTTTTCTTTTCAGCAAGTCCCAGACGTGCTCTATTGGGTTCATATCCGGTGATCTCGCCGGCCACTCCATAACAGTGATATTCATATCATTAAGATACGAAGCGTTCCTACGTACACGAAGCCGAATGAAACGATCATCCCTACTCGAAGTGCGTCTTTTTCTGTCTTGTCCTGCTTTTCTCACATAAGTACCGGTCTCCCTGAACCGTTGGATACTGAGATGGATCGTTAAAACTGGTCGACGAAGATCTCTGGATATCACTCTGTAGGTTTGACCATTTCTTCGCATTTCGAGTGCCCTGGCAATCTCCGTTGGGGCTAAGTCAGGCATAATTCAGTCCTCAACTCCAAAAAGATACGCGATTAAAAAAAACTAACAAAAAACAGTATTTCAATGAAATTTTAAATAAACTCAGAAGGAAGAAATACTCGAAGTTCGCTCCAGATAAGGTGTATTTGAAAAAAATTAAAACAATTGCATAAAATGTGATGTTCAGTTGTTTTCTTAATTTGAAAATATTTATTTTTAAATTAAATGACGTATAATCCAGCCAGCAACCTTATATGATACTGATATCAAACCTTTATGTTCCGCTAAATATGCCGGTGTGTGTATAATATTCATGAAAATACTAAAATATGCCGAATACAACAAACTACCTTTTGCTCACGGCTTCACCCGCGAAAAAAAATATATAAAAACTTATTAATTATACACTTAAACCTTCCCCGAGAATTACTCTACCTATTGGTGAAAAGTGCATAGAAATTAGTGAAGTAAATTTTGAGTTTATCGCAAACAGACAAAAACCACGGAGGACTTTGTTTAACAATATGTAGGTATTGATTAACCAAAATAGACCTAACCTATCTACAAAAAGAAATGACAAAAACCATTAAATGAAAAAGGTCCAAGTATTTTTCACGTAAAAAGGTTTGAGATATCGTGACTGCCCACGAATAGGCCACTGTGGTTGACACTTTCTTTTGAATAGGCTTAATTTGTTTTTAACATATTATAATACATTTGATAGAACATACTAAGAAACTACAGTTAAGATTCCAGTTTCTTTAAACTTCTCTCATAATGACGTGTTGGGGTCCAGCTTATAGATTGCTGAAACAGTTCGCTTCTGCAGCACAAATATAATATTTATATCGGCAGCATTTCCCCACAGTAGAATGCCATAAGACATTATACTGTGGAAGTAACTAAAATATACAAGCCTTGTTGTGTTTTAGTCTGAAAATTGTCTTACTTACTGCAAATGCTGTGAACTGAGTCTGTCGGCCAACCCAACAATATGAGGGCTCACTGAAGTTTTGCGTCTAAAGTTATACCTTAATAGACAGCTGTATCTACTAGTTCCATAACTTTTCCATTCAATAGTACATTGGTTTCAGTTTGCCTTACATTTGGCAACGTGAACTTAATACATTTAGTTTTTTTGCTTTTTAACAAAAGATTATTATTACTAATTCAGTGTACTATTTTTGAGAGAGTATTATTTACTTCGTCATAGCCTGAGTTTTGGTGACTAATATTAAAAGTAAGTGACGTGTCATCGGCAAATAAGACTATCCCGTTTTTTCCATTAATAAGGTATAGTATTAATAATTATATAGACCAGAAGAAGAAAGGGTCCTAAAATGGATCCTTGTGGGACCCCCATCTCAATTTTAGTACCTGTGGATCTTTTTTCATTAATATCAACCCTGTCCTGAGTCCTGAGTGAGTTGATAAATAAGATTTTAAGAGGACGAGTGCTGGTCGCCTTACTCGATAGTGTGTCATAGTTAACATACTTCATAGTTTCTTTATCAACGTTGTGTGCTGCATGCAATCAAATGCCTTAGAGAGATCGCAAAATACTCCTAGAGCATCCTGCGACCCCTCCCAAGCATCAAAAATATAACTAATCAGATCAACGCTTGCGTCTGTTGTAGAGCGCGCTTCGTAAAACCAAATTGTTTGTTATGTAAAATGTTATTTATATTAAAGTGTGCTAGAAGCTGAGTAAGTTGTATTTTTTCATATATTTTACTTAGTGTTGGTAAAATAGTGTGACGGTATTGAAGCGGTATGGATTGGTAATCGGTAATACGTCGAATCGCCACTCTGGATCGAGAATGTTTATAATTCTCGCCGATAAATACGATACACAATACGACAAATAACCAAGAGAAGCAAAGCGTTAGCACTCACCAGGTCTGATGGAGACGCCGCGCCGTTGAGTAGGGTGAAAGGAGCCTATCCAGTAATGTCGAATTGTACAGTGTTCTTGTTTTCTTCTTTAGACACTGCAGCCGGCCGGCGATTTGACTATTAATGAAGGAATATAAGATTCCATACGCGGTAAATTGGTAAATTCGGTAACTTTAGGCTGCGGTGCCTTCACCGCGCGCGCTTCGTTCGTTCTTCCTTTTTTGACTGCTGGGGGCGCCAGAGTCGCCCGGCTACGTGCCATGCAAAGCGAGCTCTATCAGGCTAGCAAGGCGAATTCAGCAAAAATGCAAAAAAATATACCTGAATTTGTAGCTAAATAGTTGCTAATTAGGTCTCAAAACGGCGATTTTGTTGCTCAAGTCGATCGCGAAAAATCGCAAATAATGCTACCAATATAAATAATATCAAGGTAGCAAAGTAACTCTACAAATTACACATGTTTCCTTTGACCATTACAGAAGATTTAGTTGCTATTTTGTTGCTATAAGTGCGATATGACGAAACCTATGAAAATATTTTTTTTCCATTATTCGTGTTTTTGCTATCTTGAATCTGGTTTTTCTTGTAACAAAAAGATCTCCTAATTTGTTGCTCAACAGGAGGGTGCTAAAAAATGCTCTAGAAACAAGCAACAAAATAGTTGAAACCGATCAGCCGATTTTTGATTTTTTTTTTAATTTTTCTGTATTTCTGCTATCTTGAGACTGGTTTTTCTTGTAACAAGCAGATTGATAGCTTTGTGTTACAAGAAAAACCAGTTTCAAGATAGCAGAAATACAGAAAAATCAAAGAAAATTTCAAAAGTCGGCCGATCGGTTCCAAACATTTTGCTGGTTTCTTGAGCATTTTTAAGCCCCCTCCTGTTGAGCAACAAATTAGGAGAGCTTTTTATTAAAAGAAAAACCAGTCTCAAGATGCAGAAATACAGAAAAATTTTAAAAAAATCAAAAATCGGCCCATCGGTTTCAATTATTTTGTTTCTTGTTTCTTGAGCATTTTTTAGCACCCTCCTGTTGAGCAACAAATTAGGAGATCTTTTTGTTACAAGAAAAACCAGATTCAAGATAGCAAAAACACGAATAATGAAAAAAAAAAAAAATTCATAGGTTTCGTCATATCGCACTTATAGCAACAAAATAGCAACTAAATCTTCTGTAATGGTCAAAGGAAACATGTGTAATTTGTAGAGTTACTTTGCTACCTTGATATCAAGGTAGCATTATTCGCGATTTTTCGCGATCGGCTTGAGCAATAAAATCGCCGTTTTGGCAACTAATTAGCAACTATTTAGCTACAAATTCAAGTTTTTTTTTTGCAATTTTGCTGAATTCGCCTTGCTAGCCTGATAGAGCTCGCAAAGCGATTGGCGAGAATGTCAGCATTGTGTACCAATCGGAAGCGATAAATTGACGCGCGGTAAATTTAATTATGATACTCTAAATGTCCAATACGAGGGCTGCACTAAAAGTATCGGGAATGGAATATTTCCACTGTTCCTGTCATATTAAAATCTTTTTAATTTAAAACTCCTTGGTTTTAAAAATCGAATACCGTTTATTTATTTAATAAAGATTCTCGGTTTTGTCACAAGGTCTTATTTATTTTAATCTTTTTCGTCATCATGGATACGTTAAAAATTCGTGTAATTATGGAATATAAGTGCCGTCGTGGCAGCAACGCGGCACAAGCGGCACGCAACATCAAAGACTTTTACGGAGCTAACACTGCAAACCAACGCACCACCTGTTATTTGTTTGCTCGCTTCCGGAAATTTCGACCTGAAAAATGAACCACGCGGTCGTCCAAAGACTTTGGTCAACAATGACGAATTAAAGGCGATTGTGGAAGCTGATGATACACAATCTACGGCTGAATTAGCAGCAGCTTTCGACGTTAGCGTCAAAACAATATTGGTCTATTTGCGTCAAATTGGCAAGGTAAAAAAGCTTGACAAATGGGTGCCCCACGAACTCAATGATCGCCAGCGCGAAGTACGCGTCGAGACGTGCCTTTCACTGCTCAACAGACACACAAATGAAGGAATTTTGAACCGCATTGTTACCTGCGATGAAAAATTAATTCTGTTTGATAACCGTAAGCGCTCAGAAAGTTGGTTGGATCCTGGTTCAGCTTCAGTTCAGTTCACCTAAACAATGCCCTAAACGATAACTTACCCCTAGAAAAGTGATGGTCACTGTTTGGTGGTCTAGCGCCGGTGTGATTCATCACTGCTTCTTACCAAACAGGTTGAGCATTACTGCAGATGTGTACTGTAAAGAACTGAACACATTGATGGAGAAGCTGGCACATCTCCAACCAGCATTGGTCATTCGCTCGTCTCCGCTGCACGACAACGCGCGACCTCATACTGAACAGCAGATGGTCTCCAAGTTGCAAGAACTGGAGTTGGAAGCTCTCCGTCATCCGCCCTACTCACCAGACCTTGCGCCTACAGACTACTACTTTTTCCAGAATTTGGATAACTTCTTGGCGGGAAAAAAATTCAATACCCAAGAGGCAGCACAAAATGCCTTTGAAGAATTTGTTGCCTCCAGTCCAGCTGATTTCTTTAAGAAGGGCATTAATAAACTGCCATTGCGTTGGCAACGATGCATTGATTGCATGGGTGATTACTTCAATTAATAGAAATAAAAAATACATGAAAAAAATTCGTTTAAATTTTTTCATACAAAACGGCAATTTCATAGGTAAAGACCTAATATTTCTAATAGGGCCAGTTTATATTTTTTTGTTATAGTTTTTATAGTGTCATGTAAATCAGAAATTTCAGTTTGGAGACTGCTCACGTCTGCCTCATAGACACATGTGGTATTTTCCAACTCTTTAATACTGTCTAAGTATTTATTTTCAATAAAGATTTTTTCTTTTGTCAGGTTGGACAGTTTTAGAATATTTTTTTTGTTTTTTATTAACAATTGACTTGTTTTTTTTTATGTGTTTATTTACTTTTATATATTTTTTTAACTTATTTTTACTTTGAAATGTATTGTCACCAGTCGAGTCAATTATTGGTATAGATTTGTGACATTTTTTTCAAGAATACTAAGATCCCACCCAAACATTTCTTGGAACAAGTTTTGTGTTTGTGAGAAATAATGCTCCTGTATTTGACTTTTCAATATATTAATTTGTGTATGGGCTTCCTCTAGTTTCCGCTTCCAAATACTAGTATTGTTCAGAGCTTCCTCGTACTCATCCCTGCACCGGTCGAAGCTGTCTACAATTTCTTGTAATTCTATGTTTTTGGTACAAATCTTCATAATTTACATTTAACTTATTTAACTGTCTTTTTAAGTTACTGTTTACATTGCTATTTTAAAATTTGCAATAAAAACTACAGAATTAAATGCCTACAAAAGAGGTCAAAAACTACAAAATTTAGTTGTTAGACTACTACACTGCAGCCATCCACTGCACATTAATTACATGGCATCTCGACGCGTAAGCGCGGGATCGTGCAGTGCGAGTGCTCTGGCGGCGTGCGACAGCCGTAGCGTGACGCCGAGCGGTAGGCAATTAACGCGTTTCCTTGAGCGAGTGACGAACCCCTGCCCTTGTACATTGTACAATAGCCGATAAACCCAGAAAAAATTCGATACCCTCTTAATATGACAATAAAGTTCAGAAGTGGTAAACCGAAAGTACGTGAGCGTACACACAACAACATAAGTTACTGAACACTTTGTGTTTTCAGCAAAATGGAGTAAATGATAATCAAAAAGTTAAAAACTATCACCCAACTACGCAAATTATATAGCTTATATTACCGGGCCATTATTACGAATCTATTAACGCATCATTCATCATAATTTGTTTTGTAGTTGTTTGACTTCGCTGTAGTCGGGTAAAAATAAGTTACGACTGAGTTTTAAATTAATTATTTACTTTTATTTATTTGACTATTATTTAAACTTTGTACAAATTTAATAAATACAAATAATGATTGCGATTTTCAGTCGTTATAATAAAATATGACCATCAAAATTCTACATTAATTAACAGCACATTTTGACGTAAGTCGTCACCGCTAACCATAATATTATAGATACATTTATGGTGCTCATTGCCAAGTTAAATAAAAAATAAAATTATCCACATACAGTCACCAAATTTTAATTATTAACTAATAATAATAAGGGACTAACTTAAATTAGACTTGGTTTCTACGATATCTCAAAACTTTTTACGTGAAAAGGACTTGGACCTTTTTCATTTAATGGTTATTGTGGGATTATTTATTATAAAATAATAATATTTATTATTGTTTCAATTGAATTACTTATTTATTCTAAAATTATTAGATTTTTCTCTGCTTTACTGTTTTCCTTATTATTATGTACCTATAGGAGTTAGAATGAATAATCGACACCTATTATAGTTTATACGCGTATATTGTCCACTTTTTAACACGACACAGTTTTAGTGAAAAAGGTACACACTATTAGACTTAAAAAACTAATAAGTAACGTAAAATTATATGCGCGTGCGCAGCCTTCTGGACCGAGGTTCGTTTCAGACTGTTAAACGGGTCGCCCGAAGCCTGCGCTGGCGCATCCTGAAGTAGGTACTACTTATACGCGCCGCACCGTATGCAAATAACAATTTATAAAATATAAAATATTATATTTAATATACATCGCCACATACCTATTAAAATTATTTACGCGATTTAGGATATTTTCGACTATAAAATTTAGTAATCGAGAATTCAATAAAGGTTAAAAATGTATAAATACTTTTATAACATATTTGATTGACAAATAAATTACAATATTTCTCATAGGTACGACCCTGGCGCATTTGTGTGATGGCTCGCGTGACTCACGTGCAACACTCTTTGTGCGCGTAATTATGGTAGTAGCGTACACGATTTATTATATCCCATCCGCGTGCATGCGTACAAAATATGTTTAAACTGACCAATGACACATAAGCTATGTTCACATTAATCAATTAAAGTTAGCCATTTTGACATATACAGGGTCTGTCGTAAATAATGGATAACCTGTAAACTGGAGTTGGTCCGGATGTGAAACTGTAAGAAAATCGTATTTTCTTGCCAGGGTTTCTAACCATATGAAAATGGCGTAGCATCTTATACTTTTTTATAAATTTCGCTACTTTTTTCGTTCATTCCGTTGCCATTTCATCAAATTTAGGTATTTCTGTGTGATTTTTTAGTATTATACTCCTGAAGACGTTTATTATGTAATTTTAATACTTTACTAAGACAACCTGTTTTTCTTCTAAAAATCCTTATTAGTGGCCCAATAACGTTTGTGTAAAGAATTTTGGTAGAATAAGATCATTATGACGAAGTTTTATAACCTTTTATAACAATACTTAAAAATTTTGAATTCTGACCTTGATATTGATCTCGCTCCTGTAACTTAATATTGCTAGTAAAGTACACATTGTAATACCTTTTTAGAAACTTCACATACTAGACAATTTATTAAGATAAAGGGCAGCTATAGCGACATACTTTTTTTTTTCACAGTAAATGATCAAAGTTGACATTAAGAGAAAAATAGTTAAAAAAAAGCATAAAAAGATGATTTTGAAAATTGTTTACGTTAAAAACACCTAAAATTATATTAAAATTAAATAATACACGTCTTCAGGAGTATAATACTAAAAAAATCACACAGAAATACCTAAATTTGATGAAATGGCAACGGAATGAACGAAAAAAGTAGCGAAATTTATAAAAAGGTATAAAATGCTACGCCATTTTCATATGGTTAGAAACCCTGGCAAGAAAATACGATTTTCTTACAGTTTCACATCCGGACCAAATCCAGTTTACGGGTTATCCATTATTTACGACAGACCCTGTATACGTATGATTCTATTCGCTTTTCATACAAACAAATTTTGATTAAAACCCATTGAATTGCAGACCGTCGTACTTAATATACACAATAAGACGAGTAAGCAATGTACCTATTTCTTCACCGGTAGAGCGTTCGTATAATGTACTTGAGATCTGAAAAAGTCTCATTGGTACACGCCACAACCTGGGAATCGAAACTGCACTCTCTCGAGTGCGAATCAAACCGTCTACCCACTAGGCCACTAATGTCGTAAATAAACACATTTTTTGCGCTTACATTGCAAACGCTGGCTGAACCCTACGAGATAGATCAAAATAATGTACTACAGTATTGTACACCTTCCAAAGGTCTACAAAAAGTCCGAGATGGTATATGTCTATCTCTTAGGGATAACTCTCAATAATCATTTTTTAGGGTTCCGTAATACAAAAGGAAACCTTTCGCTCTGTCCATCCGTCTGTCTGTCTGTCTGTCCGCGCTTCTAGCTTCTGTGATTATGAATTGATCTCAGTTTTGACATCATAAAATAATAATAATTTTATATTTTAGGGGTGGCTCTCATGTTAAGTGGGGATGAAAAATATTTTTTCATTCTACCCCATCGTGTGGGATATCGCTGAATCTTTTAAAATAAAGGCAAGGTTTCATACATGACTTTTTTACAAATTTGACCATTTTCCAGTAATCGGCCTCCAAAGTTTTTAAGCAATACAGCATTAATCCTTATCCAATTACGTACCTTAAATACATTGTACATTTAATATAGATCAATATGGCCCCTTACAGCATGTAATTTAAATTAATATTTTCGGAGATATTACAGATTTAAAATGCAGGGCATAGCGTTTGGACCGGCCGGGGGGACCGATGATGCGTATACAGTATGATCCTTATCAAATTAAATACGTTACTCACTTTAAGCATTTTATACACATTATAGTAGCCCTTTAAACCGTACAGTTAAAATTAATATCTTATATTTAGAAGATATAATAAAATATATATCAAGCGGTCTCGCACGTCGCGTCGAGGTGATAGGGTCTTACTTAACTATATTAGCCCCGCGAGTACCTTTGTGTGCGTGAGCCGATCGTCTCACGCACGAAAAGGCGTTTGCTGCGTTGGTGTGCGTGAAATTTGACTTTATGCGCGAGGTATCCACGCTCTCAGATAAAAATATAAGAGATATTTTATTATTTTTCGTACACACAGATCAATACTTAACCACTTTTTGTTTGATATTATTTGTATTTAATATTCTTATACATATTATAGATTTAAAATTCATTGGATTGGACACAAAAATAATACCTGTTAAAAATAAATTTATTTGTAAATACCCATTTGTTATAATATGTAGTTATGACAACCAACAACACATAACAATAATTTTCAATCTCACATGAAATTTGAAAATTTAGACGTCCCTTCGATGGCACACAATCTTAACCGGATTTTTCCACTATTGCCGTATACGCGATAGGAGAATTGTAGACACACCGTAAGCTTGTAGTAGTGCAATTAAATCGAAAGTTTACTATGTAGTTGTTTATCTGGTCCTATTTCTTTAATCTGTGTCGAGAGTATAGTCTGATAGTGGAATCCAACTGCAAACTAAATAGAAATAATTACCTTAGTAGCCCCCTGGATATTAATTTTCATGATTTAACAAAGAATGATAAACAATCATTTTCACTTACACATATATCTGGTGTAAATTGCTTATTTGCAAACATCTTTATTTTATTTACTTTGCTTCCATCAATATTATTAATATGTTATTTTAGCAAGTGCTAAAAAATAAATATTTTCGTCACAGATATTGATGAGGAAAATATGCACAGTAACCCAGATCATTGTGCAGATGAAACAGAAATTAAGACAGAATGTAAGTGGATGATTGTTGTGAGTAACAGTATTGATGTCTTTACTTTGTTTCAAATGCTAAACAATTTTTTTCCTCGCAGATATAAAACAAGAACATGTGGAGGACAGCCCAGCTCATTGTGAAGATGAGACTGCCGTAAAGCCCGTCGAGGACAAAAACATTCCCACAGAGCCGCGTACAACACAAAATGATGGCAAACCTAACACTTGTGATGTTTGTAACAAGAAGTTCTCTTATTCAAGTCATTTAAAACATCACAAACTTATACACAGTGATGAAAAACCTTACAGTTGTGATGTTTGTAGTAAGACATTTAATGTGATAAGTAACTTAAAAGCACACAAAATAATACATACTGCTAGAAAACGATACAGTTGTGATGTTTGTAGCAAGACATTTACCAGAACTAGCGACATCAAAAGACACAAACTAATACACAATGGTAAAAAACCTTACATTTGTGATATTTGTAGTAAGACATTTACACAGATTAGTCACTTAAAAAAACACAAAGAAATACACAATAGTGAAAAACTTTACAGTTGCGATGTTTGTAGTAAGACATTCACTCAGACTAGTAGATTAAAAACTCACAAACTTGTACACAGTGGTGAAAATCCTTACAGTTGTGATGTTTGTAGTAAAAGATTCACTCAGACTAGTAGCTTAAAAACTCACAAACTAATTCATACTGGTGAAAAACCTTACAGTTGTGATGTTTGTAGTAAGTCATTTAATGTAATAAGTAACTTAAAAGCACACAAAGTAATACATACTGGTAGAAAACCTTACAGTTGTGATGTTTGTGGCAAGAAGTTCTCTTATTCAAGTCACTTAAAATCGCACAAACTTATACACAGTGGTGAAAAACCTTACAGTTGTGATGTATGTAGCAAGACATTTACCAGAACTAGCGCCATAAAAAGACACAAACTAATACACAGTGGTAAAAAACCACATAGTTGTGATGTTTGTAGTAAAACTTTCAATCAGACTGGTAGCTTAAAAACGCACAAACTCATACACAGTGGTGAAAAACCTTACAGTTGTGATGTTTGTAGCAAGACATTTAACACAACTAATAGTTTAAAAATGCACAAAGTAATGCACATTAGTGAAAAACTTTACTGTTGCGATGTTTGTAGTAAGACATTTAGTCAGACTAGTAGCTTAAAGAGGCACAAACTAATACACAGTGGTGAAAAACCTTACAGTTGTGATGTTTGTAGCAAGACATATGCTCAGATCGGTTCCTTAAAAGCACACAAACAATTACATTCTGAAGTTAAGCCGTACAGTTGTGATGTTTGTAGTAAGACATTTACCCGAACGAATAGTTTAAAAACGCACAAACTAATACACAATGGTAAAAAACCTTACAGTTGTGATGTTTGTAACAAGACATTTACACGAACTAATAACTTAAAAACACACAAATTAATACACAATGGTAAAAAACCTTACAGTTGTGATGTTTGTAGTAAGACATTTACCCGAACCAGTAGCTTAAAAACGCACAAACGAATACACAATGTATGAAAACCTTACAGTTGTTAAGTTTTGTAGTAAGACTTTTACACAGATTAGCTACTTAAAAAAATACAAAGTAAGTACTTAATACAAAATAGTGAAAAAGCTATTAGCAAAATAGTATAGTAATTGTGATGTTTGTAGTAAGAAATTAACCCTTATATATTACCACAACTTTTTTGTAATTTTGAAATGCACCTAGTCATAATTACAAAAGGTATGTATTTAACTGATGACTATTTAAATACAAAAATGGTTATCAAAAAAACTAAATGGCTTTATTTTAGTGATTCATTTAATATTTATTCTATATGGTCCACAAAAATATATATTGGCCATTTTTTGTTGAGCCACAATAAAATTAGAAATGTTCATGATTTAATTGCAATCAAAAATTGGATATTATTTAGTATACCTTCCGTATACCTTCTGTTTTTTTTTCATATATTTAAAAACGTTTTGAACTTAATAATAATCTAACCTAACCTCACCCATTTTAAGATTTCCATAGTAACTAGGAACCCTTATAGTTTCAATTGATATAATATTATTTTTAAATAAAAATAAAACCAACTTCCAAAGTGATGATGACTTCCTTCCTTCCACTTTCCATACACAATAAAGCATGAAATAAATCTTATTTTCTAAATAATTCCCCTTTTTATTTTTATATTTTTTTTTTTTTTATTTCTCTACTCAATCTTCTTAATTTTGAAGTCGGTACCAGCAAATTTGGACGTCTGTTCTATAATTATTATTTATACATTTTAACAACGTTTAAAATAAACGATCGAAAGTATAATTAAATATGCGCCAAGCTTCCATTAGGTATTGTAGATAAGATGATGATGATTACTGTAAGTAACATCACTATGTAATTTACAGCAATCATCATCATCATCATCTTATTAAAGAACTGCAATCATATGCCGCTCATATGCTTGCAGTTCTTTAAACAATGCCGAATTTCTAAACGCGTATCTTTAAAGACTGAGGAGTTCTGTTCAGTGCTTTTGGATCCAGGGTATATAGCTTCAAGACGTCCAAAGTCCTGGTTTTCAGCCTCATTATGAGATTATGAGACACTGATCAGTTATATCAAATATGGCGGCTTGTGGCCTTTCACCTAGTTCACAGACTTACCAGAAGAGGGCGCAGGGAGCTGATCTGTAATGGTAACGACATCTACTCTCATAAAAGACTGGACGTCTTGGAATATAATATTGATTTAATTGAAAGGTAAAATTCTATATTATTAAATAATAATAACTATCTATTGTAGTAGTCGGCGGAAAAAACGTAGCAGTAATTATAATTTTTAAAACAAAAAATTAAACCGACTTGGAAAGTAAAAATACACAAAAAAGTGTGGCCGACCAATTAGCGCCACGATCCTGAATCGCGCTATCGATGTTTTCAAAGTTCGGCGTTATATAAACAAGTGGGCTTCGGCCTGACCGAGCATAACACCTCGCTCGGTCGGAGATCTCCTTTTGAGCCCCAAAAGGAGATCTCCTATTCCCACATTGGTGACCCTCGCCAGGACACGCCTCCTTCTGAACATCTCACCCCTCCACACCACGCCAGTAAGCACTCAGCCTCTTTGGGCACCTCGACCACCAGATTCAACGCACCGCGGCCTGGTCGAACCATCATTGGCCTGCGCTATGGATTGATAATTTGGGGAAATTCTACGCATTTAGATAGGCATTCATTGTCCAAAAGAAATGTATCCGTGCTATAGCTAAGATTCCACCATATGAGTCAAGTAAGCCTTTCTTTAGACAATTTAACATCATGACACTACCTAGCTTATACATTTTAGAAATTTTTAAATTTGTTATACACAACAATGAAATTTTTACACAATTAATAGATAAGTACCCGACAAAATATTTAAGAAACTCAAATAGACTGATCATAGATTAAAAACCAAAAACAACCCTTTTTATAAATAATGATTATTCAATGTGTGTAAAAATATATAATAAGGTGTCTAAACATATAAAACAATTATCTAAAAAACACTCTATTAGAGAACTTAAAAAATGTTAATAAATAAATCTTATTATGACGTGAAAGAATTTTTAATGAGCTGAAATTTAATTATCATTATTAACATTATATTTGTTTATATCTATTGACATTTTATGGAGCTCTTGATTTCACATTTTAATTTTTTTCTTTCTTGACATTGTTATAGTAATCTAACAATAATTGTATTAACAACATTAAATTTTGACATTCTATATATTGACATAATGAATTGTTTGTAATTATTACTTAATCATTGACAATTTGATTCTGTGATCAAATGTATCTTAAAGAGATAGGTATGTTATATAGTGAAACTATAATCGTGTTAATAATAAATAAAATATTTGGACGTCGCTAACTGCGACAAAATATGCGCACTAATGTAAAAAATATAACACCTATATATAACCATATTTTCACCAAATAAAGCATCATTTCATTTCATTTAATTTCAACGGGCCCTCTTACTACAATGACAGGTCAGCAAGCAGAGCACAGCTCTTCTGGTCAGCACGTAGCATCGGCCCCGCACGGCAGGACTCCCGACTCACCGGAGCCCATGCAGCAGCAGCACAGTTCCGACTTAGTGGCAGTCTCTGGCACTGAGACTTAAGATCGACCTCCGGTCTTCGGGGGGAGTGATGTGGCGGATCAATTAACGCCACGATCCTAAATCGCGCTATCGAAGTTTTCACAGTTCGGCGCTATAAATACAACATCTGAAACGCCTACAAGTGGGATTCGGCCCGACCGAGCATACCACCTCGCTCGGTCAGAGATCTCCCTTTGGGGCTTTCCACCTATTCCCACAAAAGTATGAAATAAATCTTATTTTCTAAATAATTCCCCTTTTAAATTCGGCTAAAATTTTAACTACATCAGACCTTATATACTTGCAGATGTCCCAGAAAGAATGGATAATCCTGGAGTGCCTAATAGTACGGCTATAAGGCGCTTAAATAAAAATACACAAAAAAAATTCGAAGTGGTGCCAAAAATATTATTATTTTTTTTAAATTGTATGAAGACCTAAGTGGCCAACTATTTCAAAAATATTCGCAGTTAATAGTTTACAAAATAGTCAAAAAATTACGTATTACATTTTTTTTAACATCAAGATGCAAAAATGGTAAATTCGACTGAAGAAAGAAAATAATAATCTTGTCATAAATTGTCAAAATAAAAGCGTTAAGTAGTACATAAATCAATCTTTATTTCATAACAAGTGTTCGAATTGTCTGCCACCGACTCTGATACAAGCTCAACATCTTCTAATAAATGCTCTTCTAAGAAGTCGTGCGTAGCGCCGTTCAGTTATTTTTGAAGCGGCCTCCTGCACACGACTGCGTAATACCTCTAAACTTGAAATAGGCCTAAAATACACCTGTTCTTTTAGACAGCCCCACAAAAAAAAATCTAGTGGATTTAAGTCGGGGGATCGCGGAGGCCACAAAATGGGACCCAAACGACCAATCTATTTATTTGGATACGTGGCATTTAAATGCGCACGGACGTTTGCACCATAATGTGCAGGACAACCATCATTTTGTAGCCAGTGGGATTGTCTCAACTGACCAGGCACCTCCTCCATTAAATTTGGCAGATCATTTTGTAAAAAATTCAAGTAACTTTGTCCAGATAAATTACCGGGCAGTTCAAATGGACCAATGATTTTTCCGTTTAAGTATATTAAACTGAAAAATCATTGGTCTATTTGAACTGCCCGGTTTTTTTTAAACTGGTATTGTGATCTCTCTTCTCGCATTAGATGCGGATTCGAGAGTTGCCAACTGTGCAGATTATGCATGTATCAATCTTTTTTAAGAGTGGATTCATCGCTCCACAGAATTTTGTCGAAGAATTGTGGATCTTGTTCTATTTTTGCAAGCATTTGTCGACAAAAAAACAATTTGCGTTGTAATCTCTCGATTGTAGAGCTTGGACGCGTCTAATGTGGTAGGGATGTTTTTTTTTTAGTACACGGTGCACGGTCGTCTTTGAGATTCCAGTACATCCTGCTATTACTCTAGTAGAGGTGGACGGGTCTAGCTCAATTTCGTCAATTACAATGTCTTGTGTATTGATATTAGCCAGTCTACCAGTGCTCGTACCACTAATGCCGCTGCCAGGTATTCTACCTTCCGAATAACACCTGTGGACTCTGATGAATATGCGGTAATCTGGATGACGCGCGGTAGGGTATCTTTCCCTATAAAGAGCTGCAGAAGCACTTGCGTTGCCTCTACATTAACCATAAATGAAGTGCATGTTTGCGTATTATTGAGCCGTATATTGAACATCTTAATACACAATACTAGTTCAGATACAAGCCAAGTCGTCGTAAAATCACCTAACAAAATCCAAATTACTGAGCAAAAATAAGAGTCCAATGATATAGCCAGGAGTCGTCGTTATAACACTGATTTTAAAATTACACGTGCAATACCGAACAAGTCGAGATACGCACTAAATTGTAAATACTTGCCTTTGTTATGTGCCCTGTCGCGAGAGGAAAGGTACAATGTATTAACATTATACTCTTCTCTCGCTCGCTCACACTCTACCTGTCTCGTAATAAACAAAAGATGGGTAGCATGGGCCAGATAGTAAATACCAGGCTCAGGTAGTAAATACCGATATTACACGATCTTTACTGCAGTAAAAAGGGCTCTTTTAGAACGCCTGTCACCGTCTTGGCTACCGTTTAAGACAAGATATTTTTTTTTTTAATTTTCTGTTTTGAGATAAAATTATGTATTATACCATTTTGTAAATTGTATTGAAACAGTTATATTTTATAAATAACTGTTACAACTATATTTTTGAAACAGTTGGCCACTTAGGTCTTCATACTATTTTTTTCACGAAAGGCTCCCAAACTTTGTCAAAATTATTTATTTATCAAATTTCTTGCTAAAAATTTAAGTTGATATTTGTTTTTCCAAAAAAAAGTACAATAGATATTCATACTTTTTAATGTATTTTTAATAGTATGGTCTATGAGGAATAAGATAACACCAAAAATGCAACAAATTTCATTAATTTGCAGCAGTGGTGTACATGAAAGTACAGAAAGGCCAATAAAAACTATTTTTTTAAAAAAAACTTCATATTTTGGCACCACTTCGAATATTTTTTTTTGTGTATTTTTATTTGAGCGCCTGATAGCCGTACTATTAGGCGCTCCAGGATTATCTATTCTTTCTGGGACACCTGTATATACAGAGATATATACAACGTGTAAAATAAAGGAGTGATAATATGTCCCATATAGAGAGTTCACATGAAAGTAGCAGCGCTGAAAGAGTTACTTTTTACTTCCTTACATTTTTATTATATTAGCGTATCATGAATAATGTTGATAACCCTAGTAACAAGTGTATTACTAGTGTTAGCGCTAGGACATTGACATGGACATCATCTGTGCGCCCCCCGCCACCGCTGCGCCGCGCCGCTTCCCTTCGAGTTGCGACTCGCTATTATCATAGTTCGAATTGTTCGATTATTCTTACACACGCACAAAATAAGTAGGTTATTATCCCGATTATTTCACTTATTTATTAGTTGGTAAACGGAAACGTAGTAAAATGTCACAGACGTTGTCGTCACTCTCACACACTTTAGTAGGTAATTATCGAAAGCAATATGTAATTGAAATTGAAATAATAGTGTTTCACGTATGTACTTATTAGTCGAAACGTAAAATATCACAGCTGATGTCGTCACTCTTGCACTTAAGTAGGTACTTTTCCCGATTATGTCACATAATAGTGTATAGAAAATATTTTATATTTTTTAGATATGTTTCTTTAGTTTAATAATTATTACTTTCAAAATGATAGTAACATTTCATATAATTGGTCCAAGATAGAGTCCAAGGATGAATGAATAAAAACATGTCAGGTGAGGATAAAAACAATCAATATCATCTTCATCATCATCATATACTGAAAATAATTTATGCGGAACCAATGAAATTATTGAATTTATTTCTACATATTTGTGGGAGGAGCTAGAGCTCACCTGTTTTTTTTTATCGAACCCTTCATTGGACAGGCGGGATGCGTAAACGCATCTCGACGGACGACCAATCGATACAAAGGATTTAGACTAGTCCACGTGGACAACCACCTGCGATATTTCAAATTGGTTTTTCTCCAAAATTGTATGGTTTACAAATTTTTGCTACTGCTTTTCGGATAATACCTAAACGAAGAATTATGCCAGTAAATTTTTATCACTCCGATTTGTTAAATCCTGTATACAGGTGTATATTCAGACCAGTCCCATTAACTTCGTGGGCCTATTTTAGGCCATGAGATATATCCATTGGTACTAGTAATTTACTTTTAATTTATTTGTAGCGTCCTTGATTGACTCTACACCTTTACTTGATAGAGATGAAATGATACTAGAGTTACGAATAATAGAAATAAACTGATTTATTGATCCTTGATATGATCAAATGACCCGGTGTGCGAGCACGCGCGATCGCCTTGATAGATCTGAACGTACTGAATTATATTTAATAATTAATTAATTATGCGCGTGTCACAAACCGCTGACGGCTTAAACTTAAAAATGCTTGATGTACGATTTGCATCGTACATTATTGTTTTTGTAAAAGTTAAAATTTTCAATATGCAGTGTACAACGTACATAGTAGGTACATATCCACACGGGTGGAGTTGGCGGTCGGAGGCGGGCGCGCCAGGGGTAGGCCGTGCAAACACGTCCTCCGAGCCCGCGCATGTGCGAATAATCAGCTGATACTAGCAGCTGTAACGTATGTAGTAAATAAACCACGAAAATTGCATAGATTAATTATTATTATTATTATAAGCCTAAGCTGTCCCACTGCTGGGCAAAGGCCTCCCCCAAAGACTTCCATCTGTCTCTCTCCTGCGCCACCGCTGGCCAGCCTGGCTGGTATGCCTCCAGCTCATTACGCCATCTTTTTCTAGGCCGGCCTCGGCGGCGGCGTCTGTCTTCAGGTGCCCACTCTGTTGAGATCTTTGCCCAGCGGTCGGAATGCATACGGCCAACGTGACCCGCCCAATCCCACTTCAGCTTGGCAGCCTTGACACCTACATCCTTGATACCTGTTTTGGAGCGCAGTGTGCTGTTCCTTATTTTGTCCAGAAGTTTTACTCCTAACATACTGCGCTCCATTGCTCTTTGGCAAACCCCGAGTTGGGACTTTTGTGAAACGGTCAATGACCAAGTTTGTGCACCGTAGGTTAGGACAGGCAGAATGCATATGTCGACGAGTCTGCGCTTCAGGGAGATCGGTAAATTTCCCTTCATCAGCGTCTTCATGGACCAGTAGCTCTTCCAGGCGTTGTCGATTCGGCGATCGACTTCCTTTCTCTTGTCTATTTTCAAAAGAAACTAACTGGCCCAAGTAGATGTACTCGTCGACATATTGCATTTCTTGCTCGTCTACCTCGACCCTACGCTTCGTGCTATTGGTCATTATTTTGGTTTTGGACATATTCATTGTTAGTCCCACCTCGAGGCTTGCAGTGCTCAGGTCTTGGAGCATTGTTTGTAACTTAGAGGCTGTGGAAGCGAACAGGACAATGTCGTCAGCAAAACGGAGGTTTGTTAGCCGTTTTCCGCCAACTTCAATGCCTCTCGCCGCCCAAGGATCTTTTAGTTTTCTGAAGACTTCTTCAAGCACACAAGTAAAGAGTTTGGGAGAGAGCGGGTCACCCTGTTTGACACCCTTGAGTACTCGGAATTTAGGACCGGTAGTATTAAGTTTTATATCAGCGGTGCTATTGGCATAAATGATTCTAAGGAGTTCTATGTATGTTGGATCTATGTTTTGATTATAAAGAGATTTAAATATAGCGGGGTGTTTAATGTTGTCGAAGGCTTTGGTGTAATCAACAAAGGCTAGGTATAGGGGCTTGTTGAATTCCGAGTACTTTTCGAGGAGTTGGTTAATGGTCTGCAGGTGGTCTATGGTAGAAAAACTGTGACGGAATCCGGCTTGTTCTGGTGGCTGCTGTTTATCTAATTTATGGTCAATACGATTTAGTATTACTTTTATTAAAGTTTTGTAGACGTGTGATATTAGGCTAATTGGACGGTAGTTGGCAATATCGCTTTTGTCCCCCTTTTTATGGAGTAGACCAATATTTGAGTGGCACATTTTGTCTGGGAGCTTGCCGGATTTAAGAATAGTGTTGAAAAAAGTCGTGATATGTAGTAATAAATTTGGTAAACCTATTTTTAACATATCAGTGCTGATGCCATCCTCTCCAGGGCTGCGGTTGTACTGCATACTATTTAAAGCTTTCTTTATTTCTTCTGGAGTTATGTTAGGAATGGTTTCTGGGCAAAAGTAATTGAAATGTTGATTTTCAGATGGTGTGTTTTCAGAATAAAGTGATTTATAGAAGTTAGTAGCTATGCTTATTATTTTTTCTCTATTGTTATGCTTTCTTCCTTCATTATCTCTAAGACTACTAATCCACGATTTGCATTTTATTATACCTTGCTTTAGTATTTTTAGAGACGAGCTATTCTCTAGGGCTACTTTGACCAGATGAGTATTGAGATCTCTTATATCTTTTCTGACGCTACGTTTAATTTTCTTATCTATTTCCCTGTATTCCTTGGATCCTATTATCATTTTCGTTCTTTTTTCTATTAAGTCTAAAGTTTTAATTGTAAGTTTACTCTTTTGTTTAGGTTGTTTTTTGATACACTTTGTACTTTTAAGAATTCCTGTGGTGATAGCACTGTATTGGGTTTCAGCATCTGTTCCTTCTAATTGTAACGTACTGAAATGGTTTGAAAGTTCTAAGTTAAATTGTTCTGAGTTAGTTACTAGAATGTCTTTTGAATGGTTAATTAAACGTTTTTTGAATGTTTTGGCCCGATGGATTTTAAAATTAAATTTCAATTTAGCTCGTAATGGCCTATGGTCCGAACTGAATTTAATCTGATTTATGACACTGACATCCTTAATTAAATGTTTGTCTGCTGAAAGAATGTAGTCAATTTCATTGCGTGTGTATCCGTCGGGTGACGCCCAAGTCCAACGTCTTTGGGATTGTTTATAAAAGAAACTGTTGGCGATATGGAGGTTTTGTCCAAAGCAGAATTGCAGAAGGCGAGTTCCACGTTCATTACGGTCTTCAAGACCATATTTTCCGATGATCGTGTCAATGTCACGTTCTTCTCTGCAACCTACTTTTGCATTAAAGTCGCCAATAATGATATTGAATGTGCCTCTGTTTTCGTCACACGCTTTATTTAGGTGGTCGTAAAATTCTTCTACGTCCTCGTTTGAGTATGCAGATGTTGGGGCATATACTTGTATTAGCGTAAGCGTCTTGTTGGGAGTAAGGCTGAATTTGAGAACCGCGATACGTTCAGAATATCCTCTAAATTCTATGATGTTATTTTTCCATTTTTTAGCCACTAGAAACCCAACACCGTGCTGTCCACTATTTTGTCCGAAATAAAATAGAATAGCATCGACCCTTTCCTCTGTATATTCACCTTCACGTCTAACCTCAGCGAGTCCTACAATATCCCACTTAATATCCTTTATTGCATTTTCCATTTCGAGAATACGTTCGTCTTTTAATAGTGTTCGGACGTTGTAGGTTAGTATATTTAGCATGTCGGAGTCCTTTATAACATTAGCTATGGTCGTTTTAGAAGATATCGCCGCCCGGGGATTCTTAGCACCCCTGATGCCGGCCACTCGGGGCCGTGACGTTGTCGTGTCTGTCATCTTTGGGGGGGTTTGGACCGTAATCTGCCACGCTGGTCCGATTGCGTGTTGGCAGATGTAAAGTAAAATGATATAAATACGTAATATACATGTATATAGTACTTAAATAGTATATAGTATGGTACATAAACATACATAAATATAATATTGGAGGAAACGATGTGTAACGCCAGAAGGATCACAGATGCGTTCCCTCCTTTGGGCACCCGGGAACCTCACTCACTCGACGAAACATAATGCAAGCACTGTTTCACGCTGGTATTCTGTGAGGCTGTGGTCTTGCACCGAATGAGCCTGCCCATACATGCCGAAGCTTGGCTCTACCACTATTTGCCGCCAAAACCACAAGGAACTTTCAGTAAAGCGTCTACCACTACTGAATCGACTGACATGACTCATTGACTGTACTGACTATTTATTTGGATTTTGACTAGACTTAAGACTTGACGATATATGAATACAGTGTTGAAAATTGAAACGAAAGTTCTATTTCCCGCCTTTTTTACTTGACACTGGCAAATGGTTTTAAGATAAGCCGACGCCATAAATTAAAAAAAAAAAAGTAAATCTCAGCATGTGTATTGGTTTTTTTTTTCTGTTTGTGTATTACTCCCATGTTTATGACTCCCTAACCTCAAACTAACACATTTTTAATATTTCAGAGACATACTTAAACGAGAAACAATCAAACTTCATTTAAATAAATTAAAAAAAAACCGCGTTTGTTAATTCGTAGATACACTTGACGCTGACAGAATCCGCCAAAAATGGCGGTCGTACGCCAAAATTAAAAGAAGAAGAAGGTATAATCAAATTTGGAAATTGAAAATAAGATATATCGATAAATAATGCGAATGATGTTCTGAAAATGAGTCAAGGAACCTGTTTGTTGTGTTTTTCTGTTGCAAGAGTATTGGATATTAAATATTATACTCACATGCAAAATGTGTACCAAGAATTATCAGACAACGAGGTTAGTTTCATTATCTAGCATTAGGCTTAATACTTTTTATCTATGATCTAGAATAATCGAGCAATCTTATATCTGCTCCATGTCTAAAATCTAGATAAATATCATGTACCTACTTCATCGAATCCTGATTCCGTAAATCGAGCACATATTTATGTCATAAATTGAAAGTAAAATATACGTGTACGTGTGGACTGAGGGACCTAAATTTCCGATAATCAGTATAGCGAATTTTCGTAGAAGTCTAAAAAATAGAAGTAGTAGAACTACAGCCCTCAGAGTGTGGTCCCTCAGTTCACACACCTCTATTGTCCAGATCTCTAAAAGTACCTATGTGAAAAATTATGGTTTTTTCACTACAGAATTTTAGTAGAGCTTTTGTAAAAGTTTTTCAAATGTATTACACAAAAATGACATACTTATTAATTTCGCGTTATATTACTGACTTTTTAATTATTTTTCTAAGTAGAATTTTTGTTCAAAATTTGTAGACGAAATTTCAGAAAAATCTATTGGCGCATTTTGAAGATATCAACCATTATGTTGGGTCCCTCAGGTGATAATGTTAACTTTTTGATTTTGTGAAAATACAGAGTAGCGTTACCACACAAGAAGCAAAATGAGGACCGTAGCTAATATATTATTGTGTATGTTATACCTTATTAAATTAACATTTTGCTCGTGGTTTCACAGCTTTTCACTATTTTACGGGTTCATAGTACTACAAGCAACCCTTATACTAATTATTAAATTTTGTGGTTTCGCTGTTACCATTCTTGCTGACTCCTTATATGTAATTATGTATATAAATAGATGAAATTTGATATTTATAATTACTATTTACGAATTTGTTACGAGAACGGGGCCTCTGATTTAGTACACTATACAACAGTACTATGTCCCTGTCCTCCTTGTACCCAAAAGTAACCAAAATTTGTACCACCTCCGTGCTTATGTAAACATTGATAATATAATATGCATTTTGCGATTTATGTTATCTGTTTTTCTCTATTGATTTATTTAATTTAAGCCCAACCAGCTTTTTCCAATAAAAATAACAAGGTGATTTGTGAAGCGACTAGCCGCACGGTTAAAATCAACCCATGTAAATCCTCTTTAACTTATGACATAATCATCATCTACAAAATACGTTATCAAAAAGCAGACCCTATGGAGCTTACGTAATACTTGAACGGTCCCATATGTATTTACTGAAAAGTTATTAATTTGAAATTACAAAAAAGTGATTTATTAATTAGAACAAAGGTTTTATTTTGTATTAAAGGTACCTACTGTGGAGAAAACCCCAAAGGGCAATATTAAGATAGCTTTTAATAAAGTGTAACTGGTATCCTTTGGTCATTCAGTCAATCTCTCAATGGTTGAATCAATTATAAATTAACTATTTAATTTACAAAATTGTTTTAATTAAGACCGGGACACCCAATCCACCAAAGTCGTCTTCTAAATAATATAATAATATCTATGGACGCTTTCACACCATGTCAGTCTCCCGTGGTAAGTTCTCAAAGAACTTGTGTTACGGGTACCAGACAACGGAAATATATTTAATACTTTTATACTAATGTATATATAAGATTATTATATACAACACATCCATCCTTTTTTTAGTAACTCGACTTCATGTAAAGAATATTAATAATTATTATTAATATAAATGTGTGTAATTCGTAATTAGTAATATAATAAATATTTATAATTAAAAATATCATAAATATTAGATGCAGTTCTAATATTATATTATAATCTTTTGTGCTGTTCTTAATTTGCTTGTTGTGTGGAAGCGCTACTCTTCATATTTTCATTGTATCAAAAAATTAACAACATCTCAGCTAGGAAGCAAGAAATTAAACGTTTTATGTGTTAATCCAAGAGAAAAAAACCTCTACAAAAATTTAAGTCAGTACAGTAGACTTTCTGATATTTTTCTCGTTTAATAGATAATTGAGTTTTTCTTATACACCAGTGTGTGAACTGAGGGATCCAACATAATAGTTGATATCTTCAAAATGCGCCGATAGTTTTTCTGAAATATTGTCTACAAATTCTACAAATTTTGTACAAAAATTCTATGAAGAAAAATAATTAAAAAGTCAGTAATATAACGCAAAATAAATATGTCACTTTTGTGTGAACTGAGGGACCACACTTCGGTGGTTATAGATTTTTTAATTCTGAAGCTACGAATTTGATAAATTTGTAAAAACTTTTACAAAAGTTCTACTAAAATTCTGTAGTGAAAAAACCATAATTTTCCACATACTCTTCGAGGTCTGGAAAATAGCGGTGTGTGAACTGAAGGGCCACACTCTGAGGGCTTGTAGTTCTTAAAATATCTTTTTACAAATTCCCAGAATTGTTCTAAAAATTTTTTTAGACTTCTACAAAAAATTGCTATACATACTTATTTTGGGGAAATTTAGGTAGGTCCCTCAGGCCACACGTACACAAATATTCATAATTTTAATCATAAACAATCATTTAAACTACCTATTAATAGCTAAATTACGAGCATTTGCAGGCTCTACATATTTTTATTTACTTTTAACAGATACAAGCTGACTCACACCCACTGTGCTACATTTGCTATGCAAAGCTTCATCAGTGTGAACAGCTGTTGACACAAATACGTAAAAATATCAGTGCCAGTCAGGTAACAATTAATTTTTGTAGTAATACTTACTAAACCTAATACATAATATGCTTAAAACTAATTACATAATCTTAATGCAATAAGATAAATAATGCAATTAATGCTGTTAGACCACTAGGGCATAGAAAACATGCCATATTTTAAGAATCTTTTCTTTTTTTTTATTCCAGTTCCACTTGAAAACCGGATACCCTGGTTTTTCGGGTATTTCAGTTCATTTGTGAATTTAGAATTTTGTAACTAGCTTATAATTAAACAATAGGGTCAAAATAAAATAGGAAATTTTTATGCACAGATATCTTCCTTGCAATGGGCCATAAAATAGTCAGTGTCATTTTCTTATTCAAATTCAAGATATTGAGCGCAAATATGAAACAAAAATATATTCCTATAGATGTATTTTATTAAAAAAAGGTAGATATGGATGAGCGCGCAAAAAGTGAAGACTCAAAATTGCCCTAATGCTACGGCCAGACTTGCACGCGAAGATTCGTGCTCGCGTTGTCGCGATAAAATTTCGTGTTCGATCCATGACGAAGTGCTTGGCTACACTTCACTATGTCGCGATAATCTAGAACGTCGCGATAATTCATTTCGCGGGAACATCAACATTGAAGAGGCAGTTGCGCTGTATGATGTATCACATGGCGGCTAATAATTATTTACTGCATCTTTATTACTTAAACAAAAATAAAAAGGTCAGAAAGAGGAATAAAAGGCGATGGTGGATGAATAGATCAGAAGATCAGAATATCACTTAGAAGAAAGTCCTGGGTACACTTGAATCATTTTAAGTAAGTAAGAAAAAATTGTCGAAAACTGCCTTCCGTTACAAAAATCAATATTGTCCAAAATTTAAGAAACAATTTAGCAAGTGTCATACCATTTTGGAATCCTTATTAACTGCGCCAACTTATAAAATTACCTGCCAAACAAGCGTAGTACATTTTTTTCCAGTACAGTCGGTTAAAGTCGAGCAAACTATTAAATTCGAATCATTGTTTTGGGCAAAAAGCCTCATTTCCTTTCAAGTCCGAGTCGTTTGATTTAAATCTTAGGCACCAGTTTACTAAAGCATTATTCAGGATTACATACAAAAAAAGTAGCAATTTGTAGTGCCGGGAACTAAAAAACCACCACAAGATGTCGATTTTTTTTTAAAGCTTTGTATTTTTTGAGACACATTACTTGGATTTTTTTTTTAATTTTTCTGATAACTATTGTAACTTGGCCTATCACGGGTCAGCGCGCGAAGTGTAGCCAACCGCACGAACTTTGTCGTGACAAAACCCTTTGATGTGCGGCAATTTACCGCCAGTGGCGCGAAGGGCATTCGTATTCGCGAAGATGATTCGCCCCAGCATAAGTCAGGTAATTTGTGGTTAGTATGCTACAAGTAGAACAAACTACGCGTCCCATGCTTATGGGACGTCCCATGGTTTTTATAGCTTATAGTAAGCTATAAAACCCATGAAAAAAAGTAAATAAAAGTCAAGGAATTATTTTCTTAAAAATATATTTTTTTAACATATTATAATTGCAAGAAACTTCTTGACAGTATAAGACGTAAGAAAAAAAGAAAGTAATGTCAATATATACTTTTTGTGAATCTAGGATGCATGCATTTCTGCCATTGAGTAATAGTACAGAAGCGAATGTTACAGACCATTCACTTATTTTATTTTATATCTAGCTTTAAATACATTTTGATAAGATTGACGATAAGAATTTAATTATTTCATTCAATCAATTAAATGAATATAAAGTTCTTAAAATTGTTAAACTACACAAAAGTGAGTTGTGGGATGTTAAATAACTTAGAACAAACCTTACAACTTATTACAAAAATTCAAGTATAGTAAACTTTCTGATATTTCTCTAGTTTAATAGTTAGTTAATAGAGTTTTTCTTATACACTAGTGTGTGAACTGAGGGACCCAACTTAATGGTTGATATCTTTAAATTGCAGCGTTAGATTTTTCTGAAATTCCGTCTACAAGTTTTTAACAAAAATTCTACATAGAAAAATAATTCAAATAGTACCTAATATATCGCGAAATGAATATGTCACTTTTGTGTGAACTGAGGTACCACACTTCGGTGGTTGCAGATTTTTTATCTCTGATGTTTTGTAGTATATAAATTTGTAAAAACTTTTAGAAACGTTATACTAAAAAAAAAAAAAACCATAATTTTACACACATAAACACATACTTTTCGAGATCTGGCAAAATAGCGGCGTGTGAACTGAGGTGCCACACTTTGAGTGCTGTACTTAGTTCTTAAACAATCTTCTACTTGTACTAAAATTTGCTATACTTATTTTGGGGAAATTCAGGTAGGACCCTCAGTCCACACGTACATCCTACTGCCACTGCAACAAACCGACAGTTTCGTCGTTGGGGCACTCTAGACCGACGATGAGAGTTTCAGAAATATCTTTCTGGTGATGATCCAATAAAAAACAGGAAAGTCTAGTCTCCCTAGCCCAGAATAAAAAGCAGAGACAATTAAGGTTACAGCACGTAAAATACGCTAACCATAGATGAAATAAGAGCGAATACACAAGCACGAATCTCATCAAATACTAAGTAACATGAACTTCTACACAAACCTAATAATTGTTTTGTTGTAATGCAAAGTATCATAATAAAGTTATGTAATAATTTCAGCCTGAAGTTAGACCATTGGTACAACTGTGTATGTTTAACACTGATGATTGGTCGCTGCCAAACAATTATGTGGAGAATGAATTCCAACTAAATATTAAGGAAGAATGTAAGTTATTGTCAGAAAACAACAAGATTTTAGTATAGAAATATTTAATAAAAACACAGAAAAGAACATGAAACTGAACATTTTGTTATTTTTATGGTTCCGTAGTTTACGACTCGGAACCCTTCTGGTTCCGTCATGTCCGTCCGTCCGTCTTCGGCTTACCGGCCAAACGGTTAGTGCTAGAAAGATAAAACTTTGCATGGATATGTGTATTTACCGCGTCAAAAAATTGCTAAAATAAAATCACACACAATTGTTTTCGGGTTTTGATTTTTTTCATTAAATCATTAGTTAGGTCTTTTAAAAATATCGAGATGTTACTAAGATGATTTTCTGATTTAGGTATCTAGGTAGGTAGGTAGGTAATTTAGGTAGTTTACGAGATAATCAACTTTAAAGTACATTTTTGTTAAAATAGGCACCTCCCCTCTAAAAGATAAACCGCGGGCTCAAAAAATCTGAAATAATGGATAATGGTAGTCCGTGTAATGAAGTTTGAAGGAAAATTATAACGGCTCATGTAAATTTATTTGTTCGACAGTTTTAGAGACTTATCTTGTGAAATGCGCTTACTTGGAAAACTTCCTATAAAAAAACGAAATAATAAAATAAATATTATGTAAATAAATGGCTCTAAGTTATTTTTTTATTTCGAAGTATCCTTTTTTAGTACAATAATGTACGGAAGGTGTTTTGTCCTGTTGTAAAATTGTTTATCATCATTTTAATATACACCATGTATATTTTAGCAAGCGCTTAAAAACAAATATTTTTGTCACAGACATCAATGAGGAAGATGTGAAAAGTAACCCAGATCATTGTGCAGATAAAACAGAAATTAAGACACAATGTAAGGGGATGATTTTTATCTAGAAACTAGACAGGAATCGAGTCCCTTGAGTTTCTTGAAAATGCATAATGTTTCAAATGCTTAACAAATATTTTCCGCGCAGATATAAAAGAAGAATTAGTGGAGAACAGCCCAGGTCATTGTGAAGATGAGACTGCCGTAGAACCAGTTGAGGACAAGCACACTTCCACAGAGCCGCGAACAATACAAGATGATAAAAAACGTTACACTTATGATGTTTGTAACAAGAAGTTCTCTTGTCCAAGTCACCTTAAAACGCACAAACTTATACACAGTGCTGACAAACCTTACAGTTGTAATGTTTGTAGTAAGACATTTGTTCAGATTAGTCGTCTAAAAACGCACACATTATTACACAATGTTAAAAATCCTTACAGTTGTGATGTTTGTAGCAAGACATTTACCCGAACTGGTAGCTTAAAAACGCACAAAATAATACACAATGTTAAAAAACCTTACAGTTGTGACGTTTGTAGTAAGACATTTAGTCAGTCTAGTAGCTTAAAAAGGCACAAACTGATACATAGTGGTGAAAAACCTTACAGTTGTGATGTGTGTAACAAGACATATGCTCAAATTGGTTCCTTAAAAAAACACAAACTATTACATTCTGAAGTAAAACCTTACAGTTGTGATGTTTGTAGCAAGACATTTATTCAGACTAGTAGCTTAATAACGCACAAACTATTACACAGCGATAAAAAACCTTACAGTTGTGATGTATGTAGTAAAACATTCACTCATAAAAGTGCCTTGAAAACTCACAAACTAATACACAAAGGTGAAAAACCCCACAGTTGTGATGTTTGTGGTTGGACATTTATCCGAGCTGGTGACTTAAAAATACATAAAATTATTCATACTGGCGAAAAACCTTACAGTTGTGATATTTGTAGTAAGACATTTACTCAGTCTAGTAGCTTAAAAACGCACAAACTCAGACACAGTGGTGTCAAACCTCACAATTGTGATGTTTGTGGTAAGACATTTACCCGAAATAGTGACTTAAAAAAGCACAAAATGATTCATACTCGTGAAAAACTCTACAGTTGTGATGTTTGTAGTAAGACATTCACCCAGACTGGTAGCTTAAAAAAGCACCAACAAATACACAATGTTAAAAAACCTTAGTTGTGATGTTTGTGGTTAAGAACTTCACTCAGAATTGTTGATACACTTGTTACATATATCAACAGTAAGATGTAACTGTCAATGTCATTATTGACATTGACAGATGTCATGAAGTAAAGCCTATCGAGTTTATTTCAGTTGGCTAAAAGGCTATACATAGTGTAGACGTATATATTGTGTTAAGCATATCTCATTACATATTGTAATACGTATCTGTGGTAAGCACCAATAAAGGAGAGTATAAGAATTGCTGCTGTATTATTATTATCATCACCACTCAAGCGTGAGAAGGACTTGCATATCAAGAGGTCGCAGTCCGATACAACACTCTTGCCTGTATCTCACCTCATCGTCACAAGTCACACTTATGGTGTTTGTTGTAAAGAATTTCTCACATTGGTAACTAGAATGGGCTTAAATTGATACACAGTCCTGTCTATTGTCTATCTTTAAAAGTATACAGAGTGTACGTACACATTACATATTTACGTAGCAAGTATTTAGTAGTAGGTATTCTGTGCCAATGATGGAGCTAGAACAAAGAGGATCAGCGACTGTGCACTGTGATTTTTAGTCGGCCCCAACGTCATCACAATGGGATTGGCCTAAATCAGTGTACTGTCTGTGTTCGTACTGTGTACAACTCTGTGATAACGATAATTTTTTGTACTTTTCGAGTTCCTAAGAAGAAAAGGATGAAGTGTTGTATCTTATCTTGTAAAAATTACTCAAATAGGCGTTCTCGTGCTATTGAGGACATTACATTTCATATGTAACTAATTAAAAACTAAATTTACTATAATTGTTCTAGAAAAGTCTCTTAGCGTCGGTTATATTAGAAATTATTCTACTTGCCAGTAGATGGCGTTTTTAACCTTTGAACACGGGATTACAACTATATTCTAGACTGGCTTTTACCCGCAGCTTCGCCCGCGTAGGAGAGTGTTCGTGGCAAAAAACTTCTTTAGCAAATATTGCAATATAGTAGAAGCACAGAGTCAAAATATATACTTATAATATATTTTCACACGTACTTTTTGATTTTAATATATCTCCTGGATAAGGATTAGGTAATATTGTATCCGTCTAAATAGCTTCTGAAAATACCACATTATTTGTGATCGTAATTTTAAACTTACAATGGGTATAATAACCCATCCATAAAAGATAGAAAGACATGTATGTCATGGCGAACTTTTTAATAATAGTAGTAATTAGAAATAGTTAAAATTTTAGCCTAATATAAAAGGGGAATTATATAATACAAACATACACACATACAACATATAAACAACTTAATTGTAATATGGAATAATAATAACTTATACCTAGATGAAACCTAATCGTAGTGCGTCGCCTACAATTATGTCGCCTTAGTGCTGACTAGTCATCCTGTGGCGCCAGTAGGGCGACGCGCGTCACAGGTGCACACAGCACACCGGTGCGTGTGCGCACGTCAACTATGCGGACTCGCCCGTCGCCGCCCGCGTGGGTCGCGCTCACAACCCCATGCCGCCAGCAGTTCCGTTCTATGTTGGGTTCGATTATGATGACGTAATCGTTAACCTGTAACTACCTAGACTCAGTAGTCCACTTCTAGCGCGGAAATAAGGTTGGCAAACATTCTTTAAATCAAGTTTTTGAACTGTTGTATCGACAAGCGATGTAAAAAGTCAACCTGTAGAAAATAAACTTTTGGAAATTTTTTACTACATAGTAGGTATAAAACAAAGTCGCTTTTTGTCTGTCCCTATGTATGCTTAGATCTTTAAAACTACGCAATGGATTTTGATGCGGGTTTTTTAAATAGATATAGTAATTCAAGAGGAAGGTTCATACAGGGTGTCCCGTAAATCGACGTCAAGCCGTAAACCCGTGATAGGCCAAGTTACAATAGTTATCAGAAAAATTAAAAAAAATCCAAGTAATGTGTCTCAAAAAATACAAAGCTTTTAAAAAAAATCGAAAAATCGACATCTTGTGGTGGTTTTTTAGTTCCCGGCACTACAAATTTCTACTTTTTTTGTATTTTTTTTTTGTATGTAATCCTGAATAATGCTTTAGTAAACTGGTGACTAAAATTTAAATCAAACGACTCCGACTTGAAAGGAAATGAGGCTTTTTTCCCAAAACAATGATTCGAATTTAATAGTTTGCTCAACTTTAACTGACTGTACTGTAAAAAAATGTACTACGCTTGTTTGGCAGGTAATTTTAAAAGTTAGCGCAGCCAATAAGGATTCCAAAATGGTATGACACTTGCTAGATTTTTTCCTTAATTTTGGACAATATTGATTTTTGTAAAGGAAGTCAGTTTTCGACAATTTTTTCTTACTTACTTAAAAGGATTCAAGTGTACCCAGGACTTTCTTCTAAGTGATATTCTGACTTGGATGAGACGTGGCCTATCACGGGTTTACGGCTTGACGTCGATTTACGGGACACCTGTATGTATATAACATGCATAATATAGTAGAAAAGCACTGATAATTTTAGACGGTTCTTATGTCGTAAATAAAAACATTTTTTTGTGCTCACATTTCAAACGTTGGCACAGTATTGTACACCTTAAAAAGGTCTACATAAAAGTCCGCGATGGAATATGCCTATCTCTTAGGGATAACCCACAATAACCATTTTTTTATCCTTTATTTTTTACGAGAAATAATAGCTTATTTACGAAGCCATTTTAAGCAATACAGCCTTAAATACATTGTGCATTTAGTATAACCAATATGGTCCTTTACAGCATGTAATTTAAATTAATATTTTCGAAGATATTACAGATCTAAAATGCAGGTACATAGCGGTTGCGGCGTGTCGGTACCAGCCGGTAGAAAACCCTTTTTAATATTGTATTCAGAAGTATAGTAGAGTAATATGCCGAAGAAGTTTTTTCTCCAAGAACACATTCCACGCGGGGGAAGCTAGTTAATGTATAAAGAACAGAATAATATTACAGAACATTAATATTTTATTATTTGTTTATTTCATTTGCGGCGAAATATTTTTGAGATTTGGCAACAGTAAACGAAAAACGAAATTGGGAAAACAGCGGTGTAAATAGAACTCTGCGCCAATAGAATAGAGCTGAAAATCAAACATACGCGTGTCGACTCAATTGTCTATGTCATATAATATGACAGCTCGATACTCGACACTTCGATTTTCAACTCTATTCTATTAGCATATAGTTCTATTTTCAATGCTCTGAATTTTCCCCCTCTTTCCGGATCATAAAGTCCCAGCCTAAAAAGTAACACAAAAGTAACATATTGAGTCGTGTGACATGGAGGTAACATGAGAGGGTCAAAAGTAACATAAAATGTTACTCTTGTAACATTCTGGCAACGTCGCTGCCCCCCCCGCCCCTCCCTGCACCGGTAGGAAACAAAACCTACCGGTACAACCATTCAAATCACACCCGGGGCCTGTCGGAGTGGCAGCCCTCTTGCCACCCCGTCGCCCCCCTGGTGCACCTTCCCCCCCGACATACAAAGTCGGGGCTCGGAAGTTTTTCCCTTTTACCTCTCCCCCTTTCCCCAGGTCGCTTGCGTCCACGGTCCGGCAAAGCGCGGCGTGTGAGGGAGTGGTCCCATACACGTTTTCTCGGCCCCCGGGTCGGGACCCCCACGCGCCGCTTGGAGCCGACCGCCGGTCTTGGTCGGGCCTGGATTGGTCGATCGACATTCTCTCGCATTGTTGGTTGCCCCACGGGCTTACCCCGCGTTCTGCCGCGGGGTGTCTTCCCCTAAGACTCATAGACTCATGCGCCCAGTACTCGTACTGGGCGCGTCTTCCCCACCCCAATTAGAGGGGCTTAACCCCTGACATTGGTTAGTCCGCCGTAAGGCCCTTTTCAGGGGCCCGGCGTCGAGCAGAGGAGAGTCTCCTTCTCTAACAATTTTCTGGCAACGCTAGTTAGTTGCCAGTGTCAGTGTTTTTAAGTTGACTTTGCTCTTAAAATTGTAATTTGTAGATCTGGCATGTTTTACTTTTTAAACCAAACTCTTAAAAAAATGTTGTAATAAGAGGCATGTTATCTAAAATTTTTTTTTCGTCTTTTCGATGATGACAACATGTTAATAAACAATCTAGAACCCATTTTCGTATATCTTAATAAATAACGAAGATACAAAGAATTTAAATTTACAATATGAACGAGAGCGCTATATTGGCCTGTAACATCACGAGTTGCACGCGCCATACTTTTGTGATTACAAAATGTATGGCGGTAGCAACGTGTGACGTGACAAATAGTTTTGCGAGAAAGAGATGGGCAATATTTTTAATATCAGTAATCTAAATACCTATTTCTTTTAGATTTATGTATCTTTATTCAACAATTTTAAAATGTAATTTATAAAAATGTGATATTCCACACTAGGCAATACCCATACGCCATACTTTTGTGATTACAAAATGTATGGCGGTAGCAACGTGTGACGTAACAAATAGTTTTGCGAGAAAGAGATGGGCACTATTTTTAATATCAGTAATCTAAATACCTATTTCTTTTAGATTTATGTATCTTTATTCAACAATTTTAAAATGTAATTTATAAAAATGTGATATTCCACACTAGGCAACATCCCTATTTATCATAAAGACAAATTCCGTGATAACTTTATCAATTCTATTACAAATTGTACCAAGATATTATAGCATTAATTTTTTTTACTTTATTAATAATTGTGCGTTAGTAAAATTTACACTCTATGTATACATTTGGTATACATATTAAAAATTGTGTGCATTTTTATTCTTTAACATATTAAACTGAGTTACTTTATCAAAAGGGAAATAATTATTTTGATTTATGTGTAATATGTAATATATACGTTAGAATGTACAATTTCTAGTTGACGAATATTATTGATGCTATATAACTCCGCCGGCTGTTGCCAGCCGAACGTATAACCGCCTCCTTTTTTTGAAAGTCGGTTAAAGTGAAACAAGGAGTTTTTCCGGAGAGTTCAATGGGTGAAGTTGTGGAATTTGTAATATTTCATAAATTTGTGTTATCTCGGTTCTTAATGTGTAATATTGGTAGAATATTAACCATTAAATATTCGTTAACGTGCACAAGTGTGGGCAAGTGGTACAACTTCTAAAAACGTGCTATTTTGTGTTTCCCGCCGAAACTCCCTAAACTTTCAGTAAAGCTTCAACCACTTCACTGAATCGACTGACATGACTCATGGACTGTACTGACTATATATTTGGACTTTGACTAGACTTTAGACTTGACGATATAGGAATACAGTGTTGAAAAATTGAAACGAAAGTTCTATTTCCCGCCTTTTTTACTTGGCACTGGTGGTTTTAAGATAAGCCGTCGCCTATATATATATATATATATATATATATATATTTGTGTATTTGACAGGAGGTCGTTAAGTCGTCGGAGGTAGGTTAACACCTAATATTTCAACGATATAAAAAAGTAATGGCTTTTCAATTACATACCTATGTACATAATGCTAATTCCTTAAATGTTTAGGCGATTTACGGATGCGTGCTACTATGTGCTATTATGATAAGGTGATAGTAGGTGTTAGCGCGAGACGCTAGGCGGACAGCCCGCGCTCCGTTTCGCGCCACCACCATTGCGCCGTCCGCTCTGCTCCGGCGTTCAACTCGTCAACGCAGGCCCCCTGGCGCCCGCGCACCGTGCAGCGTTGCCAACTTAGGGGTTTTCCCACCAAATTTAGGGGGAAAAAAGTGGGATGTGATTTTTTTAGGGGTGTTATGTTTTTAGGGGTATTTTTATAACTTTAAATATTTATTTTTACATACATTTCAACTGTCCGCAAAAATGTTAAAATTATTCAATGTGAATATGTATGACTTTAAAAAGTCAGAATCCGAAGAAAATTATTTATTACTCGAAGCTTTTGATAATTTATTAATAAAAAATATAAAAAAATGTTGCTGAATCAAATTATTTATTGATTGTTTTGAATTTATTATTTGTTTAATGATATTTTAATCTTTATTAATTATTTTTAATATATTATTTAAGTAAAAATATTTAATTATTTATTTTATAAATAATAACATTTTTTGGTGGGAATTCCCTAGTAATTGTGGGGATTTTAGGGGTTTTTGATTGAGGCTTTAGGGAGATACATTTTTGAGAGTTGGGAACACTGGCACCGTGCGATTAGTAGTACGTAATCTGCCGAACGGAGAGGCCGCGTTCGCACGTTGAACACCGACGCGGTACTGTAACTATTGTGTGTTAACTGTGATGTGTGTAAATATATATATATATACTATATTACACGTTATTTACACTATTTTCGTTCGTTTGTAATTCAAAACCCGAGCCCCACCACAGTGTCATAATAGCACATAGAAGCAAGCCACTTTGCATATTATGATTACTGTCTAGCTATTTTCTACAAAACCACTACTAACAACTAAATTCCTACCAAGGAGGTAATAAAATACTAAATTTAGTACATAGTAAAACTTTGTAAAACAACTAAGTTGGCAACATTAATTCTGACCTGTACGGATGGACTGAACGGCAATAAAATTAGACTGAACGGTAATAAAATTAGAGTGTAAAATAAAACCGGTCAAGTGCGAGTTGGCGAGAGGGGTTCCGTACAAAACGGAAAAAATCACGTTTGTTGTATGTGAGCCTCTAATTTTTATTTTATTCTTATAATTTGTTGTTATAACGGCAATAGAAATACCTACACCATACATGTGTGAAAATTTTAACTGTCGAGCTATCACGGTATAAGAAGGTTAATATACAGCCTGGCGACAGACGGACGAACAGCAAAGTCTCAGTAATAGGGTCCCGTTTTTACCCTTTGGGTACGGAACCCTAAAAATGGCACGTGGTCTAAAGAAAGGAGATCGACCGATTTGGGCTAAGTGCTGCCCAGGCATGTGAATACCTGTATTGTATTCCTTATATTCAAGGACGAAAATAAAAGAAAGAAATAAAAAAAATCATCCATGGGTTTTTTTGCAACACACATGCGCCTACAAAACTATTTAATTTTATTTTAGGCGCATTAAGCATTGGAATAACACATTTTTGTATCATTTACGTGACAACCTTACTTATTGTACCGCCCGAGCCCGGTAAATCCGCGACCGCGCGCGTGCGGTCCTCGCTAGGTAAGATTTTTTTTGTAATAGCGCACCAAGTAATCTTGGTTGCGATGCTATATAAAAACAGATTATTCTGTTCACCAAAAGTCACAGCGTGAGTTATAAAATAAGTCCCGTCTCTCGCGTACGCTGGGCTAGGCAGCGCAGCGTGCGCGAGCGTCTCTTTATTTTTTTCACAGTCTAAACATCGCCCTTGACGTGAACGTTTGTGTACTGTGCGCTTTTCTGTTTCCTTACTTTTTTACAAACCGGTATTACTATTGGATTATCGTTTCTGCATCACCTGTTGACCCTGGCTAGTTATTTGTATTTTGGACTGCCTACACCATGTATCAACCACATCACAGAGTGTGTTTGATTTGTCATCGTTCTGTTGAACGATGACACGAACCAGAAGACATACTTTGACTCAAGATCATTAGAGCTGTAACACGTGAGGTAAGTACTTACACATTTCATTTAACTATTTTATTAGCTATTTTAAGGTATATTGTGACACAAAATAAACATAGGGCTCGGAATATTAATAGATGTGCGATGACTCATGCTCGTGCCCCGCTCGGCTCTAGCCCATGTAGTAAAAACGTACGAGAGGGATAGCGATATCCTTATCTTTCTGTTGCACTCGTGCGCAGGATAGGAAGCCCATTATTCGTGCGTTAGGCTCACAGCCTCACTAGGCTCGCTACCTGGAGGCCGACTACGAAACCGGTTTGAGACTCAAACAATCGAACGAGAATGCCGCGTCCTGCTCTAACAACGTCATTTCACGTTTGTTATAGTAGGACGTGGCATTCTAGTTCGATTGTCTGAGTCTCAAAACGGTAGCGTGGTACGGGCCCTATTCCGGGGTTTTCCGATGGCTCTTGCAGTTGGTACACCCGGATAGTATAACTACCTGAATGCTTTCTGTTATAAGTTATTGGATAGATGATAGTTCGAGTACAGATAATAATTAATTATTTACACTTTTTATTGGTTTCAGATAACATTTAATAATGAGGAACATCTCTGCCATACATGTTGGACGAGAGCATGGCGTGGGACGCTGCCTGCAGTGCCTGCTGCAGAAGATGCTCCTGCTGAAAATCCACCTGCTGCAGGAAATCCGCCTGACGTGGAAAATCAACCAGCCATGGAAGATCAGCCCGTGGGTGACAATATTCCAGGTGAAAATGTAACATTTCGCCTTCCCGGAAATTGCCGAGCCCCGAATACGTCAATACGTTGATTGGTGTATAATTGCACAAACAACACTCGTCGGCGAGTACCAAAAAGTTTAAAAGTGCAATTGCTAATTAACAATAATTATTATGTTCCACCACACGCACGTGTGTGTCAGGAGCATTTAGAAAACAATACCTGGGATGATCTTTTTACGGCACCAAATCGTTGTTTCGATTTTAAGCCCGAACAAGTTTTAGACATGTTGGAATTATTAAGACAACCCAGAAGTTGTATTATCGATTTTGATAACCTTACTGCACAGCATGATGAAGAACTTCATTATTGGACTGGTCGATCTCGAGACGAATTCGAGAGTTTATTTATCCAAACTCCAACTTTAGCACAGAGGTGTCTGAATAATCCACGAACTGCATTAGGAATATTACTCTCCAAACTGAGAACTGGAGAATCGAATGAACGACTCGCCACGTTTTTTAACATTTCTCGTACTGGTTTAGAAAGAAAGATGAAAATAGCAAGAGAGTGTCTGGACAGGGATTTTATACCACGCCATTTGGGGTTTGATCATATCACTAGAGAACAGATAGTAGAAAGGAATCTCGCCGTTCCCAATGCATTATTTGCAAACAATCACGAAGCTGTAATTATCTGTGATGGTACTTACATTTACGTTCAAAAGAGTGCCAATTTCGGATTTCAAAAAGACATCTATAGTATACATAAATACAGGAACTTACTTAAACCATTTTTGTTGGTCACATGCGATGGACACATAATTGAAGTTTTAGGGCCCTATGCTGCGACTACAAATGACGCAACCATTTTAAATACCCTTCTTAACGGGCCAGATAGTGCTATTCATTGGATATTACAGCCAAATGATGTCTTCATCTTGGACAGGGGTTTTCGCGATAGTATTGCGTCGATTGAAACCCACGGCTATGTCGGCGTCATGACAAAATCAGGGGCCAGAAGAGGCTCCCAACTTAGTACACTCGACGCTAATAAATCTCGGTTGTGTACCATTTGCCGGTGGCCTGTTGAAGTGGTAAACGGGCGCCTAAAAAGAGATTTCAAGATTTTCCGTCATGAATTCTGTAATGTGGCTATGAGTCACTTTTTACAGATTTTAGGATCGCAGCAGCTTTAACTAATGCGTTTCACGTCGACATTATTGACAGTGACATTAGTGACAGACAGATAGCCAGAGACCGGCTGAATGTTGCCAATCACTTAGCTGATTATGTTGACGAGAGAAGGTTAAACCGGAATAGAGCCAACTTCAAAAATATTACGGCGGATGCAGAGAACCTTGCTGCATTTCCCACCATAACCCCGGAAGAGTTGACTCTCTTTGCTGTAGGGACTTATCAAATTAAACTCGCTCCGAGTTATTACAGCGAGCACCAGAAACATTTATTGTCCAGATATATACTGACCTATCAAACTTTTCTATGCCCACAGACAATGTTGTACTTATTCGTGCGCACCTAAAGAGCAGGCATACATCTTCAAAAGTATACCGATGCTACATTTTAATTGATGAGAACAATCGTGGTCTAGATAAAATCACCCACTACTGCTGCTCATGTTTTTCTGGACGAAGGACGATCGGCAGCTGTGCCCACGTTGTGTGCCTTGTTTGGTTTTTGGGGTGGGCTAGGCACCAAGACGCTTTAACGCGCCCTGCTTTATTTTTAGATAGTATTATCATAGATGACGAATAATTATATGATAGAAATTGTTGTACGCGCCAAAGCGCGCATCCGAATTTTGAAATTGTGTCTTAGACAATTGTTACAATGATAATAAATAACTTATTTAATATTACACCGTCTTTTATTTTAAAAAATAGGCTGTTGGTATGATTGGTTGAGTAGTATTTTTATGTTTTTCACTCGTACTTGACCATTTTGCCATACTTGTTATATATTTTCAGAATTGTCTTTTTAAGATCTTTACTTTAATACCAAACATGATATGGATTGAGTCAGAAAAAAAAAGTGTAGTCCAAATACTTAGTAATAACCCTCTACAATTGTTTTTTTCTCAAAACCTCTCGGATAGATTTCAATGCGCTTTGGTGTAAAGTATAGTAGTAGCCTAAGGTACATTATGCACTATGTGGCAATCCTGGGTAGCACTTAGCACAAGGTCCATACAAGAATGGTCAATCTCCTTTATTAAAGTTCATTGAAGTATTTAAAACTTTAGAGTGACTATGGTTGATAAAATCTAAACACTATTTATTACTATAAAACAAAGCGAAATGATTTCTATAACATATTACTGTAAAAATGTATGACACAATAATTCGGTTTCGTCGATAGCGTGATTACAATTGCAGCAAAATACAATTAATAAATAAAATAACACCCTAAACTGACCAAGAGCATGTCACGACATATCTAAGGAGGGTTCCGTAACTATAAACGCGCAAATGGTTTTCTTTGAATTACTACAAAGTATTTAAAAAAATAGTTAAAGTATTGCCCGTATTAAGCTAATCCTTAATATATTCCTTAATACCAGTTTAGTATACAAGGTCTGTCGTAAATAATGGATAACCCGTAAACTGTAGTTGGTTCGGATGTGAAACTGTAAGAAAATAGTATTTTCTTGCCAGGGTTTCTAACCATATGAAAATGGCGTAGCATTTTATACTTTTTTATAAATTTCGCTACTTTTTTCGTTTATTCCGTTGCAATTTCATCAAATTTAGGTATTTCTGTGTGATTTTTTTAGTATTATACTCCTGAAGACGTGTATTATTTAATTTTAATACAATTTTAGGTGTTTTTAACGTAAACAATTTTCAAAATCATCTTTTTATGCTTTAAACTATTTTTTTCTTAATGTCAACTTTGATCATTTACTGTAAAAAAAAAGCGCTTTAGCTGCCCATTATCTTAATAAATTGTCTAGTATGTGTAGTTTCTAAAAAGGTATTACAATGTGTAGTTTACTAGCAATATTAAGTTACAGGAGCGAGATCAATATCAAGGTCAGAATTCAAAATTTTTAAGTACTGTTATAAAAGGTTATAAAACTTCGTCATAATGATCTTATTCTACCAAAATTCTGTACACAAATGTTATTGGGCCACTGGCCCTCGAGGCTCTGACGCCTAATGATTTTTTGATCGGTTCCTCATCGTCAATTCCACAATTCGATAAATATGATCTCGGATTTGAATTTAAGAAAACGCTGGCGCGTATCACGCTGTCTTACTGACATATTTTGGGGACGTTGCATTAATTAAATTAAGAAGAAAATATAACACATAAAAAATCAACAAAAACCACTATAAAATCCTAAAGAAATTTTCCCCTAGTTTTAGGGAGAAACCTATAAAACGGACTTGGTTGCCACCAAGTTCGTGGTCCGGTCCGGACCAAATCCGATGGAGTGTTAATAGTTTTATGCCTCGTAAATTAAAGCTTGAGAAAAACTATAAAAAACCCAACGCCATATTGCAGAAAATTCGCAACAATAATGTCAAATATACGAGATTTTAACGAGTCACTGAACTTGGCCCCACTTTTTTTGATTTTTGAATTTTTTTTATTTTTAATTATTTGTTCGTCGTTTGTTCGTTATTGTTCGAATGTAAAAATTATTTGTTCGTTATTTGTTTATTTATAATTAATTAAACAAATGTTTACCCTTAAGTTGGCCCTCCTCACTAGAGATCTTCATTTTTGTCGCTCAAATTAATTAATTTTGTTTAATTATCGTTTGTTCGACCACTATTGATGATTGTTCGATCATAAAAACAATTAAATCCTTAATTATTAATTATTTTTAATTCAATAAACAGCCATCACACTACGACTGCTCTGCGCATGCGCCTACAGTATAATGGAGGGACGTAGCGACATATTGTGCATATCATGTAAAAAACTGTCAATATAAAAAAAATGCTCCATTTTGAATATTATTTATTCTATGATTTGAATGGAGAATTTATTCAATAGTGTGAGTAAGTCGATTAAATAATAGGTCTTTACCTATGAAATTGCCGTTCTGCAGTACTGGCCATTTCAAATCAAAATAATTTTTGTTTAGCTAAGAATTCTAATTTCAAAATAATTTTATTAAAAACATGGAATTCTTTTTCCAAAAGTAGTCATTTGTTTATTGATTAGTGTTACATTTTCATCGCATTTCAATCTTTTTCGACATCATGGATATGTTAAAAATTCGAGTAATTATGGAATATGAGTACCGTCGTGGCAGCAACGCGGCACAAGCGGCACGCAACATCAACAACGTTTACGGATTTAACACTACAAACCAACGCACCACCTGTTATTGGTTTGCTCGCTTCCGTTCCGAAAATTTCGAACTGAAAAATGAACCTCGCGGTCGTCCGAAGACTTTGGGCGACAATGACGAATTATAGGCGATTATGGAAGCTGATGATACACAGTCTACGGCTGAATTAGCAGCAGCCTTCGACGTTAGCGTCAAAACAATATTGGTCCATTTGCGTCAAATTGGCAAGGTAAAAAAGCTTGACAAATGGGTGCCCCACGAACTCAATGATCGCCAGCGCGAAGTACGCGTCGAGACGTGCTTTGCACTGCTAAACAGACACACAAATGAAGGAATTTTGAACCTGAAGTAAATTTGAAATATCCATAATTTTTTAGTACTTAGTCGTTTTATTTTCAGGAAGAAATTTCTTTCATCTGATTGATAATTTTCAATCAAAAAATTCATAAAAAATTACAAAACATGATGCATATAAAAGATTCTGCACATTTTGTTGAGGCTAATTAACAGATTATCGACAATCATATATTTATATACATCTTTAACAAAATTATAGGCCTATCATTTAGCAGAAAAACAGCTTTGTGACAGTTAGAAATTTATATTGGACGTAATGTAAATAGAAAATAAAGACATTTAATAGTGATGATTCTTTTACGACTGAGTATTGAAGCTAAACCACCCGATTAATCTAAACATTTTGGCTGCAAATATTTGGGATCCATATCCATAATGAGGGCATCGAGTGTGATATTCTTTAAATCGAAGCCGTTGACCATTTAGCTTTTCAAGAAATTTTGTTTAATTAAAGCTTGAATTCAAATCGTGTTTGTTTTAGAAACGATGAAGACGATCTTAAGAAAATGAGGAAACGTATTTTTTGGTCAACGCCAGAAAAAATCTGGAAGGTTTACTTAAACTTGCTAATAATTAAAATGAACAGAAGAGATTTGAATTTTTAATAACGATGAAAAGGTGGACTGTATTGACAAGTTAACATAATATAATTTTAACCTTTACTCAATTTATATTTATTGAAATGGCAATATTGATTTCATTTTACAAATTTATTTAACATTTATTTGAGTCAAGGAAACTTCAGAACACTAGCTATTTCAATTTAGCCATTGAATACTACACGAAAGTTCTCGGATGATACTGAAATGTGTGATCTAGCCCAAGGATTCAGCGAATGCACTAAACGCTCCGGTCACACGACTAGAAGTGTCAATGTACGGCATCCTCTTGTGGGGAAACGCTGCGGACATTAATACAATATTTGTGCTGCAGAAACGTGCTATACGTTCTATTTATAAGATGTCGACTTTTGAATCTCTAAGGGAAAAGTTTAAAGAAATAAAAGTTCTGACCGTCGCATCTCAATACATTTTGGAAAATGTGTTATACGTAAGAAAGAATCTAAACAACTTCAAAAAGAAATGTGATAATCATTGTGTAAACACTAGAAATAAGAACAAGTTAGATATGCCAGTGTTCAGACTAAGCAAAGTTAGTAAATCCTTTAAAGGCCAATGTATACGCTTATACAATATAATCCCAGAAAAGGTTCAAAACCTTCCCATTAATAAGTTTAAAAAAGTAGTTAAAGAACGTTTGTGTGCCAAAGCGTATTATAAAATTAATGACTTCATTCAAGACGGCACACCTTGGGAATAAGGTGGCTCCTTATCTTATGTTATTATTTGTTACATAGACATAAGCAAACATTGTAATAATTTTTATTTTAAAAGAATCATTTTCCATCTTTTTGGTAAAAGATGGTCCCAGACGAGTTTCTTGCCGGCTCTTCTCGCTGGGTTAGTTCCCGAACCGGTGGTAGGCATCACGTAGTAACGACGTTCAAAAAGAGTATTTAAAAATACCAATTTTGAATAAAAAATTTTTGATTTGATTTGATTTGAATATTTCATTTCATTTCACCCAAGCTGGATAGATCTATCCAGCCTCCGTACGTGATTTATTAAGACCGCAATTATTTATTAAAACCGCCGTTAAAAAAAACAGTAAATACGTCCATTGTTAGCCGACTGTCACCACAAGCGCATGCGCAGAGCAGTCGTAATGTGATGGCTGTTTATTGAATTAAAAATAATTAATAATTAAGGATTTAATTGTTTTTATGATCGAACAATCCTCAATAGTGGTCGAACAAACGATAATTAATCAAAATTAATTAATTTGAGCGACAAAAATGAAGATCTCTAGTGAGGGGGGCCAACTTAAGGGTAAACATTTGTTTAATTAATTATAAATAAACAAAAAACGAACAAATAATTTTTACATTCGAACAATAACGAACAAACGACGAACAAATAATTAAAAATAAAAAAAATCAAAAATCAAAAAAAGTGGGGCCAAATTCAGTGAGCCGATTTTAACCAATTACATCCCAGCTTTTTGTAATGTTGCTGTATTAAAAAATAGAACGAAAAATGTTTTTTATTTCTTGGTCAGTACAATTACGAGTATTATTCGAAGTTCAGCAAATGGAACAGGAAAATTATTTAAGTTTTTGTGTAAAGTGCCATAATAATTAGTGTTGTATCGATTTCCGCAATAAATAAGGAAATGTTACTTTTTGAGTTGTCTCATGTTATATTTGAATCTGCTACTGGCAACACTGCAACTCACTGAGGCCTCAGGCTGCCGTAATTACAGAAGAAGAAGGAGTCTTGCTAGGTAATTAAATTTTTTTTTTAATGAAGTTTTAAATTTTAAAATATAAAATAAAAAAGATTAAAATAAATAATATAAGCTAGGTAATTCAAAACAAAAAAATTATTAATGGTAATGTTGTGAATTTGTATTTCCTTCATAAAATGTCTAGTTCTGGATTGTCGTTTGCAAAATCATTGTATTGCCGGACCATACACGTCAATGGGTTGTGCGTTTAGCTCTACGAGCACTAAATGTAATATTAATTCGAGACTACTATTTGATCTAGTTGTCGCGTTTACAACTAGGTGGCGCTGTACATATCACTTACAAATTCCTAGTAAACGCCAAACGCGCTCACGATCGAATGCGAAAAGAAAAACTTACTTTTGTGTTATTTCGGTTCTTATTGTGTATTATTGGTAGAATATTAACCATTAAATATTCGATAACGTACACAAGTATGGGCAAGTGGTACACCTTCAAAAAAACGTGCTATTTTGTGTGCCCTCCAAAACTCCCTAGGAACTTTCAGTAAAGCTTCTACCACTTTACTGAATCGACTGACTTGACTCACCGACTGCACTGATTATATAATTGGACTTTGACTAGACTTTCGACTTGACGATTTAGGAATACGGTTGAAAATTAAAACGAAGATTCTATTTCCCGCCTTTTTAACTTGACACTAGCAAATGGTCATAAGCCGACGCCATATATTTAAATAAAAAAATATTAAAGAAGAAGAACAAGTACGGTATTTTTGTTTTCAAATGAATTTCTAATGAGAATGATCTCCTGAAACATGAGTCAAGGAACATGTTTGGTGTGTTTTTCTATTACAAGAGTATTGGATATTAAATATACTCACTTGCAAAATGTGTACGAAGAATTAACAGACAGTGAGGTCAGTTTCATATTTACCTTTATTCACCTTATTTTAATTGAACCTGCAACTACGCGTTTAAATCTTGATTAATTGTTAATATTTCAAACGTTTGATACACGTAGTATTACACCTTTTAAATATTATTTCAGAAAATGAGTGCATATATTGTGCATATATGTTTTGGGGGGGCCTCCTCCCACCTGGTTTAAGTTTTAGTTACATAGCAACATCTGGGAAAAATGTTCGCGACGGCCATTAGTACTATGTGTACTAACCCCCCTTACCACTCCCCTCTCTAGGAGAACCCCGATTTAGAAGTTATAGATGATTAAAGTTTTGAGGTTATCCCCTCAGGGGACTCCCGGCTTAGAAGATATTTACGGCTTGGGATGGTTTTTTGGACTAACCTAACCTAAATATACACTAGGGGTACTCACAGACAAGTACTACATGGAGACGAGGTTAATAGATTCGTTTCTGAGTTATTAATTGATTGCTTTATATGGGCTTTTTATTATGGGGTTATATTTATTATGGGGTTGCTTTAGAATAGATGTAGCCTAAATAGTGGGATAGGAAGGAAGCAAGGGGGAAGGGTCACCTAACCTTCCTCGACCATTCCCAGGTAGTTTTTTAAGCAAAGTTGCATTTAAAAATTTACAAATTTTTACCTCAAAATTGTACCTATACAGACAATTTTCCTGCAATTCTTTAGTATTTAGTGAAAATATTTGATCAATATTGAGGGAGAAGTGGGTTACTCCTCTATATACTACTACCCCCTGTCTCCCCCAGAAACCTGTACTTAACGAGTTTTTCTTTTGATGTTATAATATTTCTAATTGCATATTTAGGCATGTTTCACAACATTAGTACAAAGTTCAGGTGTCAGGGTGTCATGTTACAACAATTTTGTCTTGATAATGAACAGAGGTAGTTAGGTATAATTTATAAATAATAAAAACAATAATATGAACATATTGAACGTGATAAAAATGTTCTAACCTAACCTAACCCAAAATACTACACAAACGTTATTTCACTCTGGGTTTTTATGAGGCCGTGTTACCACTCCGAAGACGTTTTGAATGTGATATAAAAGTTCTAACCTAACTCAAAACTACACAATCGGTATTTCACACTGGGTTTTTGTAAGGCCGTGTTACCACTCCGAAGACGTTTTGAACGCGATAAAAAAGTTCTAACTTAACCTAACCCAAAATACTACACAAACGTTATTTCACGCTGGGTTTTTGTGAGGCCGTGTTGCCTTATGAAGTCGTTTTTCACGCAGGATTTTGTAAGGCCGTGTAACCACTCCGAAGATTTTTTTAACGTGATAAAAAGTTCTAACCTAACCTAACCCAAAACTACACAAACGTTATTTCACGCCGGGTTTTTGTGAGACTGTTCTCCGAAGACCTTTCGAACGTGATAAAAAAGTTCTAACCAGATTTAAATAATAGAGAATGTTTTATAAATCCAGTGCAAAATTTATTAACACAAAGAAGTAGTATCAATGCCACCTTTGCAGATGTAACAAGAAACCAAGTTGATGAAGACATGGAGATTCACAATGTTGCCAATCATAATGAGCCTACACCATCTACATCAAAGGGTAGAAATTCAATGAGTAAAAAGAAGGCGAGTGGTAAAAACAATAAAAAGAGGATTGAGTCCTGTGAGCTTCAAGTTACCTTAAGCACATAGTCTAGTCGACAAGTTGAAAATGGTACAAAATAGAGATACTGCTCTTAAAATTATGTGCGATAGCTCATTGAATCCGGAATGACGCCTAGAAAAATGTGCCAAAAGCGTGTATTAGCACATAAAAAATTGCAAAAGTTATAAACAATTAAAGATGAAAAAAAATGGCATTTCGTTTTTTGCCAATATTTCATAAACTATTAATATTAAAGAAATTTCAAAAAAAGATTCCGAAAGAGGAGGAAATTTCCAATAAAAAACTCTTGACTCCCGGAACTCTATCTCCATTATTTATAATTTTAATTTAACGCTGAAAATAGGTCTGCGCGCGACATTTTTAGGTTGCGCGCGTGGCGTCAAAAGCGAGTACAGCACATTAATTAATTTATTTAAGGTATTGAATATTTTTTTTTAAATTTGAAAAAATTATGGTGTGTTCTGAACACTATAAATAATTTATGCCCGTTGGAAATTTTACTTAAAGTTAATTTTTCAACAATTGTTAACTAACAAAATTTTCTCGAACTACCGTCTTAATTGTAACTGAAAAAAAATGTTTAAATAATGGTCGTAAAAAATTTTCACTTCGTAGAGCCTTTCTTACATACATACTTAACAAGATCGTGCCATAAAAGTTAAAAAAATATTTATACTTTGTTTATAACAATTTTTTTACTTGAACAAAAACTTAAAAATCCAAGTAGTTGTTAAAATTTTTTTTTTCTTAATCATCATATTATCGTTTTTTTATTAATACAAGATATTTATTGATTTGCAAAAAAAAAATTCCCGCCATTTGTTGATAAATTGTTTATAAACAAATTGATTAAATCAATATTTAAAAAAAAAAAAAAATTCACAAATTTATTACATTACAAATATTACGATTAAAAAAAAAATCCTTAATAACAATTTTTAATTGTTTATAATCGTTTTTTTTTTAATTTCTATTGTTTAAATAATTAGTTAAGAAATTATTTTTTTTCTAAAAATCATATATAGCGCAACCTAAAAATGTCGCGCGCAGACCTATTTTTAGCGTTAAATTAAAATTATAAATAATGGAGATAGGGTTCCGGGAATTAAGAGTTTTTTATTGTAAATTTCCTCCTCTTTCAGAATCTTTTTTTGAAATTTCTTAAATATTAATAGTTTATGAAATATTGGCAAAAAACTAAATGCCATTTTTTTTTCATCTTTAATTGTTTACAACTTTTGCAATTTTTTATGTGCTAATACACGCTTTTGGCACATTTTTCTAGGCGTCATTCCGGATCCAATGAGCTATCGCACATAATTTTAAGAGCAGTATCTCTATTTTGTACCATTTTCAACTTGTCGACTAGACTAACAGATTAATATAAATGCACTGATTCAGATGAAGCAAGTATGAATGTCAAAAATAAAAAGCCAAAGAAGTCTTAATTTTCACAGTTTCTGCATTGTTTTTATGAAATAATTAAGTCAGAAAATGATACTTCAACAAAAATTGATATGTTGTTCTCTATTGTTAAAAAAATAATTATAAAGTACATACGAAGTTTTTTGAATGCAGAATCTATTTTCAAATTGATAACTGAATCTTATAATGGATCAAGTTACACCTAATAAGAAACTAGATGGTGTCATGAATATTCTTCAGTGGAATGCAAATAGTATCTCCAAAATTACGCAATTTAGAACTCGCTCTATGTCAAGAAAAAATTCATTTGGCTTTAATTAGTGAAACTTGGCTTTCAAAAGATGACTTTATTAACATTAGCAATTATAACATATTTAGAGTTGATCGGAGTGATTCGTATGGTGGAGTTTGTGCGTTAGTTCATAAATCTGTTAAGTCAAGTCAACAATCCTTTAGAATGTCAAACACTGATATTCAGATTTTAATATTAAATATTTTTAATGTTCCTGGTCTTAAGCATGTCATATCCATATATTGTCCTGGTCCACCTTCTGGTAATACAACTCAAGACGACTGGAGCGAAATTTTTCATCTATTTGACTCGGAGACTATTATTGTTGGTGACATGAATGCACATCACACATTGTGGTCTGTGAAAAATGATCGAAGAGGTGAACAAATTTATCAAGCAATGTTTGAAAATGATTATGTGTGCCTTAATGATGGTAGTCATACTCGAATTAGAAGGGTGAATAATGTGATCCAGCGCACTTCACCTCTCTCTTTTGCCTCTGTTGATGTGGCTATTAACTTTACATGGACGACAATTAATGAATCACTGGGGAGTGACCATGTTATTATTAAAATGAAATTAGGTTTTGAGAGGACTAGACTTAACGTGAAAAAGAGGAATTATAAAATGGCAGAATGGGGCATGTTTAAAGAAAAAAATAGAAGAAGACTTCTTAGATCGAGAATGTGTACCAAGTGTTCAGGAGTGCTATGATTTATTTATTTATATCATACAAAATTCTGTAGATAAGTTAATTCCATGGATCAAAATTAGTCAGGATCTGAGCTCTAAATTTAAGCCTAAACCTTACTGGAATTCTACTTTATCGAAGGCAGTGGCCGAAAGACGACTTGCTTTAGCAAGAGTCAGACGCAATCCTACTCCTGATAATTACTTTCTCTTTAAGAAGAAACTTCTAAAAGCAAACTCTTTAATTAAAAAAGCTCGATATGATGGATGGTCTGAATTTTGCTCTAGCATTGACCACGAAACATCTTCTCCTGAAATGTGGCGTAAGATGAGATGGTTTAAGGGTGGTGGTAGTAAATATGCTACTATAGATCCAATCAAAGCTAAAAACTTGTTATACTCTCTTACGCCGGATACAGTTGAGGAACAGCAACCTCAATTGGCTAATTATCAGCCTTCTATTTTAGAAACTAAGATTACCTTGGCAGAACTTAATAATTGTCTCAAACCGGAAGGATACATCTCCAGGTTCAGATAACATATCTTATTCAATGTTGTTTAATTTGCCAATTAATGCCAATAAAGCTCTAGTAGAATTATTCAATCTTATCTTGAGTAGTGGTGATGTGCCGCAGCAATGGAGAGATATTCTTGTGATCCCTATTCCCAAGCCTGGGCGCGATAGTAATGCTTCTTCTGCTTTAAGACCCATTTTACTTAATTCATGTCCTTGCAAATTGTTTCATCTTATATTACTCAAAAGAATGGAATAGTACATTGAGCATAGAAATCTATTGTCCGTGTCCACGATTGGATTTAGGCGCACTAGGTCTAGTGTTGACAATCTTACTGGCTTAATTACTGATATTCAGACAGGTTTTGCTAGCAATAAAGTGACAATAGCATGTTTTGTTGATATCACTAATGCTTACAATAATGTTAATATTGCTGCTCTTGTAACGGCCTTAAACAGGATAAGTATTGGTCATAAGATTTGTACATATCTATGGAATTTCCTCTCTAATAGAAATTATATTATGTTAATTGGAAATAAATACATCAGTAGATTTACCTGCAGAGGTTTAGCTCAGGGTGACCCTATGTCTCCACTTTTATTTAATATTCTAACAAGGAATATCAGTAATATTATTGTCAAGCTCAATGTATCACAATACGCTGATGAATTTGCTATGTACATGACCTTAGATTATAAGAATTTTAATTTAGCTTTTTTTAGCTATTTAGATATTTAGCGAGGAGATTTTAGTTTTAACGAATGTTTTAGGATATTGGCTTAAGCTTATCTGAAGACAAAAGCAATGTTTGTATATTCAAAAAAACAAGAAAAAATCTAAATGTAACCATTAATATGAATGATTGTGTTCTCCAAAATTTAAGAAAAGTAAAGTATCCAGGAATGTGGCTTGATTCCTCACTGAAGTGGAGTGCTCATATTAATCAAATCACTGAAAAATGTTACAAGCTTCTCAATGTTTTGAAAGTATTATCAGGGAGTTTGTATGGTATTCGTCCGAAGCATTTGCGACAACTGTACATTTCTCTCATCAGAAGTATTGATTATGGTAGCTTTTTATATGGGAGTTCAGCTAAGACACATTTAAATACACTTAACCTTATACAAAACAAAGCACTGAGAATTTGTGGTAGTTTTATACGGAGCACTCCAATTCATGTAATGGAGAGTGAACTGAGTATTCCACCATTACACATTCGTCGATTTTGGCTTGGATGTAGATATTGGTTGAAGGTCGCTTCATTGTCTAATGAGAATTACAAGAAGGTAGAACGTTTGACGCATTTAAGTAATTTCTGGAGGAATAAGAATGCACCTAGTTTAATTGAAATACATAATATTTTTAAAGATAAAGCTCTGCATACAAGCTCTAACCTGGAGATGTTCCATTTGGAAATATGGTTGTCTTATATTGATATTATAAATATTGTGAGACTCCGAGTCGAGGGAGTAACACATGCCAAGCGTAATTTTGATATTTCGGTATTAAGATCTCTCACTGTAAAGGATTTGGATATCACATATCCCGACTACCACAGGTTGTTCACCGATAGATCTATAAGTGATGGGGGTGTTGATGCCGCCTTCATTGATGTGCAAAGAAATGTTTCTTCCAAATTAAAACTTAGGGGAAACATTTCTATCATGCGAGCTGAGCTTTTAGCAATACTGGAAGCACTTCGATATGCACAGGTTAACAGATTGAATAAAGTTGTTGTTTTATCTGACTCAATGTCCGCGCTCCAGCACCTTACTCGTTGCATCTCGGGGGCAAGAGGTGTACCAATTGCATATGAAGTTCTTAAAATTCTAAATGATTTGGATAAGACATCTCGCGTTAGACTACATACTATGGATACCCTCCCATATCGGCGTGAGAGGCAACGAAATTGCCGATCGGCTGGCCAAGGAAGCAATCTGTGATGGCCGGGATATGTCCGCTCATATTAAAGTCAGATCAGTCAGTCATCAGTCAGATAATCAGTCAAAATACTACACAGAGATTTTTCAAGTAGCTAAACGTACGAGGGCGGGTCAATAAGTCCGTGACTTTTGGAATAAAACACAGATTTTTTGATAAATAAATCATTTTATTTTTCAACGTAGTCCCCCTTGAGCTCTATACACTTTGTCCAACGCTTCTCCAATTTTTTTATCCCTTCCAAAAAATATGATTTCTCGAGGTCCTCAAAATAGGCCTTTGTTTGCGAGATGACTTCATCATTGGAGTCAAATCTTTTTCCACCGAGCCATTTTTTCAGGTTTGGGAACAAGAAGTAGTCACTCGGAGCCAAATCTGGAGAATAGGTTGGATGTGGGAGCAATTCATAGCCCAATTCATGGATTTTTGCCATGGCAACTGCACATGTGTGCACCCTTGCATTGTCTTGGTGAAAAAGAACTTTTTTCTTGGCCAAATGAGGTCGGTTTTTTTTCAAATCCTCATTGAAGCGGTCCAATAAGTTGGCATAATATTCCCCATTAATTGTTCTTCCCTTTTGAAGATAGTCAATGTGGATTATCCCACGTGCATCCCAAAAAACAGTCGCCATAACTTTATTGGCTGACAAACCCACCTTGGCCTTCTTTGGCGCCGATTCACCCTTAGAAACCCACTGTTTTGACTGTTGTTTGGTCTCTAGTGTGTTGTGATGGATCCATGTTTCGTCCACGGTTACAAAACGGCGCAAAAACTCCTCCATATTGTGATTAAACAACGCCAAACGTTCCTGTGAAGTTGTTACACGATTGCGTTTGTGGTCGACTTGCGGAAAGCTTTCTCATGCCCAAGTGATCATTCAAAATTGAAACCACTGAGCCATGCGAGATGCCTATGGCTTCCACAATCTCTTGCACTTTCAATCTTCGGTCGGCCAACACCATATCGTGAATTTTTTCGATTGTTTCGGGTGTAGAGACCTCAACTGGGCGTCCAGGACGTTCGGCATCTTCAGTGCTTGTACGGCCACAACGAAATTCAGTAACTTTCACTTTTTTACCATTGAAATCGATGGTGCAGAGTCCCCATAGTATTTATCAAGCTTAGCCTTGGTCTCGGTAATGGTTTTTTTTCGAAAAAAATAATGCTTAATAAGCACACGAAATTCACTTTTTTTCCATTGTTTCCTTAAGTTACTGGATAGTCTGATAAAGATAGCTGTAAAACACAAACTAACTGACGCAGCAAGTTCAAATTTTGATAGGAGTCAACTGACAGATGCCTGTTGACAGGAGTAGTGTTGCTTTTTCAGTAAGGAGGTTAGAAATTCAAAAAGTCACGGACTTATTGACCCGCCTTAGTATTTGTATCGATAGGTGGAGGAAATTTTTTATTGATTGTTCAACCTCCAAGGGTATCTGGTACAAGACTTTGAATAATGAGCCAGGACTGAACCCATGGTTTGAAGGCGTTTATATTTCCAGAAATAGTTTGGTTGCAGCTATGAGGTTGCGTTCCGGCCATGTTCCACTCAACAGGTTTAATCATATGATTGGGAAAAAGGAGTCCCCCTCAGTGTGTTCACTGTGGTGTTACGGAAGACCTGATGCATTTGTTGGTGGATTGTGGCCGAAATCTTGACCTCAGAAGCCGGTTGTTCCCGAAGATTTTGTTCGGGGAACAAATTAATATTATTTTGGCAACGCCTCTCTCACGGGATGCCCGTTTGTTAATTATATTTTATATTTTATCTGTGAAGGGTCGCACTTGAATTGTTATGTCTTTATTAATTTGAATAAAACTATGAGGCTGACATAGATGCCAAGTGCATCATAAGCCTCGTCAAATAAATTGATTAAAAAAAAAGTTCTAACCAAACTTAACCCAAAACTACACAAACATTATTTCACGCCGGGTTTTTTCTCAATTCTCAACCATCAAAATATATAAATTGAGGATACCCCTATTCAAAAGCCAGCCCGATTTTATTTTAATAATATTTAATATTTTAATACAATATAATATTTGCTTAATATATAATATTTACATAAAATTTATCAAAAAAATATTTCTCAAAATATTAATAGTATGATACAAAACAAAAGAAAATCAAGGATAATAAATATTACTAACAACTTTTACGTAAAGTTATAATATTTCACAGCAGGCAATGGAAAACGGAACGCCATAGAAACGTCAACATGGCCGAATTTCTATAGAACTTTTCGAATTTTAAATATTTTTATCTCGAAAACTACGGATCTTATCATTTTGAAAAGATGCGGAATTAATTCGTAATTAGAAGACCTTTCAGCCGTAAAATTACCATAAACCTACTAATAGGATAAATGTGGGGCATGATTGTAAATTTTAGCCGTATTTTGTTTATAATAACTTTTAACAGATACAAGCTGACTCACACCCCCTGTGCTACATTTGCTGTGCAAAGCTTCTCCAGTGCAAACAGCTGTTGAAACAAATACAGGAAAATAATAGTGTCAGTCAGGTAATAATTATTTGTACCTGTAACCTGGGTTATCAATGATTTGCTCGGGTTTCTAGTAGATAAATAACCTAACTAAACCAAGAGCATGTCAAGACATGCCTAAAAAGGGCTTGTAACTATCATGCATATGCATAATAAGTTTTTTTTTCAAATTGCTTCAAAAGTTACTGTTCGATTTCGTTCAAAATAATTTTTCTAAAGAGTTTTTAGCATGGTCTATCAGCATGGAAACTTACAAGTTTATATCTCCTATAGTTTAGAAATGCTAGGGGTATCAACTTATGGAGAGCCATCTTTACAATATAAAATTATTTTTCTTTTATGATGCCAAAACTGAGATCTATATAGGTACACAATCTATAACCATACCAAATTTAATCAATTTATATTTATAATTACAGAAGCTAGAAGCGAAGACAGATGGACAGAGCAAAACTATAAGGGTTCCTTGTGTATTACGAAACCCTAAAAAAATAATCTAAATATATTTGTCTGACCAGGATTCGAACCCAAGATACTAATTTGCAAATTACTGATTAAAAATATTTTAGGTTAAGTTTATTCTCATTAGTGACAAAATAGAAGAGTGTGTGCACTTATGACTAAAAGCTTGTTCAGTTGTCACTAAGTAACACTTGCATTTACTAAACCTAAAACTACAATTCTTTATATTTCATTTCAACTATATCTTTAATAATACTTTTGTCGTCATTTCAGCCTGAAGTTAGACCATTAGTACACCTGGGCACGTTTAACACCGATAATATTTGGTATCTGCCGAACGATTATGTAGAAATCGAATTGCAACCAAAGGTTAAGCAAGAATGTAAGTTTGTGTAAAATAATTTTCTTCATAAAATAAAATTTAAATGTTCCATAAAGTAGATGTAAATTAAGATCAAATTTCATTTTTCAATACAATATTGTTGATCGTAAATTGATCAACAATTTAACTTATAATGATTTAAAAAAAAAGCCACTTTTGTCTCTGGTGTAAATCTCTTATTGGCAGGCATCAGTATTTATTTCGCTTCCATTAATATTAAGAACATGTTATTTCAGCAAGTGCTAAAAACCTCAGAGCAATAACTATAGAATAGAGACCCGACTAATATCAAGAGGAAAATTATATATCATGCCTTATCCCCCTATATGACACATGCTAATGAGGAAGAAAGAGATATCTAATTGTTCGTTAAATTTTTGTAGGTGTGCCGAGTTTGTACACTGATCTGTCTGAATTTGGTTACAAGTTGTATTTTTTACATTTGACAGCATCTTCATTTGTATACAGGTGTCCCAAAATTAGCACGTCACACTGAAACCGGAGGTAGATGAACCCAAGACGCATTGAACAAGCCTAACATGCCCATAGAAATATTTCGTGGGTTTTGAGTTATGACCAGTTTTAGTCATTTTTTAAAAATCACCATTTTTTGTAATGTTCGTATCAGAGACTTTTTGAAATGCACTTTATTTTCCTTTTTTTTGATGTGTACTCCCTCAAGACTAGTTACTTATTATGAAACAAACAATACTTAGTCGATAAGTAATGTGAAATAACGACAGTTGATAGTCAATCCCAATTTTATTCTCACATAAAAATAATAGTTTTGACTTTGAGCAGCCACCGTGAAAAAAAATTACTTCAAACATAATGAACTAATACCTTTAAAAAAGCGGGTGGGGCTGTGTCGGGGCACACGGCCGTTGGTTTTAACGTGAAACGTCTATGTTAAAGTCAATGTAAGTCAAGAAAAGTCTATGTAAGATTGAAATGAAAACAAGATGGACGCTGTTTTAAGTATTTTAATAAAAAAGAACAGGTACGTAATAGAAACAACAAACACACGAAAGAATCACCACGCTATAAAGTCGGAGTCACGAGTTACACTGAATAGAAACAAGCGTGAGCGCCGGTTTCGCACAGTTATCGCAGTATCCCTCCCCCGCCGCCCCGCTTGACCCCGACACGAACTCAATGTCATAACAGCGAGCTGACTATATAAGTGAAATATTTACACCACATTTTTGTTTCTAAGACTAATAGTTTTTTAATTATTAAGGTACGATGATATAGACCTTTTCGTTACGGTCCAGTTTTTAAACCTGGTACCCGTATGTTTCGGCGCGATTTTAAAGACGTTTCACGTCAAAACTTCCCTATGCCATGCCTATTTCAAAATGGTGTAACACTTGCATTGTATATTATTTATAAATTATCAAATTTTAGTTGTTTCTCATCAATGCCCTACGTAAGTGGAATTAATAAAAATAAACCAGTAAATCCTGCAGTTGCCACGATCAAGTAGGTAGAGAATTGGTCTAGTAGGGTGTCTTTTTTTTCCTGGCTTAGTAATTGGGACTGAAAGAGATAAAAAATAATACGCTGTTAATACCGAAATGCTATCTGTTGTGGACGTGGACAGTATTTGAATAGTGCCAGAGCAGACAACAGTTTAGTGTAAATAACACAATATCTCTGCACCTCGCTCGCTGGAATGAAGTTTTTAATCTCACTTCTTCTTTCATCTCCCCGCGTTCTCCCTGACGCTAGAGCGCCAAATGACGTCATCGAGCCAGATGCAGATATTTGTGGGCAGTGTAGGTGTTGAAAGAAAATAAAAAAAGTTTCGTATGAATTTTGCATTTATTTTGTTTACAACAAGTGTTTAAATTGTCTTCCTCCCATTCTTATGCACAAGTGACACCTTCGTATAAAATTTCGGTTGAGTCTTCTTATTAAGCTTATGGTCGATATTTCACGGGCTGCTTCAAATACCCTTTGCCTAAATTCAGCCTCAGATGTAATCGGTTTTGCGTAGAAAGTCTACGCAAAACCTTTTAAACATCCCCTGCAGTAGAAAATATACAAAGGATTTAAATCCGGGGAACGTGGCGGCCACAAAATCGGTCCCAGTCGCCCTATCCACCGGTTAGGGTATGCAATATCGAGGTGCTCTCGTACGGCGCGGGCGTAGTGTGCTAGACAGCCATCGTTTTGGAGCCACATCCTTTGCCTCAATTCCTCAGGGTAGCCCTCTAGTAATACTGGAAAATCATTCTCCAAAAAATTTTAGTAATTTTCTCCATTCAGGACTGCTGGTAACTCGAATGGTCCTACTATCTGGCCATTTAATATTCCTGTCCACAAGTTACTTTTAAATTGATATTGAGAGCGAACTTCTCTTTTTTCATGAGGGTTGATTAGACGCCAGCTATGAAGATTATGGAGGTTAAGGTATCCATCTCGTTTACATGCAGATTCGTCGCTCCACAAGACATCATTAAAAAAGTTTGGATTTTCTCTCCATTTAGCAATCATTTGGCGACAAAATACAACACGCCGTTCGTAGTCACTTGTTAGAAGCGTTTGGACACGTGTCATGTGGTAGGGATGGTATCTGTGCCGCTTTAAAATTCGATGTGCCGACGATTTTGAGATCCCAGTGCGCCGTTCAATGATCCGCACTGAAGTACCTGGCTCCTGGCGGACTTAATCCAAAACAAGATCATCATCTACAGTGCGGGATCTTCCAGCGACTGGGCCTCTCGTTCCTGGTACTCGATCCTCGCGATATGCATTACCAACGCGCAAAATAATTTCGTAGTTTGTCGGCGTACGATTAGGATACCGTTCCGCATACAATCGTGCAGCCAACCTCGCATTGTAAGTTACGTTCCCGCGAGTCGAAACTCGTCTGGTTTCACCATAAATTAGATGCATGTCTGCGTACTCGCTATGAGAGTAAGAGACGTTGGGATTCGCCATCGTGCCCGTTTCACAAGATTCCCAAGAAAATCAGAGTCCGGTTGAGCGCTGAGTCGTCGTTTCCACTTTACAATAGTCCAAATTCACAAGCACTACAGAGTCCAGTAGAAAAGCCAAAAACACGTGGAAAACTCACAAAATCAAATAATAAAAAAATCGAATAAAAGAAAATAATAATAATTTAAATAATAAAAACTATAAACATCCAAAGTATAATAGTTCCTAAAAATAACCAACTTAACACTATATATCTATCTCCACTAGTACCTAATGACATTTACAAAATAATAAATTCCTTAAATAATACACAAGCAAGCGGATATGATGACATTAATACAAAAAGTTTAAAACTGTCTGCAAGATATATATGTGCACCAATATCCCACATTATAAACCTGTCGTTTGAACAAGGATATTTCCCAAGTCAAATGAAACAGTCAATTGTAAAACCCATTTATAAAAAAGGAGATATAACAGATATGTCAAACTATCGGTCGATTACGCTGATACCTGTGATTTCTAAAATATTTGAGAGGGCTATGCAAATTAAATTAGCGTCGTATTTAAATCATAAAAATATATTAAATAAACAACAATTCGGTTTTACCAAAGGTAGTTCAACAGCCCTGGCGTGCTTTTCTCTTGTAAAACAAGTAACAGAAACACTTAACAAAAATGAAAATATAGCAGCCGTATTTTTAGATATGAGCAAAGCCTTTGATCTTGTCAACCATGATCTACTCTTAAAAAAAATACAGGAATACGGGATTAGAGGCAACGCGCTTAACTGGTTTCAGTCATATCTGGAAAATAGGTCACAATGTACAGAAGTCACGAATATCGTCAAACATTACACAATCAGACATCGATCTAGTTATAAAATAAATAAAAATGGCGTCCCTCAAGGCAGTATTCTAGGTCCAACACTTTTCCTTCTATACGTAAATGATTTGCCTAATGCCACTAAACACGACTGTTATATGTTTGCTGATGACACAACCTTGTTAATTAAATCTAACAAAATCAAAATTGATGCTGAAATACAATGTGAAGTTGACAATATTACAAAATGGCTTAATCTAAACTATTTACATATTAATATTAATAAAACTAATATAATTAAATTTGACAATTTAACTAATACTTATGACATAAACTTAAATAACGGTAAAAACTCAATTAAAAGCGTGACCTCAGCATCGTTCTTGGGTATTATACTGGACAAAAAGTTAAAATGGAAAGAACATATCACAAAAGTATGTAATAAATTAAACAGTTACGTCTTTGCCTTAAGGAGAATAAGGAATACCGTATCACAAGACGCAGCTCTTACAGCATACCACGGATATGTATCGTCTATCCTTAGATACGGACTTGTTATATGGGGGAACTCACCGGAAATAAACAATGCTTTTCTCATACAAAAAAAATGTATACGGGCGTTAGCAAACGCGGAATACCTAGCTCCCTGTAAGCCGCTATTTAAGAAATTTCACATCCTTCCATTAGCGTGTCAGTATATATTTGAGACATGTATATTTGTGAAAAACCATAGCCATCTGTTTAAGACACATACGACTACAACTAGGTATGAAAGCAGGGATAGCAATAAGCTTTGTGTGCCTCGTCAGAAAAAAACAAATATACAGCGATAACAGCTATTGTATGTCGATAAAAATTTTCAACACGTTGCCTAAAGACATTAGAGATATCTCTGTATTTATCAAGTTTAAAAGAATATTATTAAAGTGGTTGCTGGACAAATGTTTTTATAGTAATAAGGAATATTTTGAATATTTAAATAATGTAAAAAAAATTGACATTAAATAATTACAAATAAAAATACAAAAATGTACCTATGTATTAAATTGAATAATTGAATTGTATTAGTTGACATTACCATAATAATTGTGCTTATTGTTTTAATTAATAATTAATTTATTTTGATGTAACCTTTAAATGCCTATTATCAATATAAGTTACTCTGAATTCTAATATGTTACTTTTAAATGATTTAAAATAATTTATATATTATGCATTAAAATAACTCAATAATCTGAATATTTCCACACCTCTAAGAGGTAGAAATTGTAAAACTAATTAAACTTAAGAACACTGTACACCAAATTCTTGGAAATAAAGAATATTATTATTATTATTATTAAAACAAAATGCAGAGAACAGAGAACACGTCGGTAGCACGAAGCAAGGTAACGAACTGACTTGACTGGCTGGGGCTGGTCTGGCTGGCTGGTCACTTGGTCAAGTATCTGCTATCGCCGTCTCTTTTTAAAACTTGTTTTACAGCGTTTCTTTTGTTATTCAGAACCCGTGTTGGGCCGCCCAGGCAAATGGCAGGTAAAATGTGTATGACGTCATCTTCGCCTCAACAGCTTTATTCCCACTCTCACGTATTGTGTAAAGAATCAAAGGGCAAATGTTATACCATTTTGGAATCGGCATGACATAGGGAAGTTTTTAAAGGTATTTGTTCATTATGTTTGAAGTAATTTTTCACGGTGGCTGCTCAAAGTCGAAACTATTTTTATGTGAGAATAAAATTGAGATTGACTATCAACTGTCGTTATTTCACATTACTTATCGGCTAAGTATTGTTTGTTTCATAATAAGTATTTAGTCTTGAGGAGTACACATAAAAAAAAGTAAAATAAAGTGCATTTTAAAAAGACTGATACGAACATTACAAAAAAATTGTGATTTTTAAAAAATGATTAAAACTGGTCATAACTCAAAACCCACGAAACTTTTCTATGGGCTTGTTCAATGCGTCTTGGGTTCATCTACCTCTGGTGTCAGTGTGACGTGCTAATTTTGGGGCATCCTGTATATTGCCGTAGGTACGCCAGTGATGTCCCTATAATAAATAGGCATTTCATGTCGATAAAAATCATAATGAACAAGAATATATTAATATTTACTTAAAAAATCAAGTAATTTCTGCTTAAAATAAGTCAAACTATTATTACCAAGTTTATTTAGATCTTACCAATTTGTATAATTATATATTTGGTAAATAAAAAGTAGGCAAAGCATTTTTCTTTAAGCATCTCTTTCTTTAAACTTTATATTTCGAAGGGTTATAAATATCCGAAACTCACTATGTAAATACACAACATCTGCGATTTATACAAAATTTATATTATATGTTGCCAAAATCGGCATATTATTGTACAGCTAACACATTTATCTACTAGAATATAATATTAATTCCAGTCTAATTGCTTGTATTTATAAAGTCTGAAACAATTCTAAACATAGCGGTGAAAAGTTAATACTTCTTCACAATTTTATTTTCACGCAGAGTTCGTTTTAAATACATGCACCAAACAAACAACCCACATTAATTCGAGCACATATTTAAATAATTGTTTTTTAATTTAACTGAAAGTATCACGTTGGTAAATATATATACCTACTTATATTTACTTCTCAATTCTTACGAGAGATGACATTAGCTGTCAGTACTTTTAGTTGCGAACATTCAGACAATATATTGCTACCAATTTAAAATTATTTAAATAAATAAAATATATGGCATCGGCTTTTATCCATTTTCCAGTGTCAAGTTAAAAAGGCGAGAAATAGAACTTTCGTTTCAATTTTCAACACCGTATTCCTATATCGTCAAGTCTAAAGTCTAGTCAAAGTCCAAATATATAGTCAGTACAGTCCATGAGGCATGTCACTCGATACAGTAAAGTAGTAGAAGCTTTACTGAAAGTTCCTAGGGAGTTTTGGCGCGAAACACAAAATAGCACGTTTTTGGAAGTTGTACCACTTGCCCACACTTGTGCACGTTAACGAATATTTAATGGTTAATATTCTACCAATATTACACATTAAGAACCGAGATAACACAAATTTATGAAGTATACAAATGCCACAACGTCACCCATTGAACTTTACCAATTAAAAATGTCACTAATTTATAGTGTATTAAATTCAAACATCGTAAAACTGGACTACAGTCGGACTCCAACGCCGAATAAACCTGAGCCAACCTTAGAAAAAACCAAAAGACATAGAGTTGGCTTTCCCTTTCACTCTTATGGGTTTTTGCCTTTAATGTTTTGTGAGACAAATAGCTGCTTACGGATTCGATTTTAGTCTTACTTCCAATGTATATCCTTCTTCCGTGCTAAAAACGTTTTATTTTTGTCACAGACATCAATGAGGAAGATGTGCGGAGTAACCCAGATAATTGTACAGCTGAAACAGAAATTAGGATAGAATGTAAGTGGATGCTTGATTTGAGTAACAAAAAACTGATTGTCTATAAAGTCGGTTTACGTTGTCTATAAAGCTTTTTAATTTTGCGAAAATACCTTGCGTGTTCTTTTCAATAGTACTTAAAATATATTTTCCTCGCAGATATAAAAGATGAATATGTGGAGACTAGCCCAGGTCATTATGAAGATGAGACTGCCATAGAAACACTTGAGGACAAGCACATTCCCACAGAGCAGCTAACAGCACAAGATGATAACAAACCTCACAGTTATGATGATTGTAGCAAGGAGTTCTCTTATTCAAGTTACCTACAAAAACACAAAGTAATACATTTGTACATAAAAATATGTATGTGTGCCTGTGCCATTTGTAAAAGGAATTTACTTGAAAAGTCAAACAAGAACATGCTGGTATTCAACCTTACAGTTGTGAAATTTGGAGTAAAACATTTAAGTCTGGGACTATACGCTCCAGAATCCGGAAAGCCGGTGAAAATTAAGAGCACTGAAAATAGAAATGTGCGAAAAAAAAAATAGAAATACAATAGGCTTGAAAATGAAAGTTTCGAGTGTCGAGCTGTCATTTATGACATTGACCCGAAACTCGTGTCATGTGTTCAGAATTTTCTACGGCCTTCCGGATTCCGGAGCATGTAGTCCCAGCCTTACCCTAATTCCAAATAAGTCGGTTAAACACGCAAACAACCTTACTACAACCATACGGTTGTGATGTTTGTAGTTAAATATTTTAAACAGATTAAGGGCGGTACAGACGGCGAAAAGATACTATAATATTTTATGTTAAGACAAAATGCCACTTGCGAGATCTGTCTGCGATTTTGTCCTCGCATATGGCCTAACACATTTGGTTACTACGCCTACGTGAATCCCAGATATGGACGGTCAGAATCCTTTCTTGTTGGACCTTCTGCTGAGCTGCAAATCCGGACGGCTACCAGGTATCCACGGCCGCACCACTTGGCTCTTCGGATCATTGCCTCGTTCGCAGTTCAGTGCCGCTCACATGTGCGTTGCGAGATGTCAGCAGATTGGGATGGGTTGCGGTCCTTTTTTGTATCCTACCCAGTACCCTTTGGGGCCGGGTGTGCTTCTCGCCAAATGATCCCAACGCCGCTGCCGACTATTGCCAACGTGGAACTACAAGATGTGAAACTTTTCGTCCTATGTGGTGCCCACTGGCAGCAGATTCAGGTTTGGTTCGTCTTCCAAATATGCTTCTCGCCGGAATCAGCAAACTTACCAAGCCTGGGTCAATGCAGTGTTGGCACAGGATTTAAATACCAGCGCACTTAAAAAAGAAGAACAACCTCGCCTCCAGGTCCTTCAAAAGAGATTGCCGGGGTTAAGTCACAGCACACCAGTAGAATTGGTTAGAGACTCGAGCGCCTCCCTTCGGGAACCCGTGCGTTCTGATCTCTCGCCAAAGCAAAAGGAATTTCTGTAAGCCTTCCCTTCCATCCATAAGAAATGGCTCATTGGCCCATGACGCAAATAAATGCCGATCTTCTTGAGAATTCTTTGTGCTCAACTCGACCTTGTATGACGGGGGACAGGAACCGCCGACTTCACCGCGGTGCAGAGCGCCATGCCGGATATTCGGTTCCACCAGGTAGGCGCGGATGCGACCTCGAAATTTTGAAGGGCGTCACGATTAATAAAATATACAATATGTCGAGTAAATAAGATTTTTTTGTACACATTAAATAACAAATGGAAGTCTCCTATTTTAATTGCTAAATCGGTTTATAATATTTGAGACGTCTGGGGCCATCTCTGGGTGAATATTTAGAAGAGCTAAACCTCAGCCTCTCTTCTAACATTTTTCAGGTCCCGTATGACATTTAATTTAATTATAAACTTATGTTAATTTTTAGCGGCGCCCGTACAAGGTGCTAAATTGTGTTAATAATGTACTACTTAATTATGCTGATTTTTCGAATTTAAAGTTTATTAGAGTGTACAACTTGAAACTACCCTTATAAGTATTTCTGTTCATTCAGAGGAAGTATTCAGAATGCCTTTTGTTGCCTTTTTGGTCTTCTATCAACACAAAATGCTATTTACGGTAATTGAGCAGAAAGAAATCTCACATTTACTAAGCCATAGTCTAGACAAAAGTGATTAAAAAGCGTATTCGTTGGAATAGTCAAATAAAAATATTTATATTATTTTTATTTATTTATGCGTTATATTTAACGCAAATGAAAAAAGCGCTCGTGAAAACTAAAAAAGACTGCACATAAAAAAAAAATTTTGGTCCAAAGGTATCAACAGAGGGCAACGGAGGCGACAATCCGAAACAAGTGAATGAAGACGCTGAGTCAGAGCTGAATCAGAAAAAAATTTTGGAGATTTTAGAATTGCAATACCAGCAGGAAATTAAGAAGTTAGAAAAAATTAAAATTTTATTGGATTTGGAGATTGAATTTAAAAAAGTTCAATTAAAAAACGCAAGGATAGACCTAGAACTCAAAAAAAATAAATTATTACACTAGAACAGATATTTTATTATTATAAATAATTTTATAATGGAGAAGTCCCATTGGGGGATATAAAAAGAATATTATATAACTCCTCTCTTCCACTTTTACTATAATATATAGTATGTACCTACTACATTAAAAACACTAAACAATATGCAATGTTAGCAATGAAGTAAAAGTAATTAAAATTTATTCAAGTTTTTATGAGAGTTATTTTCAAGACATTTTGGATATTGTGATTAGAAATTAACAGAAATTATGTATCGATTTTCTAGCGATTATTTTACATCAATCCCTAGCACGAATTATCACTTTGCTCTATAGATCTATGGCGCTAATACTTTTTTTATTTATATATGGCATCGGCTTATAACCATTTGCCAGTGTCAAGTTAAAAAGGCGGAAAATAGAACTTTCGTTTCAATTTTCAACACCGTATTCGTATATCGTCAAGTCTAAAGTCTAGTCAAAGTCCAAATATATAGTCAGTACAGTCTATGAGTCATGTCAGTCAATTCAGTAAAGTGGTAGAAGCTTTACTGAAAGTTCCTAGGGAGTTTTGGCGGGAAATACGAAATAGCACGTTTTTAGAAGTTGTGCCACTTGCCCACACTTGTGCACGATAACGAATTTTTAATGGTAAATATTCTACCAATATTACATATTAAGAACCGAAATAACACAAATTTATGAAGTTTTACAAATTCCACAACATCATCATCAACTCATTGAACTCCCCGGCAAAACTCATTGCGCTAATAAGAACATGACATTTGACCTCAGTGATATACCTACCATCTATGAACTTGGAGTTTTGCCAGGCAATTCAATGGGTGACGTTGTGGTTTTTGTATTCCTTCTTAAATTTATGTTATTTCGGTTCTTAATGTGTAATATTGGTAGAATATTAACCATTAATTAATATTCGATAACGTGGACAAGTGTGGGCAAGTGGTACAACTTCTAAAAACGTGCTATTTTGTGTTCCCTCCGAAACTCCCTAGGAATTACTTTCAGTAAAGCTTCTAGCACTTTACTGAATCGACTGACATGACTCATGGACTGCGCCGACTATTTATTTGGACTTTGATTAGACTTTAGACTTGAAGATTTAGAAATACGGTGTCGAAAATTGAAACGAAAGTTCTATTTCCCGCCTTTTTATCTTGACACTGGCCTTAACGGATTTAAGCCGACGCCATTTATTAAAAAAAAAAGGTCACTGTATACGTTATACGAATGATCGAATGGTTTTCGCTAAACAAAATAAGGTGAAAATGAGCCAAGGGACTTGTTTATTGTGTTTTTCTGTTACAAGAGTATTGGATATTAAATATACTCACTTGCAAAATGTGTACGAAGAATTATCGGATAGTGAGGTTAGTTTTATTATTATTATAATAATAATAATCATCCTGCAACTGTGTAGTGTATATTTCATATTGTTTTAATTCCATACATCAGGGATAGAATATTTCTAATATAATTTATAGTAATATCATAAATCTTTCTGAAAATAAAAATCATATCTATGGATGCTTCACACCACATCAGTCTGGGCTCGTGCTCGTATCTGAAGAACTTGTGTTACGGGGACCAGACAATGAAAAGTATAATTAATACTTTTATATTATACATATACTTATTTAATAAAATATTATATTGCACGCATATTTAATACACTTCCATGACCCAGGAATACTGAAAACTTTTTTTTCTGTCAACAGTGACCTCTGGCTTAAGTGCCGATGATACTAAGCCACTGAGGTCGTGAAAGTGAGAACCGAATTTCGTATGATATATAAATGTTAATATGGTATTTTCCTGAATTAAATTTTTTATTTAATTCTTGTGACAATGCTCCATATATAAGTAGTACATGTAAGTCACGTCATATGCTACTAATGTTGCTACGAAATGTATGGCCATATGCACAAAATTTCTGATACCTCCGATGTTTGCGCGTTTATCTTTTTGTATTTGATGTAAGTAAACTAATTATGTAGGTTTTTTAAATTATTGTTAAAAAAATATGACAACTTTTTTGTGACTTCGAAATGCATATAATTACAAAACTACACATAAAATCCAAAATATTTTTACTTTTATCAATTTGTAATACCTAATTATTTCTTAATTTATTTTATATTAAATAAACTAATTTCTGGTCCGGCGTTCCGGACAAGCGTAGGCGTGTCTAAGTGCAGTGTGTTTTTAACTAAAAACCATGAAAATACCACTGTAAACAAGAAGAACTGATAACAATAGTATAGTGTAAACATTAGTGAAGAGGAAATGGAGAGTCAATAGAATATGTGAAGGAATATTCCTTGGTGGTATGGTATATACATACCCCAGACAAATGATTTCAACTGAGGACATAATGGCTAAAGAAATAGATTAAAGGATAGGCAACGCATGGAAAAGATACTGGGCTTAAGGGATGTTATGAAAAATTCAGAAACAAGTGCACTTATTAAAAAGAAATTATATAACTTGTGTGTTCCCTATGCTAGCACTGATATGCTCTGAATGGACTGATGTTAATGTTTATCAAAATGGGAAGTCAGAGGATTATTCGTTAAGTACATGGGTGTCTTCAATTGATGTCAAGGAACTCGTTGTGGATAAAGTTGGAGCTATGGCCCAAAAATGGAGCATAACTGATTTGAGCTTAAAAATATTTTTTTGCAATTTGTGTCTGATTATTATGTTGATTGTTATAAAATATACACAGATGGCTCTAGATGCACTCAAGGTGTTGGAGCTGCATTCTTTTATCCTCAATGAATATTTCACAGAAGTTTAAATTACACAGGGAAAATAATATAATGACTGCAGAACTTGTAGCTATTAAAGAATCCCTCTCATACGTTAATAATTTGAACAGCAATAATAGTATAGTGATATTATCAGACTCAAGAAGTGCCCTTCAACACCTTTGCAGGGTGTCACTAAGCAACGTGCGATTCCGATTGCCCTTGAAGCTTTAGAAGTCTAAAATGTTGCTAGCAAAGTTTCTATTAAACTATTAAACTACAATGGGTTCCATCTCAAATAGATTTATTCGGAAACGAAACAGCAGATGCGCTTGCCAAGGCTGCCGTGAAGGATGGTCTCGTGCTTTACTCTAAACCTTTTGCCAGTGAGCTTCGTCCTCAAATTAAAAAAAATACCATTTTGCCGTAGAACTTAAGGTGTAGGAGGTTGGTACAGAACCATCCAAAATAAACCTGTATTGGCCTTGGTTTATTTCATGTAATTTGCCCAGAAAGTTGTTGGTGTCAGCCTTTAGGTTGCGCTCTGGGCACATTCCAGCAAACAAGTTTTGTCATTTGGTTGGGATTAAGCCTTCACCTAATAGTGATGTGTGCCAGAAGCCGGAGGACCTATTACATGTATTACTGGGGTGTGCTCGAACAATAGATTTGAGGTCTAGGATTTTAGGACTTGGGACGAACACTAAATTAAAAACATGCCAAACTTCTATAGAAAGAAGTATGCTAAACATAAGAAAACTAGAAAAAGTAAGTAATAAAAGAATCAGAAAGCGCACAAAAATAGATGACGTAACCACAAAAATAAGGAAACGCAAATGGAAGTGGACAGGCCATACAGTGAGAGGTGAGGAAAAGTGGAACAAAACAGTAATGTTCTGGTAGCCGAGACAATTTTATAAGAAAAAGGTACAACATGACTACAAAAGCATTTGATAGAGCAATGTCGAGGAGACCTTTGCCAAAGCAGGGCAAACAGACTGTTAAAGTTTTCTTTTTTATTATGTAATTTTTCTAATAACTGTAATATTTTATGTCTGAATAAAGGTTTTTATTATTATTATTATTATTAATTAAACAAAAATTTTACATGTAGAAAAATACCCAATTGCTTTAGTCTTATTGGTTTAATTATGAGAAGTTGTAGATTCATCATGATTTTGTATATTTACTTGTGTATATTTGTGTTTATAATAACTTTTAACAGATACAAGCTGACTCACACCCACTGTGCTCTGTTTGCTATGCAAAGCTTCTCCAGTGCAAACAGTTGTTGAAACAAATACAGGAAAGGAGCAGCGTCAGTCAGGTAATAATGAATTAATATAGTTTTTTATTTCAATATTCGGATTTTTTTTAATTACCATGGTTTGTATTATAACTTTTAATCATACATTATCACTAATACCCTAGTAATTGTGTGTTTTTACCTTGGAAGTTTTGTGGCAGTTTTGAAAATTGGTAATTTTTTTGATGTGCACTTTCTAATTTCAACTTTGCCACCTCATAACTTGGCCTCTAGCAACGTCATCTTGAATAATATGCACTTTAAAAGAATTTTTTGATGCTATCTTGTAGCAAGTATTACAAGAATAAACTATAGAAAATTATGTGCTATCAATGTTTTTGTAAAATCAAGAGTTTTGGCGTATGAGCTCCGCTTACATGGCGCTAAGCGCTTTTACTTTATGCAGGGACTTGAAATTACTTGGGTATATTTAGTTGTAAGAGCATTAGGTATATAACATTTAGTTAAAAACAAAAAGAAACTAAAATACGTCTTTAATAATATTGTTGTTGTAATTTCAGCCAGACGTTAGACCATTAGTATACCTGGGCATGTTTAACACTGATAATTACTCTCTGCCGAACAATTATATAGAAATCGAATTGCAACCAAATATTAAGGAAGAATGTAAGTTTTTGTACCTACATGTCGTAGCCATCTGCTTAAATAAGTCACCTCAATGTATTACCTAATTAAACATGGGCAGTTTATTGAACTTCGGCATCTTACATCTAATAGGCTACTTGACTCATATTTAATTTCATACATTGAAGGAGTATTTTATACATATTTCCTTTAGTACTTGACTAAGGAAAACGTATTCTAGCGATATCATAAATTAAAAATTTAAGATTTATAAAGATAAGATTGATAAATAAAGTTGATTTTAAAATATGTATTTTTGATACTTAATTTCTACTGATGAAAACATCTCGAAGTAACTTCCGGCAAGGATGTGACGACACAAACACACTAAACACATATTATGTAGTAGTGAAACGGAACGTTTCTGTAAATAAATAGTTCATGACACACACAGCTTACAAATAGTACTAGTATGACATCACAGCACAGATAACCTATCCACCAACATGGCGAATAGTGTTTTCCGCGGTTTATAAAAAGTGTATTTTTAATTATTTTTTTTGTTGGTTTTTAGGTTTCAAAATAATGATATATTATTTTTTTGTGTGTAATAAAACAATTATGAAGCGTTTAGGACATAAATAAAAACAAGGTCAAGTAACCTATTAAATGGCTGTAGAACAAATAGCCAAGTTTTATCAGATGGGTGATTGTGGTGTAGTCATTTATTTAAATTTGATATTGATGTCCTCTTTTAAATAAAAATGTATTGCAATTTCCTACATCCTTCTTTTTCTTTCTTCATTTTATTTTTATTATTTTGTGCTTTTTATTTGTTTGCTTTTTTAGTTAGATGTAGCTAATGAGCTGTTTTATTATTTTTAATATCATTAATGCCGTTAAATATGAAAACTGATGGGGTATTTAGTTACACGGTCGATTTTCGCCGTGAGTGAGGCCGCTAGTGACTAAGAGCAGAAAGCCACAAAGTTGCAGTTTTTTGGGGGAATCTTATAAAACCTTTAGATTTAGAAGACAATTAAAAATAAGTTTATAAAAGAAACCTCACGTATCGGCATGCACTGCCCTGGGGTAGGTACGTTTTTAACGCTATTTAAAAGTTTTTGATAGATTTTAGCAGAAGTCGGTTATTATGTGTGTTGCAGAATGGTCAATTTAATTTATTCTGGTCACACTGGTCAAACGCTCCGTTCTAGGCAAGAAACTTAAATGACAATTATGATAATATCATCATTCATTCATTTAATATCTAAACAGAATCTCCAAAACTATCTACTGAATGCAACTACAAAGTAACACTAGTGTCTACTAGTGTTACTTTGTATTTTGTTTTCAATTTAAATCTTTAGAATTAATCCTTACCTTTATAATTATCATAATTATACGTTAGTAGGGTTGCCAGGCGTCCGGATGTTGTTAGGAATTTAAGAATTAAAAAATGTTGATAAATCTTTATCTAGAATTTAATTTTAATTGCTGACTTTATAACAATACTTGGACTGATTTATAATAAAGTACTTAGACTGACTTGACATCCGATTTTATTTATATTTCATTAGAATATAATAAGATCTATGGTAAAAATAAAAATTAAAACTTGTTTTTAGAAATTAATAAGTACGGCAATAAAGTAGTTTATTGCCGTACTTATTAATACTGAGACAAAATTCTCAATAATATAGGGCAGGGGTTGCCAAATGGCGGACCGCGGTCCGCATCCGGACCGTCGACCCATTTTGTGCGGACCGCGAGAACACAGTAACTTACACTAAAGACTATTTCCGATTTAAATAACTTCCGTGGCGCCAAAAATATTGACGCGAGCTGTACGTAATTTAATAAAAATGTATCCCCCGCATTATCTTTGTTGACGTCAATCCGAAAACGGCCTGGCGAAGTAACGAGCGAGCGAGAAAGAGTTCGCGGATTGCGGGGTGTCGCGAGGGCGGGGGTAATTCATCACGTGATCGCGCTGCCGGCCGCCGGGATATCAGTGTTTTGTTTTAATTTTGAGCGAAGGACGCCGCGCGGCGCGCTGAAATATAACGTTTGCTTGTTTACCTTACGAGTTTAAGTACCTACCTGTTTACAATAGCGAATTTTGGCTGTTTATAGCGAATTTCGACTATGGAACCAAAAAAAGAAAAGTTGAAGATGAAAATAGACAGTTTTTGCCGAAATGGATCGACTTATATTGTTTTACGCTGCCAAATCTTGCTGGAGCAGTACCAATGTGCTTGATTTGTAACCAAACAGTGGCGTTAATTAAAAGCTCGAATATTTCTGGATAAAATTTGTGTGTGGTAATAAATATCCAGAATTACAAAAATTAGCTTTGAAACTCCTTACTTTATTTGGATCGACGTATATTTGTGAAGCTGCATTTTCGAAGATGAAGTTCATTAAGAATAAATTTCGATCTCGACTTACTACTGAACATCTCCAGGATTTAATGTCAATAGCTTGCACCAATTTTACTCCCAAACTTCAGACAGATAATTCGCAAAACATGTCATTTTTCGCATTGACACCTATGTAACAAAATACCTTTGTTATTTCCTTAATTATATTTGTTTAATAAATATTTTTTCTTATAAATAAAACGTGCGGAACTCGATGGTCATTTCATTTCTTAAAACGGACCCCGAGCGAAACTAATTGAAGACCACTGATATATCATTAGTCATTTTCGAAGAAAGGTGACTAAGGTTAGGCTCACACTGGCGCACAAGTCTCGCGGAAATCGTACTATTAATTTTAAGAAATATTTTTTGAGACTTAGTAACACGTGATCGTACTCGCGCGTTTTTACTATCTATGCTTGCTTAATAATAGGTCTTTACCTATGAAATTGCTGTTCCGCAGTACTGGCCATTTCAAATCTAAATAATTTTCTTTTGGCTAAGAATTCTAAATTCATATTAATACGACAAAGCAGTTTTTCACCATTATCATTTGTCATTTTCGAAGAAAGGTGACTAAGGTTAGGCTCACACTGGCGCACAAGTCTCGCGGGAACCGTACTATTAATTTTAAGAAATATTTTTTGAGACTTGGTACGAGTGCGGCACTGAAAATTTCGGGAATCAAGGAAGTGACACAACATTACTATTTAAAAAAGTATTTATTGCTTTTCGAAGTATTCTCCGCGAAATTTGACACATTTTTCCATACGTAGGCGTCCACAGCTTCTTCAGGTAATGAAAATGTCTGACCACGCAATTTATTCTTTATTTTAGGGAAAGTCTAAAAATCATTAGGGCTTAGGTCGGGGCTGTACGGCGGATGATCTAATAATTCTATGATTTCTTGCTCTAAAAACTCTTTTGTTCTGTGCGCGGTGTGAGAACTCGCATTGTCGTGATGGAGGATGATGCGGCGGTTGCAGTTCTCTTTACGGAGTTCAGAAACGACCTGTGGCAAACAAATGTTAGCATACTATTCTGCATTAACCGTTCTTTGTCCCTCAAGAGGAATAGTCGCAACATGGCCGGTTTTGGAGACAAACGTGGCCACCATTTTTTTTGCAACACCGTGAACGAACAATTTTTGTTGGCTTTAACTCATTTTCGAACACCCAAACTCGTGACTGGTTTTTTGTTTCGGGTTCGTACGCGTATATCCAGGATTCGTCACCTGATACGATGTTGTATACAGCATTTGAGGATCCTGCGTGGAATCTTTCGAGAGTTCTGACGCACCAAGTAACGCGAGCCGCTTTTTGCTCTTCACAGAGCAAATGCGGTATCCATCGGGAAAACAACTTTTTTATACCTAATTGTTCATGCAAGATTATTTGTATTTGACTCATGCCAATGTCTAAAGTTGCCTGAATTTCGCGGTATGTCACATGTCGATCTTCCTCAATCAGCTTACGCACAGCATCAACGTTTGGGTGACTGCAGACGACCTTGACGGGGATCATCACTGAGCTTGACACGTCCACGTTGAAATTCAGCAAACCAGCGATAAATTGTGGTTTTGGATGGGGCTTCATCACCAAATGCAGAAATCATCTGGTCAACACACTGTTTTTGTGTTAAACCACTTCGAAAGTCATAATAAATCATCGCTCTAGAATTTTCTCGAGTCAATTCTATTTTCTCAACGACTAAACAAGTTTGACAAGACCTTGTGACAAGACCGAGAATCTTTTTTTAAATAAATAAACGGTATTCGATTTTAAAAACCAAAGAGTTTTAAATTAAAAAGATTTTAATATGACAGGAACAGTGGAAATATTCAATTCCCGATACTTTTAGTGCAGCCCTCGTAACACGTGATCGTACTCGCACGTTTTTACTATCTATGCTTGCTTAATATATACGTGACGATTTATTTACAAATCGATATTATTTATGTTTCAAGGTTTTCAAAAACGTCTTCTGAAAAATTTATTGTGACAAAACATTGACAGCACAAAATATATACACGCTGTATAGTCAAAGTCTGACGCGTCACATCGCCCGAGTAAAACGCGGCGACGCGCGTCGACTACTACCCCACAAAAACGTTCCTCCACAATAGGGAGAATATGCATGTGACACCAAAATGGATAAAATATTTTTGCTTATAATCTTTATCGCTAAAAAATATACTTTTAAAAATGTTTTTTAAAATATATTATGAATTAATAGTTAAATTTAATCAAAATATGTTTTTTTTAATCCCGCTCAAATTTCAAAACTGTATATTTACTGGCGCGGGCGGAACAAAACATGACGTCATCGTTTAGGCGGAAGGTATTAAATCATTGCCAGTGTCAATTTTCATTGTGTCAAGTGATTCAGAATTTTCGTATAAGGCTATATATATTTCGTATAGGGACTATATTATGATCCGGAATCCGGAAGGCCGAAGAAAATTTTGAGCATTGAAAATAGAACTCTGCGCTAATATTAGGTCCTTACATATGAAATTGGCGTTTTGTCGTACTGGCCCCTTTGCTCTTAAATATATCTCTTTGGTTAGGAATTCCAATTTCAAATTTATACCGCTATTTACTCATGCATTTGTCTTTCGAAAACCGTAATTAATTTTTTTTTCGTCTTTTGGTTTTTTCTTTGCGCCACTTTGTTTACAAAATTAGAATTGGAAAATTTAAAATAGGTATCGTATTATTTTCGAGTACGAGTTCCACCGTGGCACCAGTGCTGAAGAAACGGCTCGAAGGATTAATGATTTGTATGGCGGCGGTGTCGCAAAAGAAAACACAGGGCGTTTTTGGTACTAATGTTTTCGTTGTGGAAATTTCGACCTGTAGAACAAGCCCCGTGGACGGCTGAGACTTTGGTCTCAAGCTTACAGTCTCATCCATAGGTCGCTGGTTCATATCCGGCTCGAAGGACCATATTTATGTATGCGCGCGTTATAAATTGGCTGCTTGAATATGTAGGTTCTGCAAAAAAGTTCGACTTTATAAAAATTTTTTTTCGGGTAGTTTTCCAAAAAAGTAAAGACGTTTTTTTAGAGCTCTTTAATTTAAAAATAGAATTAATTCAATTTTATTATCCTACACAATCCTACTATGCTTTAAAGTATTTCTATTACCTACCAGTGCATAAGTCTCCTTTATTTATTCATTAATTAACATTGTCAAGATTCACTATTCACTTCATTACTGTCACTGACTTGAAAACACTTATTGTAGCAATGGAAGCTATTAAACAATCCATAGAAGAGATGACCACAATGTTTCACTCACGGATGGAGGCCTTTCAGCAAGATCTTCAGTCTGCTTCCGATAATGGAACAGGTTGTTCGGATAAGCTAAGTAGTGAGTTCTGTACTTTCAAAGCATTTGTTGTCAATTCTCTCAAATGTCTTCAGTCCCAAGTACAATTTCTATATGACTCATTTGATAATCTGGAGATGAGAAGCCGGAAAAAGATCTTATTGTTTCATGGAGTTCCAGAAAGTGGCAATGATGTTCTTGCGTCCATTACCAATGTTATTACTACTCAACTTTATTCACCGGATTTGAAACAATCCTGCATAAAATATTGTAACAGATTGGGCAAGCAGAACAAGGATAAGCCAAGACCTATTTTAGTCAAGTTTCATGGTATGTTCATTCGCTCAAGGATATGGAACTTGAAAACAAATCTGAAACAAACAGGAATCACAATGTCAGAGTTTCTGACTAAAAAGCGTCATCAAATCTTTATGGCTGCTCGTCAACGTCATGGCATCAATAAGTGTTGGACTAGGGATGGCAATATTTTTGTTATTGGACCTGATGGCTCTAGACACCGTGTCCAGAGCATGGTCGACCTCAATGCCATCAAGAATCTTAAGGCAACACCTGGATCAAGCCGCCCCGTAGCGCCGCCTTCTCAAGCCGAGGTAACCGTTGATCGAGTAGCACCTAGAATCAAACGCAATATTAATAAAGTGAAGTAGATTTTTCTTTTTTAATTTGATGATTGACTATATATTTAAATTATTACCTGCTTGTAACTGCTGATTTTACATTATATAACTCTCTCCACAATCAAGCTCTTAGCGCATATGCTTCTTAGTATTGTCTTCCTTTATTTGTATCTGTTTTATATTATGTATGCAGCTTGTCTTGTGAATATTATATTATAAGGCTTTACTTGGGTATCTCCGATTTCTGTAACTCTGATTGTAGAAATTTGAGGGTATGTGTTGTTTTGCAGGTAAATTTATCAATTTTATAATAGATTTAAATTGTATCAGATAAAATTTCCTAAAAAATATCTGTTGATCTGACAATTGACATTCACACCTTGTCATTTGTCATTGTCATTGACATTGTCAGTTAATGATAATTTTGTCTGGATACTTGTAATTGGCTTTTATTGTCACTGGTGGTATTAGTTAATTGTAATTTCAAGGAATATATATATATATATATATATATATATATATATATATATATATATATATGTTACCGGCCAAACCCGATTTCAGGACAAACTAGTTTTGTCTAGGCAAAACTGGTTCTTCCTATACGCGATAGGATTAACTAGTCCTAACTAATTTATCCTAAGCCCGATAGGATAAATCAGTTTAGCCTAGGCCAAACTAGTTGATCCTGATATTAATACGCACACTCCAGGATAAACTAGTGCGGCCTAGTCTAAGCATTATGGTTTAACTAGAAAGTCTAAATAAATAAATAAACTGAATAAAATACTCCGTAATTGGAAAAATAATCATTTTATTAAAACGATAATGATTGGTCGTTAAAAGTTATGGATATTTATTGGTAATACAAACAATAAGTAATTATGTTTTTTAAATAGAAGCAATAATCACATCTCAATTATTAAAATTGTTATTTATTATTACATGGTGTGCTTTGGTGGCACTTAGAATTGCAGAGTATCATTGCCTTCTTGCACTTGCATCTGTTCGTGGAACAGTTTTTGATGCAGCTGCATCTCACAAAACCTTGGCCTGATCCAACTGAATGTGTCGTAGCTGCAGTCCTTAACGATATTTCAGAGCCTTGGTTTACATCTGTTACCTCTAAAAAAGTTTGATTGCAAATATCGAATTCCGATCTGAAAAAAAAGCTACTTTAGAATATCATTAATGCTCCAGAAAGATAGATAAGTAATTAAGTAAGAAAAAAACCTGCAATATAGTTTCTGAAGTACACCATGTTTGGTGCCAACTTTGTAAAAACCTTCATCATTTTTCTGAACAATAACTCCAATGATGTTTCTGAGATCACCTTTGCCTTTGTCAACATCTAGAATCGGTATAGTCACATTATCTCCAATGTTGGCAGGTGGATGAGACTTGTCAGAAGTAGCTTTCATTTTCTTAGCCTGTTTCACAAGATTTTCTGCTGATCTAGCTTTATGAATGTCATTTTCAGATGAAGAAACTTTTTCTTGGTTACTAACTTCGGCAACGTTATCATCACTGTCTTCTATCAGGCTAACATTGCAATCATCTTCTATTACCAGTTCTTAAATCATCTTCATCCTGAATATCATTTATGATTTCTTGCGGCAAAGAGAAAGTTGAAAGTCCTACTCTGGGTTCTATTCCAAATAATGCCTTTTATGGCGATTGTTTTATCCCTGAATGGTAGGCGCGGTTTTTCATGAATTGAACATATCTCAAGCCTTCTGACCATTTTGTTGTAACGTCCTTCATCCAAGAACCTATCATATTCTCAATACATAAAAGAATAAGAAACAAAAATTAATGAACCTAATAAATAATAATAATATGATAATATAAACCTACATAGACAATTTTGTTGCTGATGACAATAAGAAATGATTCTTCAGCCTAGTCTTGAACGTGTCCACTGTTGTACCCTGCCGCACATGTTCAGGCAAAGCATTCCACAGCTGGGCAGCTCGGACCGTGAACGAGTTGGCGTAGAAATTTGAGTTACACCAAGGGGTTTCGAGTACCTTTTTTGGGTTACAAGTACGCAGAGGCCTATCGCTCGGGGTAGTATATGAAAATCGTTCAAATAGGTAAGAAGGAGAGTTGGACAATTTTAGAATTTTAAACAACTGGGTTAAAATATGAAAATTCCGACGAAGGCTGATGGGAAGCCATTGTAATTTGTTGCGAAACTCGGTAACATGGTCGAATTTGCGCAGTCCAAAAATAAAACGTATGCACAAATTCTGGAGACGTTCAAGTTTACACAAGAGCTCCTCAGTTACATCCAAAAAACAGGAGTGAGCGTAATCTATCAATGGCAATAACAAGGATTGTGCTAGAATAATTTTAGTGGATAGAGGAAGGAAATTCTGTAGTCTTTTTAATGTATGCAAAGAATGTGGTATTTTTTTGCTTATACCATTAATATGAGCAGACCACGACAGGTTGCAATCAATAATTAGACCTAAATTTTTGGCATTGTCGCTAAACTCCAATATATCACTACCGTAAATAATTTTGCTAATAGATTCAAAATCAACCCTGGAGCGCAACTGCCTGCTGCCAATGAGAAGAACTTGCGACTTTTTTGGATTAACCAGAAGTCCAAAAGTGTTCGCCCACTTAAATAT